>CM041811.1:1434212-1531712 GCA_023376895.1 Aspiorhynchus laticeps
CTATAAAACACACACAGAGTCATATTATTATATTTTCAATTATGATCTTGGCTTCCAATGATTATGAAAACAATATAATCAAGGTAAAACATGTTAAACCATGCTTTAAACATACTAGCAATAGTCTAGATGTTTGCAACATGCTAAATAAAAAATAAAATAATAAAAACGTAAAAATTACTATAGAATCATATCACATAACATATATGAACATGAACACTATAAATTTAGGTGACAAAATATTGCCTATTGTTTTTATGTGTTTGTTTACATAAATTAATTTCACCAACATTTTAGCCAATCACAGTGTCATCTTATCTGCTCTCAGTGTCTGAGTTGCAGAGTTGAAAATTAATTTCACCACCTTGTTTCATTCATGAATTAATCAGCATTTAAAAGGTACACCATGTACAAAACTGAAATAATGACCAGGTATCCGTCTTTCAAACTGTGTTTTTGTCTTATCCTGAATTACTATGGTACATCTATATAAGTGTTGATATTCAGACTATTTTAGACCTGTCTGGACGACAGCCGCTATGGAGTACCAGTGTGACTCGTCATACACATCAACAGAGAGAAGTGGCTGCAGCTCTGACTGCAATATTCCTCCACATCATGTGGTTTAATTAACTGCTAGAGCACCAAAAGTTACATAGTATACCTTTAAAGTGAACAGTTTAATGATGACTTGCCTCCATCTACTGGCCTAACAATGAAACTACACTGACTGACAGCTTGTCTAGTCCCAGTGCTGATACTGCTGAAATATTAGCATTATACCGTCAGTGGCATAAAATAATCTTTATATGTAAATAATAATGTTTAACGCAATTATTTCTCACCCCAAAGAAGTTATTGTGACCTATACACATTTTAAGCTATTTTTCAATTAATGCAGCATGTAAGTTAAACCAGAGCAAAGGCATTTGAAATACACTGAGGCAGATTAATGCTATCTGATGGAAAGTAAAAAAAATAAAATCAAATGTAATAAACTTCGCAGGAAAGTGGATCAGTGTAACCACTGGATGCCATCATTACTTTTATTAGATTTTGCATTTGGTTATGTATTTAAATATTATAGAAAACTTTTGGTTGAGGTTTAGATGTTTTTTTGTTTGTTTGTCTTCTGGCTAAACTAACTGGTAAACAGCTGGCCAAAGATATTTGTTGTTTATGCCAGAAAGCATATAGAAAATGTTAAAAGGAACATTGAGGAGAGTATTCTGTCTCAGTCACAATTCATTTATTTTATTGAAAAGAAGATGCATTGATAGTAAATCGTAACTGAGGCTGTTAGTCTCTTAATGTTCTGCCTTAAATCTCCCTTTGTGTTCCACTAAAGATAAAACTCACACAATTCCGGTACAAAATAAAACTTGTATATTATGAAAATTGCCATTCTTGAGAAAACTATCACATGGAGTTATATTGGTTTAAAATTTATTTTTGGACATATGTTTGTGAATTCATGGGTGTGAATGTCTTTTCTATATTTGGCCATTTACTTCTATGATTTATATACTTCAAACAGTTTATTATAAATAATGTCTATTTCTAATAAATAACAATGACAACAGAATGTGATGATAAATAAACAGCATACATATACATATACATATATATATATATATATATATATATATATATACTGTATATATATATATATATATATATATATATATATATATATATATATATATATATTTAAGTACTTGAGATTTTAAAAAACAGTTGTTGATTGTGTGTTGTCATTTAACCAAATTAAATCAACATCATTTCAATGTAAGGTGCATTGCTCTCCACTGTCGTCTTTCATTAAAGGCATAAAAGCCCATAAATATAACTTAAAAAAAACTTATTTATTTTGTTTCAGTTAATACTGCTCTTGGTGTTTGTGGTGGTGTGGCAGGGCTCAGACTAATGCTCTCTAAATCTGTTATATTGCTGTGTCCTTTAGAATCCCCTAGACTTCTATCTACATAGAGACACTGAGTAGTTCAAAATCAAATACTAAAACCTAAAACCTTGCTGCTCAACATACTTGAGTTTGTCCAGATACTTGAGTTTTTCAGAGAGCAGCTTGACTCCTGAATCTCCTGGGTGATTGTAGCTCAGATCCAGCTCTTTCAGGTGTGAGGGGTTTGAACTCAGAGCTGAAGACAAATAACCACAGCCTTCCTCTGTCACCATACAGCCAGACAACCTACAGACACAGCAACAGTCCACATCACATTAGTTTGGCTGTCAGACATCACTAATGCACAGTCATCTGTGCTGTTATTTTCCGTAGTTTCAGTCACAAAGGTAAAGTAATCAGAAACAGTTATACTCCATTAAAGTACAAATGTACTTAAACACAGGCACAAGCTCTACATTGTCACTAGACCAGGTTAACCTCCTGGGGTCGACAATGGCGCCAACACTTGCATTTTTCCTGATGACAGCAAAAATAACTTAAAATGCTCTGTAATATAAGTGCAATACATCATTTTAATCTGTAAAGGGTCTACTTTTATTTGCGTACACTCACAATATCAACAAAACAGTGTGCTTTTGTGAAATAAAGAAAATATGCATGGTGTATACATGGTGTGCTTCCAGTCATCTCAGTCTCTGCGAATATCATTATGAAATGAGTCAATAAAATGAACTGAAACTCAGCAAATACTTGACACACAGACATGAGGAATATATCTGTGGAATGCTTTAAGTGTCTACTTTTAAATGAAGTAAATCTTATCGAAAACAAATATTCTGTGTTAAAGTAATCCGTATGAAACTAACGCGAGGTACAGTTTTTCCTGTCTGAGCTCATTATCTGTAATGTGATCACGCCCACGAACAACGTGCGCTGTTCATATGATAATTATCCACGTGATACACACGTGAATAACATGTAAACGCCCACATCGCCTCCAAGTGTGAAGATTCATCAAGTTCATCTTGGCTACTTTTCATTTTTTTTAAAAGACACACTGAGAGGAATAAGCCAGAATTTACCTCAGAAGAATTTACCTCGATGCGTGCCATTTGATGCAGCAGAGGAGATCATTTCAAGTAATGTTTCTTATTTGCATGAGATAATGTGTTATTGTGACAAACTTGAACACATTTACTAGTTGGACTTTTCCCAAACTGTAATTCCAGACTAAAATGTGTGAAATCGAGTGCAACATTGCATCTAAGCTTTCCTGTAGCTCAACTGGTAGAGCATGGCACTAGCAACGCCAAGATCATGGGTTTGATTCCCAGGGAAAGCAAGAGCTGATAAAATGTAAAACTGTAACTTGAATGCAATGTAAGTCGCTTTGGATAAAAGCATCTGCTAAATGCATAAATGTAAATGTAAATGTAAATGTACGATGCGAGGATGTTTTTATACTCTATATACTATAACAATAGATTATATAAACTAAGATAGGCATGAGTGGTTTTTTTTTACTGTATTTTTATGAAACTTTTTATAAACATAACAATGTACACATAGCATAAATAACCAAACAAAATAGAAAATGTCCGATTTCAACTGTAAATCTGCAGTCCCATATCTGATTGGAATTCTGAAGAATCTTATTTTCATCTTCCAGTCAAATTCCTTCCATATTTGACTGCTAATACCCATATGACAGATGGCACATATATTTAACCACATCTCATTCTCTATTACATTATTTAACTCTAATTCCCAATTTCTTTTGGTATAAAATGAGTCATCAGATTTGTTTTGCATTAGTTTTCTGTAAATGTGGGCTACATGATTTTTAGTAGGTAAAACATGTTCAATAATATTAACCATTCTCTTCAAATCTACTAAAGACACTATCCGATATAGAAGGAAGAAAATCTAGGTTATCTTTAATAAGTATTGCACGTGATAAGTGTCATGGGGTAGTTGCAGGGAGAATGCAGGAGTCGAGGAGTAAACTTAAACAGTCTTTAATGAAGAAAACACAGGGGATAATAAACACTAGGAGCTGAGCAAACACACGCAGAAACAAGTAGACCCTACAGGGGAGAAATACACAGACAGGAACTTAAATACAAAGGATAATTAAACACAGGTGAGCGGAATAATCAATTAACTAAACAAGGACAGGAAAATAACTATGGCATAAATATGGGCATAAAGAAACAGGAGGCAGGAACACAGGGAAAACAAAACCAAAACAGACCATAAACGTGACAATAAGGCTATTGCTCCTCTAAATTTTATTTTTATTTTATTGTGGACCAAATTTTTACAGTATGCTGTATCCATAAATTTGTTTTCTTCACTCCCTTTTGTGCTTGCAAATCCATGGATGGCAGAACTTTCAAAGAAACTCCCATTCTGCCTCCTTATCAACACCAAGCCAAGCAGTGATAGCCCTGAGCTGAGCAGCCTAATAATAGTATCTAAGATTAGGAAGGTTCAACCCCCCCATCTTTATTTGACATAAGTATTTTTTTAGTTTGTAAGACTTTTATTTTGCAAAACAAACTTTGAAATAATTTTTTCTAATTTATTAAATGCTGAGATCGGAACCCAAACTGGAAGGGATTGAAATAGAAAGAGAAGTCTTGGCAAAATGATCATTTCCACAGTTTCTATCCTACCAAACATAGAGAGAGGTAGTACTTCCTGTCTAGCCAAATCTTGAAGACTAGAACCTCAGACACTTTGGTTTTCTGAGATGGACAATACACACACAATGCATTAACAAATGGCTCTTTTCCACTGCATGGTATGGCACGGTACAGTTCAGTACGGTTCACTTTGGCTTTTCCACTGGGTACAGTACCTGGTACCTGGTACTTTTTTCAGTACCACCTCAGTTGAGGTTCCAAGCGAGCCATAACCGTTACCAAAAAGTGACGTGTAAACTCTGCTGATCACTGATTGGCCAGAGAGAATCATCACTACCTGCGTCATTGAACTTGTGTCAGACACAACAGACCCACTAGATTAAAATCAGCACAGACAGCGAAGGATCGAACGCAACTGTTTTGAACGAGCACACCTTTTTTTTAACAACCAAATAATGGCTGTTTTGTTGTCTGTTGAGGAAGTATAGACGTTCCTCTCGTAGATAGCCGAGGAGCGGATCCAGTGAGAGCTTGATGGAGTGACGCAGAATGAAAAAGTTTTTCCTGACATACATATTTATCTGACTGATAATAAATTGTTACATTTGATTTTATTCTGACTTACTCTGAAAATATTCTCTCAAGTAGATTAAGTGACGGCATGTGTTACCACAAATCTGCGTCCAGGGTTGAGTACATACTAGATCTCAGGTTAGATGGAGCATTGGGGCACATCAGGTGAGATTCTACATTTCTGACTAAATGCTTGAATTTAGTTAAGTTGTTATGCAGTTGCATTAACTATGGGGGGCTAGATAAAATACTATTGAAGTACTAGCATGGTTCGGGCATATTTCATAGTATAGCCATAACCTCTGGTTATTGTCTCAGCTTTATTCAAGTTGTTATGTGGTTAGAATAACTATAGGGGTCTAGATAAATCACTATGGAAGTATTAGCATATTTCATAGTACTAGCCATAACCTCTGGTTATTGTTTTAGCTTTAGTTAAGTTGTTATGTAGTTAGATCAACTATAGGGAGCTAGATAAAAACACTATTGAAGTATTAGCATATTTCATAGTGCTAGCCATAACCTCTAATTATTGTCTAAGCTTTATTCAAGTTGTTATATAGTTAGACTAACTATAGGGGGCTAGATAAAAACACTATTGAAGTATATTTCATAGTGCTAGCCATAACCTCTGATTATTGTTTGAGCTTTAACTAAGTTGTTACATAGGTGACTGTAGGGGGCTAAACAGAACCACTATTTAAAAATGACAAGCATGAGGCGGTCTATTAAATAGCTAGTCATAACCTCTGACTAATGATCAGACTGGAGGTTTTCTGACCGTGGGGCCCACATAAAACGGCCGACGTGAGGCACCCTGAGCGACATAGATTCCGAATGAACGAGTAAATATTCGCACGAAAAGACCGAACACGCAAGATACCTTCAGCCACCATTGGATACCTTCCTTGGGTCAATCGCGTGAGCCTTACATCTTTTTTTTTTATAATCTCAAAAAGCTGTGTAGTTAGCCATATATAAACATGATGCCATGGGTGTAAGGATGACTCCCAAATATCTAAAACCCTGACTAGACAATCGAAAAAATACCTCATTGTCTAACTGAGTGGGCCAGTGTCCTGATATCATCATTGCCTCAGATTTATTAGCATTTACTTTGTATCCAGAAACTAATCCATAGTCTCTAATGCATTCTAAGAGGGCCGAGAGAGATGTAAGAGGGTTTTCAATTAATAATAATACGTCATTTGCGTATAACGATATCTTATGACACTTTCCTCCTTAATCCTTTATCCCCTGTATTCTGGTGTTGCTCCTTATTAATTCCGCTAGTGGCTCGATTCTAAGTGCAAATAAGACTGGGGACATTGCATCACATGAGTTCCCCAACCTAAATTCCCCTACCTAAACTCAGAACAGTTACCATTAACTCAAACTCTTGATTTGGAGTTTTTTTATTAAAAAAAACTTTACTCATTTAACAAAAGTGTCATGAAATCCCATATAATTAAGAGTCTGTTCCAGAAACACCCAGTCCACCCTGTCAAATGCTTTCTCAGTGTTTTCTCAGTGTCTATTCTAGTGTTTTTTTTGCCGTTTACACGACAAAGTTTTCAGCCAAAAAGGGGAAACTTTTTATGCCTTTGCCTGTTAATTTACACGATAACGGCGTTTTGGGGACTGAAAATGCATAATTTTGAAAACGGGTTTAAAAGTGTAAGTTTTTGAAAACGACACCCTTATCGTTTCTATGTAAACACCCAAAACGGGAATATTTGAAAACGGTGACGTCATGCGCGTGCGTAGTACGTATTAGATATGTAGACATGCACAGTACGTGTCGATTTTCATCGTCCGTCCAGACAAAATTACTCTCTGCTTTCGCCATATTGCTTGTTTGTTTACGTCTGTGCGCAAGCTGCTAAAGCTATGAATAATGAGGAGTAGAGAAACAGTCGGTGTGGTGGTGATTTTAGTGACGGAACTCCTGCTCACAAAGAGCTAATCGTCACTTCCCTACAGGTAATGTTTACTAACAAGGTGACAGCGCCAACTACTGGCCTGGCATACGTAATACAGCGTTTTTGGCAGTTTTCGCAGATATGTGTAAACGCGAATCGTTTTGAAAACGTTGTCGTGTATACATGAAACTTTTTAAAAACGCAAGGGAAAAACTTATCCAATTTTGACTACATCGTTGTCATGTAAACGTAGCCTCAGCATCTAAGCTAAGAAGCATTGAGGGTGTTTTACTGTCATTTACAATCTACTGTAAATTTAAAGCTCTTCATATATTATTTATTGCATATCTTCAATAAATAAATCCAGTCTGATCTGGTTTAATCAATTTTTTTAAATGTTTTTGAATTCTGAGGCATGAGTGTTTACACTGTAACATGATGCATGTTAGTCTACGAATGTTTAGACCAGTGTTTACTGTGAAATACTCTGTTTGCAAATATCTGCTCAAATGTAGATGTTTATAATGTGCTTAACTATAATGATTTAGTTTCTGTCATGAGTCTGGTATCCTTCTCTGTCTCCCTCTTCTGGTTACACACACACACACACACACACACACACACACACACACACACACACCTCACGCACCTTCACTCACCCTCAGCTGTTTCAAGTTACTACTTGTTATCACGCTCATTCTCTCACCTGCTCTCTCTTTCCTCTAATTAGGATTGCTACTTCTAGCTTCCCTGTTTCCCTGCTCCTTTGCCAGATTATTTTGTACTCTACTCATGCAAGAGGCGTTCACTGACCTACTTATTCTGTCCTGTCCGAGCCCTGTCTGGTCTGGGACCGTTTTGACATGCAGCCGGGCACAGGCCTTTCTCTATCTGTCCGAGACTAACCTTTTGCTCTGCACTCTGTTCAGCCCGCCTGCTGCTGACGAGCACCGAGAGCGCTCATCTCTCCAGCCTTCCCCGCACACTGGTTAAGAGATCAGAGGACAGAGCCCGCCGGATCCCGTCCTCAGACTGTGTAGCGGTCTGCATCTAGAGAGAGACCTTCTGTTTTATTTTTTGAACGCGTCAGCATATACGGCTGCATTTTTGTTATTTATCTGAAAGAAGATTTGTTGAAAATTTGTTTTTTGTTGGACTGTACTCTCTCATAATTAAAGAGACTGTTATTGCATTTCGCTTTGGGTCTTACCTTTCCACATCACAGAATAATCTGGCCAACATGGACCCAGCGAAGGAGAGCCCGATTCGCACTGCTGTTGAATTGCAAGGTGCCATGCTCGGCAGACACGGTGAGGAGCTGACTGCTGCCCGCCACGCGGTTGAGACGCTGGCTGCCCAGATCACTGATCTGTCTCTTCAGGTTCACCAGCTCAGAAGTGGTCCGCCCGTTCCCCCCAGGTCGTCGGAAGCCCCAGAGCCCAGAATTAACAACCCCCCATGCTATGCTGGTGAGCCCACTGAATGTCGGTCGTTTCTCACGCAGTGTGAGGTTGTTTTCTCCCTTCAGCCTACCACTTATTCGAGGGAGCGAGCCCGGGTGGCTTACGTCATCTCTCTCTTGACTGGCCGTGCTCGTGAATGGGGGACTGCCGCCTGGGAGGCTGAGGTAGACTTCACCACCCGTTTTGATACATTCAAGGAGGAGATGATAAGGGTGTTTGACCGTTCTGCTCATGGGGAGGAGGCTTCTCGTATTCTTTCCTCTCTTCGCCAGGGAAGACGGACGGTTGTGGATTATTCCATTGAGTTCCGCACCCTGTCGACCACCTGTGGATGGAATGAGCCAGCTCTAGTCGCACGTTTTTTAGAGGGGCTTAGTGCCAACATCAAGGATGAAGTAATTGCCCGCGATCTACCCACCCGTCTTGATCCTCTTATCGAGCTGGCCATTCGTGTAGAAAGGCGGTTTGATCTCCGCCGTCGCGCCAGAGGAATGGATTCTACCTCTCAACCAGCTATATCAACCGTCTCCCCTTCCTTTCCTACCAACTCTGAACCAGAGCCCATGCAACTTGGTGGCCTTCGCTTATCTGCCAAGGAGAGGGAACGCCGCGTTATCAATCGTCTATGCATGTATTGCGGGGCGGCCAACCACTATGTATCTGCATGTCCAGTAAAAGCCAGCACTCGCCAGTAGAGGAGGGATTACAGGCGAGCGCAACCTCTCTGATCTCTCCATCTAAGTCATGCACCATCATTCCTATTACCTTGCACTGGTCTGGCTCCTCCGTTTCTTGTAACGCTCTTATTGACTCTGGTGCTGAAGGGAATTTCCTAGACGAGACGTGGGCATTTAGACAAGGTATTCCCCTGAAGAAACGTGAGGAGACCACACCCCTTTTTGCTCTAGACGGTAGTTCCCTTCCTAGGGTTCATCTGCGTTCCATCCCCTTATCTCTCACTGTGTCAGGCAATCACCATGAGACCCTTTCTTTTTTAGTTTTTCACTCCCCTTATTCCCCAGTAGTACTGGGACACCCTTGGCTAGTTAAGCATAATCCCCACATTGACTGGTCTAATAATAGTATTCTCTCATGGAACCTGTCTTGTCATGTCGAATGTTTATTGTCTGCTAATCCTCCTGTTTCTCCCGTCTCTGTGTTCCAGGAGGAGCCAGGTGATTTGACTGGGGTCCCGGAGGAGTATCATGATTTGCGGGCGGTTTTCAGCCGCTCTCGGGCCACTTCTCTCCCTCCTCACCGTCCCTACGATTGCAGTATTGATCTCCTTCCCGGTACCACGCCACCCCGCGGAAGGCTTTTCTCTTTATCTGCTCCCGAGCGTGGTGCGTTAGAGAAATATCTATCTGAGTCTCTCAGCGCCGGTACTATTGTTGCTTCCTCCTCTCCGGCCGGCGCAGGGTTTTTTTTCGTTAAGAAGAAGGACGGCTCTTTGCGTCCTTGTATAGACTATAGGGGGCTCAATGACATAACCGTTAAGAATCGCTATCCCTTGCCGCTTATGTCATCTGCCTTTGAGTTGTTACAAGGGGCAAGAGTCTTCACGAAGCTGGATCTGCTTAACGCTTACCATCTTATTCGCATCAAGGAGGGGGACGAGTGGAAGACTGCGTTCAATACTCCGTTAGGTCACTTCGAATATCGGGTACTTCCATTCGGGCTGGTAAACACTCCCGCCATTTTTCAAGCTTTAATCAATGACGTTATAAGAGATATGCTCAATATTTTCGTCTTTGTGTATCTTGACGACATATTGATCTTCTCTCCCTCTCTCCAGGTTCACATTCAACACGTACGCCGAGTCCTTCAGCGCCTGCTGGAGAATCGTCTTTTTGTTAAGGCAGAGAAATGTACTTTTCATGCTCGATCCGTCACTTTTCTGGGATCCGTTATTTCGACAGAGGGCATTAGTATGGACCCATATAAGGTTCAGGCGGTCACTGATTGGCCAGTTCCTGACTCTCGGGTTGCGCTCCAGCGTTTCCTTGGTTTTGCGAATTTCTATCGCCGTTTTATACGCAACTTTAGTCAAGTAGCTGCGCCCCTTACAGCCCTCACTTCAATCAAGTCGCGCTTTAAATGGTCAGAGTCTGCCCAAGAGGCTTTTGATCATTTAAAATCTCTATTTACTTCCGCTCCCGTTCTTGTGACGCCAGATGTTACAAGACAATTTATAGTCGAAGTTGACGCATCTGAAGTGGGCGTCGGTGCTATCCTCTCTCAACGCTCTGCTGTTGACGACAGGGTTCACCCTTGCGCTTTTTTTTCTCACCGTCTCTCGCCCGCGGAACGTAATTATGATGTTGGTAATCGAGAACTACTCGCCATCCGTTTGGCTTTGGGGGAGTGGCGACAGTGGTTAGAGGGGTCTACAGTTCCATTTGTTGTCTGGACTGACCATAAAAACCTCGAATACATCCGTTCCGCCAAGCGGCTTAACGCACGTCAGGCTCATTGGGCTTTGTTTTTTGGTCGTTTCGATTTCACTATTTCTTTTCGCCCAGGCTCTAAGAACATAAAACCCGACGCTCTTTCTCGCCTCTTTGAGTCCCCAGACGCTTCCTCGACTCCCGAAGGGATCATTTCACCAGGTCGAGTTGTTGGTGCGGCTATCTGGGGAATCGAGAGACTAGTCAAGCGCGCTATCTCCCGCTCCGTTGTTCCACGTAACGTTCCTAGAAATCTTCTTTTTGTTCCCGTTACAGCACGTTTTGTGGTGGTTCAGTGGGCTCACTCCTCTAAATTGACCGTCCACCCCGGCGTTAGAGGCACGCTCTCCGCCATTCGTCAACGATTTTGGTGGCCCACTCTCGAACGAGATGCGCGACGCTTTATTGCCTCGTGCACTGTTTGTGCTCAGACGAAGTCAAGTAACTCTCCGCCGGCTGGTCTACTTAGACCTCTCCCCATTCCGTCTCGTCCTTGGTCTCATGTCGCTCTTGACTTTATTACTGGTCTCCCTTCGTCGGCCGGTAATACCGTCATCCTTACAGTCGTGGATCGATTTTCTAAAGCCGCACACTTTATTCCTCTCCCTAAACTTCCCTCTACCAAAGAGACGGCCCAGATAATGGTCACTCATGTTTTCAAGATTCACGGTCTTCCCTCAGACGTCGTTTCGGATAGGGGACCTCAATTCACGTCACAATTCTGGAGGGAGTTTTGCCGTCTTATCGGTGCGTCTGTCAGCCTCTCGTCTGGGTTTCATCCCCAGACTAACGGTCAAGCTGAGCGCACCAACCAGATCGTCGGTCAACTCCTGCGTAGCTTGGCTTTTCGTAACCCCTCATCTTGGGCAGAACAACTGCCCTGGGCCGAATATGCCCATAATTCTCTACCTACGTCCGCTACCGGCCTTTCCCCGTTTCACTGCTGCTTAGGGTATCAGCCTCCCCTGTTTTCCTCTCAGGATGCTGAGTCTAATGTACCATCGGTTAAGGCTTTCATCCAGCATTGTAAGCGCACCTGGAGAAGGGTTAGGTTGGCTCTCTGTCGGTCGAGGACACGTACTCAAAGAACCGCTAACAAACGTCGTGTCAGAAGCCCTAGATATATTAGTGGCCAGAGAGTGTGGCTTTCCACCCTCAATTTGCCTCTCCAGGTCACTTCCTGCAAGCTAGCCCCTCGTTTCATCGGACCTTATCAGATTTCTAAGGTCATCAGTCCTGTCACCGTCAGATTGAAACTCCCCCCCACAATCTCCGTCGTGTTCATCCTGTCTTTCATGTCTCCTGTATTAAACCAGTCGTGCGCACCCCCCCTCGTATTCCCCCTCCTCCCCCGGTTTGTATCGAGGGAGCCCCTATTTACACCGTTCGCAAGCTCCTTGATATGCGTCGTCGGGGTCGTGGTCACCAATTCCTAGTGGACTGGAAGGGGTATGGTCCCGAGGAGAGAAGTTGGGTTCCCTCCCGGGATATCCTGGACCGCTCGCTCATTCATGATTTCCTCCGTGCCCGCCAGGCCCCTCCCTCGGGAGCGCCAGGGGGCGCTCGTTGAGGGGGGGGGGTACTGTCATGAGTCTGGTATCCTTCTCTGTCTCCCTCTTCTGGTTACACACACACACACACCTCACGCACCTTCACTCACCCTCAGCTGTTTCAAGTTACTACTTGTTATCACGCTCATTCTCACACCTGCTCTCTCTTTCCTCTAATTAGGATTGCTACTTCTAGCTTCCCTGTTTCCCTGCTCCTTTGCCAGATTATTTCGTACTCTACTCATGCAAGAGGCGTTCACTGACCTACTTATTCTGTCCTGTCCGAGCCCTGTCTGGTCTGGGACCGTTTTGACATGCAGCCGGGCACAGGCCTTTCTCTATCTGTCCGAGACTAACCTTTTGCTCTGCACTCTGTTCAGCCCGCCTGCTGCTGACGAGCACCGAGAGCGCTCATCTCTCCAGCCTTCTCCGCACTCTGGTTAAGAGATCAGAGGACAGAGCCCGCCGGATCCCGTCCTCGGACTGTGTAGCGGTCTGCATCTAGAGAGAGACCTTCTGTTTTATTTTTTGAACGCGTCAGCATATACATTTTTGTTATTTATCTGAAAGAAGATTTGTTGAAGATTTGTTTTTTGTTGGACTGTACTCTCTCATAATTAAAGAGACTGTTATTGCATTTCGCTTTGGGTCTTACCTTTCCACATCACAGTTTCTCAGACATAAAATGTCATTTTTGTACTGTATGATAATACATACAAAGCCTGTGTGTGTCTATGAAAATCATGTTTTTGTTATGAATGGGCAATATTAGTGATTGCTAATTTGAATGAATTGCTTGTTGTATTTCTCAATTGTAAATCTCTTTGGATAAAAGTGTCTGCTAAATAAATAAATAAATGTAAATGCATGTAATTTTACACCTGATTCAGCTCATTAGTCTTTATTGGGTGTGTCTGATAAGGGAGATATACAAAATGTGCAGGTCAAGGGGAGCCTCCAGGACAGATTTGAAAACATCTGGTCTAAACAATTACATTCTCACATAAAATCTCTTAAAACTACATTCCGTGACACAATAACAGTAATAATATTGTAATACTATAGTGGGTTCGCTCTTCTGCCATTGACACTCACTGAGACAAATGCTGTTATTATAGATCTGGCAACAAGTGGAGTGATACAACAGTGAAGCGGTTAGAGTTCTGGGGCCAGTTGCATATACATAGCCACTATGTTAAGACTGTGTCTTAAGAACTAGTTTGACCAACTAGCAGTTAGCCAAGAGTAATCAGTCTTACTTTTCAAATTCAAAACAGACCAATCTACCTTTTTGTAACCGACTTTAATTAGTTATGACCAATCTTGAAGAAAACAAATGAGATGATTAACTTTTTAAGACCTATTCTAAGCAGTTTATGCAACCGGCCACTGATACTACTGGAATACTGCACTGCTGGAACAGGCTCTCAGCCAATCAGATTCGAGAACCAGAACAAACTGTTGTTTAAATGATACACCTGTTGATGTGAAATAAGCTACTGCTGAGCAGGTTTGATCTAATGAACCTGTTGCTATAACAGCAATATCATGATGAGCTTTGAAGAACTTAACAATCCTGGATCATGTAAAAAGATAAAATAAAGCTGTTTGTCACCTCAATATTTGATATTCTTCATGCTGCTCTGCTGCACTCCATTATGCACCGATCAGTTTGATGTTCGAATGACCAAAAAAGTTATTTTTTAGGCCTCAGTTTTACTGTTCACAGAAACAGCAAAGAGTAAAATAATATTCGGTGACGCAAAATATTCAACTTTATATAGAGTCAGAGTGCAAATTAGCCAATTACCAATTAAGAGTGAATGCATACATATTTTTTAAATAAAAATACTATTGGCAAATAGTTCAAATGTATTACATACATACATTCAAAGTAAAATTACAATACTAATATTTATGTCTGTCTTAATATATTTGCTTTCAATGATTAAACCATAGAGCTTTTATTAATTTTATAAAGTATAAAAAATATAAAATAATTGATAATATTTTGTAAAAACCATGGGAAATGTTAAAGCTTCTTGTTGCTTCAACATATTCACAATTTTCATTACAGATTTGGGAAGATGTTTGGTGCATTTTCTAATCCATGCTGATCAATGTTGACCCAAACTCACAGCTTTTGCATGATATGGCCACAGCCATATCACCCTGCAGCCCAAGACTGGTTGTCCACTGAAGCCAAGCAGGGTTGAGCCTGGTCAGTACCTGGATGGGAGACCTCCTGGGAAAACTAGGTTGCTGTTGGAAGAGGTGTTAGTGAGGCCAGCAGGGGGTGCTCACCCTGTGGTCTGTGTGGGTCCTAATGCCCCAGTATAGTGACGGGGACACTATACTGTAAAAAGCACCGTCTTTCGGATGAGACGTTAAACCGAGGTCCTGACTCTCTGTGGTCATTAAAAATCCCATGACACTTCTCGTAAAGAGTAGGGGTGTAACCCCGGTGTCCTGGACAAATTCCCTCCACTGGCCCTTGTCTATCACGGCCTCCTAATAATCCCCATCAACTTGATTGGCTCTATGACTCTCCCTCCTCTCCACCTGTAGCTGGTGTGTGGTGAGCGCACTGGTGCCGTTGTGCTGTGGCTGCCGTCGCATCATCCAAGTGGATGCTGCACACTGGTGGTGGTTGAGGAGTGACCCCCCACATGATTGTAAAGCGCTTTGGGTGTATGGCAATACACAATAAAGCGCTATATAAATGCATCATTCATTCAAATGAGTATGTGTGAAGTAGCATTTACTGCAAAGTCACTCTGAGACGCGATTTTCTCGTGTGTTAATGAATACAATGTCATGCTTCAATCTCAAACTAAATGTGGTAGCATGTTGTTAATCATTTTATGGAAAACAATTTACCTCAGTATCTCCAGCTTACAGTTTCTCTTCAGTCCGTCAGAAAGCAGCTTCACTCCAGAATCCAGCAGGTCATTGTTACTTAGGTCCAGCTCTCTCAGACGGGAGTTTGAGGATTGTAGAGCTGATAACAAATTCTCACAAGACTTAGCAGTGAGATTACATATAGAAAACCTGAACGAGAAAAACAGTAATTGCACACAGAATAAATCTTAGCAATGTGATTTTTAATAATTAATTTAATGGGGGGGGGGGGGGTCAATGAAAGTTTTTGAAATCAAACCTCAGGATCTCCAGCTGACAGTTTGGATTCTTCAGTCCATCAGAGAGCAGCTTCACTCCAGAATCCTGCAGGTCATTGTTACTCAGGTCCAGCTCTCTCAGACGGGAGTTTAAGGATTGTAGAGCTGATGACAAACTTTCACAAGACTGAGCAGTGAGATTACAGCCATATAGCCTGTGAAGAGGACAAAAAAACAGGCATATTAATGTGTTTATCAGGTTTATAATCTGGACTGCATGTTTGTCCTAAATACAAGTTCAAGTTGCACACGCAACTGTACTACAGATAACATTCTGGTACAACAACTATATATATCTGACCATTTCTTCATTACATTTACCTTACATTTTACTACCCAGGTGCCACCAGCTCCCTTACCAGTTACTTTCAGACGTAACCTACGCTCCCTTTCCCCCACCCTTCTTTCCTCTGTAGTATCCTCCTCTCTTCCCTCACCTACCCATTTCACATCTCTGGATGTGAATGCAGCTACTGACACTTTATGCTCTACCTTAACCTTTTGTCTAGACGACATTTGTCCTCTCTCCTCCAGGCCAGCACGGGCTGCCCCTTCTAACGCCTGGTTATCCGATGTTCTTCGTGAGCATCGGACCAAACTCAGAGCGGCAGAGAGAAAATGGCGCAAATCAAACGATCCGTCGGACCTGACTAGGTATCAGTCTTTGCTTTCGTCTTTCTCTACTGAAGTCCACACTGCCAAATCCTCACACTTCCACAACAAGATCAACAGCGCTCCAGACATGCGTGATCTCTTCAGAACATTTAATTCTCTCCTCTGTCCCCCTCCACCGCCGCCCACCACTTCTATAACAGCTGACGACTTTGCCACTTTTTTCACAGACAAAACTAGAACAATCGGTAACCAGTTCTCAACTCCACACACACAGGACCTCCAACCAACCACATCCACTGCTCAAACTCCCATCTTCTCCTTCTGTCCCCTCACCGAGGCGGAAGTATCCAAACTTCTCCTCTCCAGCCATCCTACAACATGTCCTCTTGACCCAATCCCCTCTCACCTTCTCCAAGCAATCTCTCCCACACTCTTACCGGCACTCACACACATTATCAACATCTCTCCGCACTGGCATCTTCCCCACAGCGTTCAAGCAGGCCCGGGTAACCCCACTGCTCAAAAAACCTACATTAATCACTTCTCTTTTAGAAAACTACAGACCTGTCTCTCTCCTTCCATTCGTAGCGAAAACACTCGAACGAGTTGTCTTCAACCAGCTCTCACTGTTTCTTTCACAGTACAACAAACTGGATGCTAAACAGTCAGGTTTCAGGAGTGGCCATTCAACAGAGACTGCGCTACTCTCAGTCACCGAAGCCCTGCGAGTCGCTAAGGCCAATTCCAAATCATCAGTCCTCATTCTGCTCGATCTTTCTGCTGCTTTTGACACTGTCAATCATCAGATCCTCTTGTCCACACTCTCATCGCTGGGCATCACTGGGATTCCACTTCGCTGGTTCGAATCCTATCTCACCGGTAGGTCCTTCAGGGTGGCCTGGGGTGGGGAGGTATCCAAAGCACATCAACTGGTCACTGGGGTTCCTCAGGGATCGGTTCTTGGACCCCTCCTCTTCTCCACATACACTACATCACTGGGACCCATCATACAGGCGCATGGCTTCTCCTACCATTGCTACGCCGATGACACACAGACTACCCCATCAACTTCGGTCAAATCTTGGTGTAATCTTTGATGACCAGCTGACCTTCAAAGAGCACATTGCAAAGACTGCTCGATCTTGCAGGTTTGCGCTACACAACATCAGAAAAATCAGGCCCTTCCTGACAGAGCATGCTGCGCAACTTCTTGTCCAGGCCCTTGTCGGTTTTAGGCTGGACTACTGCAATGCTCTTCTGGCTGGTCTTCCATCAAACACAATCAAACCTCTACAAATGATTCAGAATGCAGCGGCACGACTGGTCTTCAATGAGCCCAAAAGAACCCATGTTACACCTCTCTTCATCTCATTGCACTGGCTACCAGTGGCAGCTCGCATCAAGTTCAAGACACTGATGCTTGCATACAGAACGACCACAGGCTCAGCACCCTCCTACTTCCACTCACTATTACGAATCTACATCCCCTCCAGAAGTCTGAGATCTGCTAGTGAGCGACGCCTTGTGGTACCATCACAGAGAGGCTCAAAATCACTCTCCAGAACATTCTCATTCACCATTCCTGGATGGTGGAATAATCTTCCCACCCCTATCCGGAATGCTGGATCCCTGTCAATCTTCAAGCAACAACTGAAAACTCATCTCTTTCGGCACTACGTGTCTTCATCATAAACTTGTTCTTTAAAAAATAAAAAAAAATAAAACTTTCCCTTTATCTTTCTCTCCTTCCCTTGCTAGCTTGTACTTATTTGAACAATGACTGAGACTTGGTGTTACGAGCACTTCCTCTGTCTGATTGCCTCTTCAAGATGAATCGCTTTATGTACTCCCCAATTGTAAGTCGCTTTGGATAAAAGCGTCTGCCAAATGACTAAATGTAAATGTAAAATGTAAGTTCAAGTTCAAGATTTATTTGTCACATACACGATTATACAGAGAGTATATAATCAGCAGTGAAATGTGAGACAGGTCCGCTCCATGGACAGTGCAAATATTATAGAATACAACACAAGGAAGTATACATAAGATGAAATGAATAAAGATGAAATGAATAAAAAAAACAAAAAAAGATATAAAGAACAAAATATAAAATATAAAATAATGTGCATGACAGTATACTGTAGACTTAAATATTAAGATAATCATGACTGTACAAGAGAGGAATGTGCAAATAGGTTGTGCATGGTTGACATGTAATAAAAAAATAAGATACCAAAAGACAGAAAGTGATGTGTGCAAATGACACTGTCAGTATGAGGTAGAGAATAATGAGTGTGAAAATCTTACTGATTGTAAGTGATTAATATGTGAAGTCAAGGCTGAGTTTGAGTTCAGGAGCCTGATGGCCTGGGGGAAGAAGCTCCTCCTAAGTCTCTCAGTTTTTGCCATCAGGCTGCGGAAGCGCTTCCCAGATGGCAGCAAAGTGAAAAGACAGTTACCAGGGTGATTTGAGTCCTTGATGATTTTGACATCTCTGCTTCTGCAGCGTTTGAGGTAGATGTCCTGCAGAGAGGGGAGAGCAGACCCAGAGATGCGCTCAGCTAAGCGCACAACTCTCTGCAAGGCTTTGCAGTCTTGACTGGAGCTGTTTCCATACCACACTGAAATACACTGAGTCAATACACTTTCTATGGTCCCTGAATAGAAAGTTTTCAGGATTGTTGGTGAGACCCTGAATTTCCTCAGCTGTCGCAGATGGTACAGTCTTTGCCTGGCTTTCTTAACCTGTGTTTGAATGTGTGTAGTCCAGGTCAGGTCCTCGGAGATGTTTACACCGAGGTACTTGAAGCTGCTTACTCTCTCCACAGGGGTCCCGCTGATCATAAGAGGAGTGTAGGGCAGCAGGTGTCTCTTTCTGAAGTACACAATCAGCTCTTTAGTTTTGCTCACATTCAGAGAGAGACAGTTGTCCTGGCACCATGATGAAAGTCTCTCCACCTCATCCAAGTATGCGGTCTCATCATTGTTGGACATGAGGCCCAGAACCACAGTATCATCAGCAAATTTGATAATAGATGTGGATCTGTGAGAGGACACACAGTCATGTGTGTAGAGAGAGTGGAGCAGGGGACTCAGGACACAACCCTGTGGGGCTCCTACGTTCAGGGTGATGGAATTTGAGGTGAACTGGCCGACTTTCACCACTTGAGGTCTACCGGTGAGGAAATCTTGAATCCAGTCACAGAGTGAAGAGTTTAGTCCGAGGTCTGTGAGATTAGAAGCCAGCTTAATGGGGACTATGGTGTTGAAAGCTGAGCTATAGTCGATGAATAGCAGCCTTGCAAAGTTCCCATTGCTGCTGTCAATGTGTGTGAGGGAGGAGTGGAGTATGTGAGAGATGGCATCATCAGTAGATCTATTGGGACGATAGGCAAACTGAAGAGGGTCCAAAGTAACAGGGATGGAGGAGCTAATGTGGCTCTTTACAAGTCTCTCAAAAACCTTCATGACTATTGATGTGAGGTCCACTGGACGATAGTCATTCAGGCAAGAGGGTTTATTGTTCTTAGGCACAGGGATGATGATATATTTTTTAAAGGAGGTGGGAACCACAGAGGTAGCAAGGGACTCATTGAAGATTGAAGTGAACAAACCAGCAAGCTGATCAGCGCAGGACCTCAGGACACGGCCAGTAATCCCATCAGATCCGGCAGCTTTCCTGATGTTCACTCTCTTTAGGGCCCTGCGAACCTCGTCCTCCGTCACGGTGATCACATGATTACCGCTTCTCTGCCTGCTGCTTCCTGACATGCTGCTCGGCTGATTCGCGCTGCCGCCATTGCATTCAAAGCGGCCATAGAAGGTGTTTAATTCATCGGCCAGCAACGGATCTGCTCTCACCTCCGCGGAGGATTTGTTTCCAAAGGCACAGATGGTCCTTAGTCCCTGCCACATGCGTCAAGAGTCATTGAGCTGAAAATGAGACTCAATTCTCTCCTTGTATCTGATTTTGGCGGTTCTTACTGCACGTTGGAGAGCATAACACGACGCCTTGTACTCGCTCATATTCCCAGACAAAAGAGCCTCATTGTATGCGGCTGTGCGTTTGCTAACAGCATCACGGATTGTTCTGTCCACCCACGGTTTCTGATTTGGAAAGGTCTTTACAGTCATTGTTTCTGTAGCTTGCTCGGTTAGCGTGTTTACAAAGCTCACTGCAACATCCGTGAACTCGCTGACGTCAGATGAACTCGCCCGGAACATGTCCCAGTCGACGTCATCAAGAGCCGCCTGTAGCATAGCTTCTGAGTGGGAGGACCAGCGTGTCACTTCTCTCTTCACCGGGGGTTCCTGTGCGAGCCTTTGTTTATATTCCGGTGTGAGAAAAATGGCGGCATGGTCCGATTTGCCAAAAGCCGGTAGTGAGCGGGCTTTGTAGGCATTCTTAAACTGAGTGTAGCAATGATCCAGTGTATTCGGTTCTCTAGTTGGACAGGATACATGCTGGTGAAAGTTCGGTATGAGGTTGGCTTTGTTAAAATCCCCCACGATGATAAAGGCAGTTTGCAATATGCAACATAAACATTAAAATGGTAGACATTAAAAAGACATTAAAATGGAAGACATTAAAATGGTATTAGTAACAGAAATAAGCACAAATGTCAGGGCATGTCAAAAAATCTACAAGGTCCAAAAAATCCCTCAGGATCAACTCCTGAGTGTTAAGTTTGCAGCAAATCAAACTGAGTCATGAACAATTTGATCCAGTTCAACTCAATTTGATCCAGTTCACTGTGATCTGTTCACAGTGGTTCACGTTATCAACACACTGAATCTGTCCTACTGAAATGAGGCAATTAATATAATATAAGAAACTAATATAAATGTGTGCAGAGCATTTGATTGACGAAGTGAAAATAGAGCTACTATAATAAATGCATAAAGAAAGGGTTTTAAATTGACATGAAATTGTAAATTGAAACAAACTGTTCAAAAGAATCACTTAAGGAAATTTAGGTATTATTTAATTTCTCATAATTGCCCATATGGAAATGTAATACTGTATATGACATATATGTCCCTATATCAGTAGTGACGTTGCCATATATGTTACATATAAGGCAATATATTATTATCACATATATCCATCTTCTGGTTATATGTAGATATATGTTTATAACATATTTCAAATTCCCATAGTAAAATTTGTATATAAACATATATTTAAAGTATGTATATGATTAATTTTTATATGGTGTTGCATGTTATGACCATATATGTTAACAATATATATATCAAATATATATCAAAATTGTATATGGTACTAGGCTATATATATGTTTTGACCATTTGTTAACAATATATATTGAATTTATATATTCAAGTTTATTAGCCATATATGCCTTAAAGATACTGTTTATTGTAAATCATATGACAATTACTTTTTGCTTAATTTTATGGGTTTGGAACGACATGAGGGTGAGTAATTAATGACAGAATTTTCATTTTTGGGTGAACTATCCCTTTAAGAAGGTGGAGTTAAATCAAGTGGTATCTGGGAATATTTTACGACTACAACTTATAATTATTACAGAAATAATTAGTATTCTGCAGTCTTTAAAATAATCTTTATCTTTACCAACTATGTTTCAATACTCAATATATTTGTCATCTTAAAAGTAGTTAAACACTTTAAGCTATAGGCACAGTTCTAACTTAAAAGCAAAATTGAAACTTTGGTACAGTGTTGGATTGCAAGACTTCAGAAGATTAAATATATATTTAACACCATGTTGACTAAAATCAAGTTTAGTTTACTGTACCACCCAACACTATCAAAGTTAAAAAGTTGCTTTTAAAAAATAGATGAATCAGTATCACTTCCTATTGCAAAATGGGAAGCAGATCTATCAGTAAGCTGGGACCATAATTTCTGGTCTCAGATATGTTTAAAAACCTTTGAACTGATTAGAAATCCTGGTTTACAATTAATACAATACAAAATTCTGCATAGAGTGCACTACACAGGTCATCGGATGTTCAGGATGGGTTTTACAGCTTCTAACAACTGCTCACACTGTAAAGGCAATACACCTGACAATTACATCCACGCTCTATGGTTCTGTCCACCTGTTCAGAGGTACTGGTACAGGATTTGTGAAGACTTATCAAAGTGTCTTAAATGCTCTATTCCAGCCTCTCCTTTAGTCTGCTTGTTGGGCGACCTAGATGGTGTCACTACAGAAGATAACACAATCCACATGGCTTTCACTGCCCTATGCATTGCTAAGAAGACTGTCCTCATGAACTGGAAAAATAAAAATAATCTTAATATCAACCAATATAGAGATTATTTGTGGGATTATATTAGCCTTGAAACAGCTTCTGCTGACACATTAGATCAATCTCTCTGGGCTCCTTTTATCAGCTCCATCACCTAGTGTGGGTGGGGGTCCCGATTCTGTCCGGCTGTGGTTTTTGTTGTTGGCGTGGGGTGGCAATATGGGCCTGGGGCATCTGGGGGTTCCCTGGGGGTGGGTTTCTTGGGGGGTTCGGCGCTGGGGCTGCGGCCTTGGCCTGGATGGGGTATTGGTGACTCTTGGGTGCTGTTTCTCTGGCGGCGGCATGCGGCGCTGCTGGGGATGCCTGTGCCGGCGGACGTAGGTTGCCAGCCTGGCGGCCGCACTGTTCCGGAGTTGGTCCGGGGGGGGGGTTTGGGGATCTGGGGGCGCTCTGCCTCCGGGTTGGGGTTACGGCTGGGCCTGGGGGGCTTGGGTCCTGGTTGGTGTGCCGCCGGGAGCATGGGTTGGTGCATGCGCTTGGGCCCGGCTCTGGTGTGGGGGTCTTCGATGCATCGGTGCCTCCGCAGGGGGGGGGGGTAATTTAAAATTTAATTAAATTAAATTTTAATTTTAAAATTTAATTTTTTAATTTTAAAATTAAAATTATAATTTTATAATTACATTATAAAAACCTAACATTTACAAATTTCTTACAGATGCAGGGATGCAGACATTTCTTCACCAGGGGCCTACTGGGGATGGCAATAAGCCTGTTCAGTGTTTTGATCAGTTATATATATGTAATTTTTTTCAATTTTTTCCTTTTTTTTATTGTGCAGCGCAATAAGATTTTTTTCTATTTAAATAAAGAAAGATTAAATAAAGATGTGTTACTTTTTCTAGCTTATTGTACTATTTAACATTTAAGGCTTAAGGCATGAAATTTGCAATGCACTGAAACTTTGTAGATGCATGTGTCTACAACCTGTATTAAAAGATAATTTCAAAGATCGAAAATCACGTATTAAAAGATCAAATTTATGAAACCATATATTTCATAATTAAAAGATTATTGCATATATATAAGTGACACGTCACATGGATGTAAATAATTTGCTATGCATATGTCTAATTTGTATATAACACATAATTAAAAAGACATATCTCACATATATTAATAATTATATACATTACATATAGCAATAAATGTATCATACATACATAAACATATATTTTTGTACGGGGTAGACTTATATGTCAATATATGAAATTGTTCCATTTTCTAATATGATTCATATATGGATAGGGCATATATAAAACATGTATTTCATATATGGATATTTGATATATTCACATATATTACATTTCCGTATGGGTGGAAAGCTGCATTACAAAATTCCAAATTTTCCAGGATGCTTGGAAACCCTGATTGTTTTCTCATCAGGTTTTTGAATAGACATTTCCTGCCTTGTGTCCTTGGAGAAAAATCACTACATTCATTCTACAATATAAATGGGACAATCTGCTAGCTATAGTTATGAAACACCAATTCATCCTCATATTGTAACATAGTGATTCAGTGAATGTCAAACCTCAGTATGTTCAGCTGACCGTGTGAACTCTTCAGTCCATCAGAAAGCAGTTTCACTCCTGAATCCTGCAGGTGATTGCCACCCAGGTCCAGTTCTGTCAGATGAGAGTCTGATGATTGGAGAGCTGAAGATACAGTTTCACAGCACGTTTCATCAAGACCACAGCCGTCAAATCTGCCAAAACAGAAGGTTATGCTGATTATTTTCTGATGTTCAGTGTTTCTGCAATAACTTATTTTACCCTTCATAATCAGAACAGCAAGACATTTTACATAATATTTTGAAATTGAATTGTTTAGTGATGTAGAATAAAACATTTGATCAAACAGCAGTCAGTGAAATTACTCACAGGGCTTTTTTACAGCATCTCATAGCTGGAATGAGTCTCATGTAATTTTCTTGTTCTGAAGTGAACCTCTTTGGGTTGAACTCATCCAGCACCTTCTCTGACATCAGCAGTACATAGGTCAGCACGGTGCACATTGAAGATGAGAGATCTCTTCCTGGATGTGCATCTGAACTGAGGTATCTCTGGATTTCCTCATATAATGAATGATCCTTGAGCTCAAGCAAGCAGTAGAATAGGTTGACTGAAGCTTCATCTGAGACAAAGTACGAGTACTTGTCTCTTGGACCTTGTAATTGTTTAATGTGTTCAGTTGTTTGTCTGATGCTCTCAGTGGTGTCTTCAGTGTGTGCGATCAGACCTTTGAGCAGGTTTTGGCTGGATTCCAGTGTAACGCCCATCAGAAACCTCAGGAACAGGTCCAGATGTCCTCTCTGACTCTCCATGGCTTTATCAACAGCATTCTGCAGTAGCTCCTGCAATGTGATATTTTCTTCTGGCTCATCAAAGAAAAACTGAAGCTCCTGCATGTTCTTGTTCAGGTAACAGAGGAACACGTGCACTGCAGCGAGAAACTCTTGAACACTCAGATGCACAAAGCAAAAAACCTTCTTCTCATGAAGTACATTTTCCTTCTTAAAGATCTCAGCGATCATTCCTGTGAACTCAGTGTCTTTACTCACAACAATGTCACATGCTTTCAGATCTTCCTCATAGAACACAATGTTTTCCTTCTTCAGCTGTTCAAATGCTAGCTTGGCTAACTTTAAAATCATTGGTCTGTTTGAATCTAAGTTCTTTGTAGATTCTCTTTCTTCTTGGTCATCATATTTCTGGTTCTTCATGTTCATCTGTATCAGTAGGAAGTGGATGTACATTTCAGTGAGTGTTGTGCTGATGTTCTCTTCACTGTTCTTGATGAGAATATTCTGAAGTACTGTGGCCGTGATCCAGCAGAACACAGGAATGTGGCACATGATGTAGAGACTACGAGACATCTTAATGTGTGAGATGATTCTGGAGGCCAGACTCTCATCTGTGATTCTCTTTCTGAAGTACTGCTCCTTCTGTTGGTCAGTGAATCCTCGCACCTCAGTGAACAAACCTACATATTGAGGAGGGATCTGATTGGCTGCTGCTGGTCGTGAGGTCACCCAGACCAGAGCTGATGGAAGCAGCTGACCTTTGACCAGATTTGTGAACAGCACATCTACAGATGATTTTTCCTTAACATCATTCAATATTTCGCTTTTAAAATTTAAAGGCAGGCGACTCTCATCAAGTCCATCAAATATAAAGGCAAGTTTACATTCCTCATATAACTTAGATTTCTTCAGGTTCTTCAATTCAGCATAAAATTTCTGCAGAAACTCATGGAGATTGAACTTTCTGTCTTTAATGCAGTTAATCTCTCTGAATGGAAGCAGGAACACACAGTGTATATCCTGATTGGCTTTTCCTTCTGCCCAGTCCAGGATGAACTTGTGCACAGAGACAGTTTTTCCAATGCCAGCGACTCCCTTGGTCAGCACAACCTTTTTCTCACTGTTTCTTCTCCTTAATAGTGTAAATATATCATTGCATTTGATAGGTTTGTCCTGTGTTTGTTTGTTCTTGGTGAAAGCATCATCAAGCTTCAGAATCTCATGTTCCTGATGAACCTCCTTCATATCTCCCTCTGTGATGAAGAGCTCTGTGTAAACAGCCTGGAGATGTGATTCATTTTCTTCTTTGCCCTCAAAAATACATTTTGCTTTCTTCTTCATGTTGGATTTGTGAGTTTCCAAGAATTTTTTCAGAATCGAATCTGCTGTTTTAAAAGATGATTAAGTTAATAAAACATAGGGGAAAAGCAAAAACAGATTAAATTTTTTTAAAGACACATGACAAAGCTTTTACATCAGCATGATCTCTTCAGAATTAATTAAACATATTGTAAAGAAATCGCATCGCATCACTGCAGCTGCACTAAGAGGCTCTGGTTGCTATAGAAACAGCATCCTGAGATGCTCTTAGGACTGTGTATGTGCACTGACTGGTCTAGCCTGAGAAATACGCTCTTTTAACGCCATTTGAGCATAAGAAAAAGAATCTTATGAGACACTTATCAGATTTAATTGTAGATTTCAAATGTAAGCTTGGAGAACAGCTTTGGAGAATTCAATGTTTCCCCATTCAAAGAGATGCATTTTTATGACTGAAATAGCTGCTTGAGAGGCGTTTCAAACATGGCCACTGAGTGAAATGACTTGCCTTAAGGGGACTTTGGTAATACAGTTTTGAGGTTTTCGATTTAATTAATTCACTAAATTTGTCATGTCTCATGAATTTAAGCATTCAAATCAAGTCATCCAGGCATATGTACTTTTTTCAATGCCTAATTTGTAAACTCAGTACAGAGGACAGGGCTTCAGGAACAGCTGGCAGTGAATGCACTGTTTCTGTGTGTATAAGGTATACTGGTGTGGTCAATGCTGGTCACATGCAGTGGATGGCTGAAATTTCTGGCTGTTGAGGAGGTCAGTCTAGTTAGATCTGGTGATAGAGTACATCACCTCTCACATTTCATCTCTGTTCTAATATTAATAATGCTTCCAACCCTGAACTGTCCAACATTATGAACAATGCCATTGCATAGAGGTGTTTTTATTCATTGCCATTGATAATCTTACACTAACTGTGATTTATACAGTGACAATTGTGGAAAAAAAACATAGTTTGGAATATGACTGATAAGACTGCACCTTGTTTTTCGGTGTGTTTCTCTGCCGTCTCTGAGATTTTTCTTGGCTCTGTGAAGAGAGAGAAAAAGGACAGAAGTAAAAAATGTGTGACAAAATATACAGACACATGAAAGAAAATACTGTAAAGTATGTCTGCGTAAGACCAATATGACCATAAATGAACTGTGAGATTCAGAGGTGTCTCACAGGCCTCCCTGTTATTCTCCTCCTGAGTGTATTATGAGTCACCATTCACTTCCTTTATGTTCAGTCACCATAGAGAACATGTGTGAGTGAAGAAATGTCACATAGCCTCCTGTGTATTTTTATAAGAAGTTATTTTTCAAGTGATGTATGTTTATTGTCCTTTTATTCCTACCTGCTGCGTTATTGTTTTTCTTTTTCCAAGGTTATATTCCATATTTGTTATTTCCAAGGGTTAACGAGTAAGAAATTCCTTTTATGATTTTATCTTTGTACGCTCTCTGGGGCGACAACTTTCTATGCAAAGTATAAAATGCGTAAATGGCTCAAAGATTGAAGATTTAGGATATGACTGCAGACTATTGATGACTGAGAAACAATCGTTACTGAACTGACGAGGAAGAGAAATCTTCCATGAACTTTCTTCCATGAACTTTAATAGGAACAGGGTTCACGGTTACTCAGCATTATTACACTGGGTAAAACTTTATTTTGATGGTACCTTTTTGAGCATTCTGTTGACTTTAAGTAACTTTGCACCTACATGTCAACTAACTCTCATTAGAGTATTATTTGACTGTCTGCTTAATATCTGCTAACTCTTTATTGTGACGGTCTCTCAACAGACACTCTACTGACTATAAGTAACTTTGCAAGTACATGTCAACTAATTCTAACCCTAAACCTACCAGTCTACTAATACTCTACTAACACTCTAATGAGAGGCAGTAGATATGTTGGTGCAATATTACTTATGGTCAACAGAATGTGTTAAAGGGACCATCAAAATAAAGTGAATACAATTTCACTGACTGCTAATAAGCCGTGTGTCTCAGTGAGCACAGTTACAGTGACAGTACCGTGTCCTGCAGTGTTGTTGATGATGGTCACTGGAGCTGTGAAGGTGTTTCCAGCGAGTACAGGAGCATTTACAGTTGCTCCCGTCTCAGCATTCAGACCGACACTGACTGCAGTGTGAGGACTCCTGCTCACTGGAATACAGACAAAGAGATTCATTACATTTCCTAAATGACAACTTTAACATTACACATATTCTGTTCTTCATTACCTTGTTTCAGCTTTTCTTCTTCCTGTATGTCACAATGCTGCTCACCAGATGCCATCGTCCTTCACCGACTCGCTGCTGTTGGACTGGAAGAAAAAGGTTTTTAATCACTCCAATGTTACCAGACACTTTCCAGAAATAAATAAGCAACTATTTGAAAATAAACAAGTAAATAAAATATAGCAGCAGTTATAAAATATAAGTTATTAAAGGTCTCTGTGTGGATGTATTATTCACTATATTTAAAGGTCCCATATTGTCAAAACTGAAATGTCCTGGCTTTTTTCATGATAACTGAGGTCTAGGGGCTATGTAACTACCATATAAGTTTCAAAACAGTCAATCCACAGTAAAGCTCACACAGTCTGCATAAAGTAGCTGTGCCTTTTCACGAGCCCTTGTAACTTCTGTAAAAATGTGACGTCCGAACGACTCAGTCACCGCCTTCAGTCACCATCCCACCCACCGTGCTTTAGCCAAACCCCCAGACAGCATCGCGTCCATGCCATTGCTGAGCAACAACAACATGGAAACATGTAGAAAAGGTTAACTTTAATGGACGAAACCAGATCGGCCGACCTGTAACACTCTCACTCAAAGCATGGACGATCTGACAGGATTGTTACTGTTCAATTCAATTCAATTCAAGTTTATTTGTATAGCGCATTTTACGATATAATCGTTGCAAAGCATCTTTACAGGAAATTAAATTTCTACAATATATTTATATATTGTAGAAACTTAATATATTTAACTTATGGCAAAATTTGGTAATTCTGTATGTTGTCTGAGGGGTTGGCATCATCTCTTCTCAGGTGTTTGGTCATCTCAGATCATTTAAGGGTTGGATCCAGACTGAAGCTTGTGTAAGCTTGTGTACTATGCGCTGGATCACGTCTAACATGTATGGTAAAGACAAATTCACCGTGTCTATCTAGTCATGATGAAGATGTAAATACATTTCAATTTCAGCAGGCAACTATTTTTACAGCTACATTATTATTCCAGCCACAATTAATCACAACACTGTTTATACAATTACAAATTGATTATATATAAATCGTCAGTTTGTTGTTTTACACACATGCACACAGACATTATTTCATACACGACATAGCCGTGAGCTGAAAGACATCTTCAGAGGCGCCCATAACAACAAAAGACAATACTTTATTGAACCTTTTCTGATAAGAAGTGTGCGCTGCAGACACAGGCATTTTTGCCGATGGTTTCTGTCCAGTCCGCTCGTTTTATCTCGTTTAACCACAGCTGTTGTGGTTTTTTGTCTGGCAGTGGCAGCAGGTATGCGATCAAATTTCTAATTTGAGGCTGTATTACATCGATTCTGGCACCCAACATCACAACAAGATGATATTTTAAGCTCCTTATGTAGCCGAATCTGCGCTGGTTTGTTTTTCTTCCAGCTAGCGCGGTGACGTAACTGTGACGTCGGCCCTACATGACACTAGTTACCTGTGGTTGGCCTAGCCGTGCGTCACTCAGAAAACAACAGGCCAATCAGAAGAGAGGCTCATGAATATTAATTAGACAGGACAAATCGACCTGTTCTTAGCAGAGCTCCTGAGAGAAGAGCTGTAAAAATATATCGAGATGTTTTTTGGTACTTATACCACGAATATATATTCTTAAGGACATCAAAACCTAAAATAAAACTCCAGAAAGGTGTACAATATGGGACCTTTAAAGAAACAAATAATATTGGGTTTTGTTCACGATGAATCATGTAAAATAATGATAAAATAGTGAAATTAATAGGAGAACTTCTTACACTAAATGCCTGCTAATTCAAAATGCTTACAGCTGTAGATGTTGTGTTTCTCTTGTTTCTGCACTGATTCTTGAGACATGGGACAAAACAATTGTAACTGCTATTAGGTTTAAAAATGAAAATATTTTCAATTGTAAATGTAATGAGGGATTAATAATAGAATGTATTTAACACAATTATCCCCTTCAATTTAATTTTATCATTATTATGTGAAATCTATGACACTTATTGTCTTCTCACTACATCTAAAACACTCTGTGTGTCCACAGAGAAGGGTCCAATCATTAATTTGCTATAAGTAAGCAATAAGGTACTTGAGGCCGTGCTGTATCATGAATAAATCACGGCTGAAGGGCGTTGTTAGGCTCGATGCGAAGCGGAGTCACTGCGACCCCTTCAGCCGTGATTTATTCACGATACAGCACGGCCTCGAGTACCTTATTGCTTTTATAAAACGGTTACCACACAATAAAAAATACTAAAACCCAAAGTTTATGAATTGAAATGCTACTTTTTTGAAGCAAGTTGGTTAAATGCTGTCCCTTCCGCTAGAAAATAGTCCCTGACAGCAACAGTAAACGGCAAGAGAATGTTCCTCGTCTAATGGAGCTTAAATAAAAACAGAGAATAGGAGCTCTTATCATCCGCTGTCATTTATTTTTTTAACACCATATATGATATTTTCTCACACACATACATCTCTTATCTCTCAGCATGAGAAAACGTCTGTTTTCCGTCTTTTAGTTTTAAAACAGACCGATTCGCGGCACGAGTTTGCAAGCGTCATTACAGTGTAAACTGATCAGAATCATACCTGAAACAGAAAACTAATAAATTCAGTAATATTCCCTCCTCACCTCGGAAACTGCAGTCTTTCACACAGACGCACGCCGCACACACATCAACACATCTCCGCATGGACCTAAATGCAGACCTTGAGACAAAAACTCATCACTAAACACCAATGACTTGTACATACACTATACGGACAAAAGTATTGGCACCCCCTTCTTTAGAACAGATGCACTTCCAAATCTGTGGCAACAACGATGGGAACATAATTCATGTTTTTAAAAATTGTATTTCATCTCTGTAGCAACAGTTTTGTAAGTGTCTAAAATGACTGAACCCATATGTACAAGTCATTGGTGTTTGGTGATGAGTTTTTGTCTCAAGGTCTGCATTTACAGTCACACCAGAGGTGTTAAACTGGGATTAGGACTTGGTTTTATGCAGACCAGTCAAGTTCTTCCACACTGACTCAATCAATCATTTTCTTTTTGAACCTTGTCTTATACACAGAGGCATTGTCATGTTAGAATAGAAAAGAGTCCAAACTGTTGCTATAATATTAGAAGCACACAATTTCCTAGAATATCATTATATGCTTTAACATTAAGATTTGTACTCATAGAAATTACTAAAGTAGTCAAACCTGTTCATTACAAGGGGTGCCAATACTTTTGGCAATATAGTGTATGGTTTTTGCCAGTACTAAACTAAGCACTAGGTGTCAGTATTGTTACAGTATTACCAGCAGAGTGTATAGATCAGAATCAGAAGTGAAACTGTGCTGCTTTTCCTCCTGAAAATACAATAAAAATCAGTTTGTTACAAAACTGTTTCTTTACTGGATCAAGAAACATTACACATACACTTAATAATAAATAAAGCATCTTTACTTGTTTGTGTGCTCTGCTTGTTTTAATCCAGAGTTTGTCTAAAGTAAATGTGTGTGTTGTTGTAAAGGAATCTCTGAAGTTAGGAGGAATACTAAAAGAGCGACTTCTGTTCAATCTGCCACTTTATAATATCCAGCATTGTACAGTGATAACAGAGGTGATAAAATGTGGTTTAGTCTGAAATAAACAAATAAGATATCACAATCCGTCTGTATACAGTAAACATGAACATTCGCCTCAGTATACATCTCTAATATTAAATATAACGTGATAAATGTTGCTAAACATGCATGTAAATAACACACACATCACTCTATATGAACTGATGTTACGATCAACACTGAAGCTCCGACTAAAGCTTAGAGTAATGAACTCTAATAAAGCTTCGCTGCTTCAGAACTTCACTAGCAGCGACAACATTATCACGATATGAAGATAAAGACAGATATATGAACTTACACTCATGCAGCACTCTGAAGGTGAAACTGAAAGTAACCTGAACCCGCTCTGGCGGAACTGACGTCAGCGTTCTGTACACTACTCTCACATACACTTTTTTAGTCTTCACAGTAGTGAATAAATACATGAATTTGCATTAGACTCTCTACTTAAATGGTCTAGTGGTTTAACTTTTATCAAGCGTTTTTGAGGTTCCGGGTTCTAATCCACCCTCGTATAGTTTTTGTCCTCCTCATTAAAACCAAAACAGTGTTCATCAGTGATTGCATATCAAGAGCAAGGGACGTTTGTGTGCATTTTGTTTTGTGCTTTTGAACGAAGCGCTCGAGCGTCTGTGTAAAGATGCGCATTGTGCACGAGCGCCAGGAGAGAACATAACAGCGGCGAGCACTCGCCATAACACACTCCAGCAATAGATCGCCTGTTATTTAATACAGACCAATGAATTTCTTATCGAATGGAGATGTTTCTTTCTTTTAGGTACGTCCGACCGTGCGTGCCGCGAGATGTTGCAAAAAGTGTTGGGGTCGTGCTCTCTTGCCTTGCGGTAATTCCTGCGTGTGTGCGCGTGCGTGTTGGAGAGAGACGCACGCAAAGAGAACTGTTCAATTTAATATAAGATACTGATTTTAGTTTTACTAAATTAAGTAGGTTCGGCACAAATTCGCTTATATGGGTTCCCTTCTAGACACGGAAACTGTGTGTATGTGCTTCATAACCGTGCAGCCCAGGGGGCCCATAGTAGCCTGCACTGGGGCCCGTCGTTACTCAGTTACGCCACTGCGTGCATTAAAGGATTTTAATGCATGATGTGGAGGCAAAGAAAATTGGTTTCCTCCGCGAAGTGCATTAAAATCCTTTAATGCATGGCTAGCCGCTGATTATCCCGCTTATTCCATGGTCATTTGGTCATTTATTGCCAAGTTATAGACAAGTTAAAACTTATTTTCGTCAGTTACGGCTCAGCACTAGCATTCTGCCAGCTTCAAATCAGACACAAGGTAAGACCACATTTATTTTAATGAATTATAGCATTTATTTCAATTAATTATCGACCGAGAGAGAGAGAGAGAGAGAGAGTTGTGTGTATCTGCTTGCTGTGTCTGCGCGTCTCTTTCTACAAACAATTAAAGTTACTTCAAAAACAGCGATGTTATCACCTCGTTGCTGGGGATATAATGTAGCGATCTAGCCTATCTATCATTTATTTTAGTAATAAAAATCGTGGGGAAGTGTTGACAACAAGTTTATGTGTGTGTGCAGCACAATCTGCGATCACCTCTCTCTCTCTCTCTCTCTCTCTCTCTCTCTCTCTCTCCGTGTGTGTGTGTGAGAGAGTGTGTGTGTGTGTGTGTGTGTGTGTGTGAGAGAGAGAGAGAGAGTGTGTGTGTGTGTGTGTGTGTGACTGTGTGTGACTGTGTGTGTGTGAGTGTGTGACTGTGTGTGTGTGCAGCACAATCTGCGATCACCTCTCTCTCTCTCTCTCTCCGTGTGTGTGTGCGAGCGAGTGATGTGTGTGTGTGTGTGTGTGTGTGTGTGTGTGCGAGCGAGTGATGTGTGTTGGTTGTGTGCATCTATTAAAGCAGCGCATTAATATGGAACGGTGATTAAACTGACTTGGAACTACCTGTGCATTAAACGGTTTTACTGCATACCTGCCAGACAATCAGAATCCAGTATTTTTTTTAAATAAAGTGGCGTTTATTGGTTTTTGCAAATGGACTCTTTTATTTTTCTTCTCCTCTATCAAAATGCAACCTATATTCCCTGTAGGTTTTTTGTTACAGTTTGATACAAAGTTATTAAGATATGAATCTGTTTTTATTATTATTATTATTTTAAATAAAATTGTTTTCAATTCACATATCTTTTGAGGCTGGTTATTTGTCACCTATGGTATTGATTTAGTATCGATACCGGGGTATTACATTCTGTTATCTTACTGAAGCCAAAATCACGGTATCGAGCCATCCCTATTTCCAGTACATCTCGTCTTGGGAGCACCCTTTGATTTTACATCTGTAAGTAGTTATCAGTTAAAGTAATTGAACTTTATGATGTTGTAGCAGTTGATAAAGATTTCTCTATGTCTTTGTCTTCTGGTGTGAGATTCCAATCATACGGAGATGGTCAACTCTTATTCTTCTGGAGAACTTTGGGGTTATCTCTGAAAGGTGCTGGACATTTCCTCCAGCCCACCATTACATTTGCACCCTGTTCTGACCAATTTGAAATTAACCTAGATACATGTATATTACAGTGTAGAAACCCTACAAGAGGCCCTTCTAAGTGGATAACAGGCTACACTTGTGAGGTATGTCTCATATCTATCTATCTATCATATACAGTCATGGCCAAAAATATCGGCACCCTTGGTAAATTGTCAGGGAGTCTCTGTCAGCAGCCCAGTCTCCACACTCACCTGTTCACGATCTCCTCGTTATTGGTCATCACCTGCCTTCTGATTCCTCGCACCTGCTGCACCTCATCAAGCCTGTCTATATCTGATCACTCTCAACACTCCCTCCTTGTCCGGTCTACCGTTCACTACCCTGAACTCTGCCAGACTCCTTACCTGTGCGTCTTACCCCTAGATCCTCCGTTGCACTCCTCTGTTCCAGATCCCTGATCTCTCACTAACCTGCAAGGACATCACCTCTCAGTATTAAGACCCATTGGACTGTTCATTGTGCTTGCTACTCGCCTAACGTTGCTCCTCACGATCTGCAGCTCCCTTCCTGTCAATATGTTACCTGCCTGTTGTCTCTGCCTTAATATGTGACAGAAGACCGGACCCAAAAACACCAGGATGACTTCAGCTGACGCGCTGTGTGGCTTGCGGCAGTGAGCTGGCACGACGCCGCTCTTGGTGCGTGCTTCCAGCTGGGGTTGAATGATGAGACGATACGCTGCGATCCTCCCATCTGTGATTTTCCCTTGACCGAGCTTATCAATCTTATTCTCTTTTTGAACGGTTCCGACTGTGTAGTCGAAGAAATCACCGCTCCAGCTGGAACGCGCCACGTCTCCTCAGCTCACCCCACACCTAGAGCCCCCACATACCTCTCCAATGACTCCTACCACCTGCCCAATGCCAAAAAAACCCCCTTCCTGTGAAGCAGCTCCATCCTCCTCAGCTCAGAGCCGCCGCCCGCGGCAAAGTCAAGGCCGCCACCCGTGGAGAAGTCAAGCCCGCCATTCGTGGGTAAATCCAGGCTGCCGTTGTTCGCTGCTCCCTCAAGTCCGCCGTTCCAAGAAGCCAAACATACATAAATAACCAGCGTGACACTTCAGTTTTAACAGTCAAAGAGTGTGTGATATGATGTTATTTAAATATTTAATATCTGACAAGTGTTTTTAGAATGGTAATGTTAAACAACCAACAATATCTGTCAGACCTGTGTTCCCCATGTCACGTGTTTTCCCCTCCTCTCGTGCCCTTATTTGGTTAGTTCCTGTTCCTGTCCTCATTTGTATTATCAGTTCCCAGCCCTGTGTCTTTAGTTGATTAGTCCCCAGCCCTGTGTTAGTAATCATCCACTTTAGTCTCCCCTTTAAAGGCCCTGTGTTTCCCTGCCTCTGTGTCCAGTCTTAACGTCATTCTGTGTGTTCCTGTGTCTCCTGTGATCCCTTTTGTTTGTTTTATTAAAAGTTAAAGTTCATTTGAAGTTCCTTGCCTCCTCGTTCCTTCTCCAGAGTGGATCGTGACAGAAGACTGGACCCAGCTCTCCAGAGCCCCTGCTGGTTCCGTCCAGCTCTCCAGAGCCCCTGCTGGTTCCGTCCAGCTCCCCAGAGCCCCTGCTGGTTCCGTCCAGCTCTCCAGAGCCCCTGCTGGTTCCGTCCAGCTCTCCTGAGCCCCTGCTGGTTCCGTCCAGCTCTCCAGAGACCCTGCTGGTTCCGTCCAGCTCTCCAGGGCCCCTGCTGGTTCCGTCCAGCTCTCCAGAGCCCCTGCTGGTTCCGTCCAGCTCCCCAGAGCCCCTGCTGGTTCCGTCCAGCTCTCCAGAGCCCCTGCTGGTTCCGTCCAGCTCTCCTGAGCCCCTGCTGGTTCCGTCCAGCTCTCCAGAGACCCTGCTGGTTCCGTCCAGCTCTCCAGGGCCCCTGCTGGTTCCGTCCAGCTCTCCAGAGCCCCTGCTGGTTCCGTCCAGCTCTCCAGAGCCCCTGCTGGTTCCGTCCAGCTCTCCTGAGCCCCTGCTGGTTCCGTCCAGCTCTCCAGGGCCCCTGCTGGTTCCGTCCAGCTCTCCAGGGCCCCTGCTGGTTCCGTCCAGCTCTCCAGAGCCCCTGCTGGTTCCGTCCAGCTCTCCAAAGCCCCTGCTGGTTCCGTCCAGCTCTCAAGAGCGCCCCCAAGAGACTGCTCCACGCCAGAGCCCTCCAGTGGCTGCTCCACGCCAGAGCCCTCCAGTGGCTGCTCCACGCCAGAGCCCTCCAGTGGCTGCCCCACGCCAGAGCCCTCCAGTGGCTGCCCCACGCCAGAGCCCTCCAGTGGCTGCTCCACGCCAGAGCCCTCCAGTGGCTGCTCCACGCCAGAGCCCTCCAGTGGCGGCTCCACGCCAGAGCCCTCCAGTGGCGGCTCCACGCCAGAGCCCTCCAGTGGCGGCTCCACGCCAGAGCCCTCCAGTGGCGGCTCCACGCCAGAGCCCTCCAGTGGCGGCTCCACGCCAGAGCCCTCCAGTGGCTGCTCCACGCCAGAGCCCTCCAGTGGCTGCTCCACGCCAGAGCCCTCCAGTGGCTGCTCCACGCCAGTGCCCTCCAGTGGCTGCTCCACGCCAGTGCCCTCCAGTGGCTGCTCCACGCCAGTGCCCTCCAGTGGCTGCTCCACGCCAGCGCCCACTAGAGCCCGCTCCTCGCCAGCGCACCCCAGAGCCCGCTCCTCGCCAGCGCACCCCAGAGCCCGCTCCTCGCCAGCGCACCCCAGAGCCCGCTCCTCGCCAGCACCCTCTGGTGTCCGCGCCTGCCGAGCGCCCTCAAGTGCCCGCGCCTGCCGAGCGCCCTCAAGTGCCCGCGCCAGCTCCCTGCTCCGCCATGGCCTCCCGAGCTCCCTGCTCCGCCATGGCCTCCCGAGTCCCCTGACCCGCCATGGCCTCCCGAGTCCCCTGACCCGCCATGGCCTCCCGAGTCCCCGGATCCGCCATGACCTCCCGACCTCCCCGCTCTGCCATGGTTCCCAGAATGGGCGCCGCCCTGGAGGCCTCCTGTCCTGTCTTGTCTCCATGTCCCTTAAGGCCTCCAGAGCGCCCACCCCCCCTCCCCGTTGGATGGTGTACGGTGCGGGACGCACCGTTCGGGAGGGGGGAGTACTGTCAGACCTGTGTTCCCCATGTCACGTGTTTTCCCCTCCTCTCGTGCCCTTATTTGGTTAGTTCCTGTTCCTGTCCTCATTTGTATTATCAGTTCCCAGCCCTGTGTCTTTAGTTGATTAGTCCCCAGCCCTGTGTTAGTAATCATCCACTTTAGTCTCCCCTTTAAAGGCCCTGTGTTTCCCTGCCTCTGTGTCCAGTCTTAACGTCATTCTGTGTGTTCCTGTGCCTCCTGTGATCCCTTTTGTTTGTTTTATTAAAAGTTAAAGTTCATTTGAAGTTCCTTGCCTCCTCGTTCCTTCTCCAGAGTGGATCGTGACAATATCATGGATGAAAGCTGCTCAGTTTTCGTCAAATTGTCATTTTGAATTTATTGATTATTGTGATTTAAAAAAAAAAAAAATCAGCATTTTAGGTGTAAGATTGAGAATATATTTATGCAAATTTTGAATAAATTCAATAAACTTAATAAACCTGAATTTCTTGATAGCGTTTAAATAAATTTATTTATAAGAAAATGTATTACAAGTGGAAATGCTATTATCTTCAGACATAAACTTGAACATGGTAAAACCTTTTCCTTATATTGTGATGAGAACAGAGGCATTTATTAACATAATAAAAATTACTTTGCAATAAATTCTACTTTATTTTTATATATCTCAGCTAATTTTATACCATTTTGTTCCACTCAATAACAGCTCATTCCTGAGAGACAGAGACAGACAGAGAATATTTGACCGGTGCCAAAATTTATTACATACTGTACATGATCCTTGTCCTAAATAAACTTTATCAAGTTTTACATTAAAAAAGTTATTACAAAATATATTAAAATGTGGGCCTTTGTTACATTGAGAACCAAAAAGAACCATTACATTAATGGCAAGAGATGTTCCAGCCTTGGTGTGAAGGGTTAAATCTTACATACTTATTCTCTCTATAGTCCATTACAAGGGGTCAGACTCATGCTCCTCTTCACATTTTCTGTCAGTTGGACTGTAATGTCTTTTTCTGAACCTGAAAAAAATATAACAATTTACAGTTTACAACAAAAGTGTGCAATATCGCTAAAATTATTTAAAATTGTATCACCACTCAATATTTGCATTATTTCTAAATTGGCAAGTAGATTATTTTCTTCAGATCTTCAGACCTGGCACATCAATGGAATTCAGTTCAAAAGACTCTGCATAACGTCAACTTTATATCCTAGAAAAAAACCTTGCTCCTCTTTCTGTCAGTAATGTTTGACATTGTTGAATGACATTAGGGGTCTTACTTGGGAGCTCAGCTCCTCTCTGAGTAGTACAATAAAGGAAAATGAGAATTAGTGAGTGGAATTTGCATGATGAGCCACTCGCCCGAACATATAGATATACAAGATTTCTCCACTCGTTCAGATTTTTGCTTCGGAGATGAGTGGTTGCCTGTGTTTGAGCGATCACTCTTCCATTCACCTCTAAAAGAATAGAAGAAAAGCAGAAACTCTCTTGCTGCTGGTGATTCTGATGGTGCATTCAGCAGTGTTTCACCAGAGGTTTGCACAGATAAGTGCAGCCATTCCCCCCCGGGGGCTTCAGCAAATAAAAGAATACTTTCCCTAAAAGAGCAACATGGGCAGCAAGTTTCTTTTTAAAGATGACCATCTCAGAGACTCCCAAGGAGGATCGGATGTTGATCGCAGCATTGGGGGTGCACTAGTGCCCCCCACCCCCCCATCCCCCTGCCGAGTAGGAGTCAGACTAGGAAATGACGCCCATGTTTTCCCAGGCCGCCAAGTGCTTGCTGCTGGATGATGGGAGTCCTAGGTGTGGGAAGCAGTTCCCAGCCACCCCGTCCCACCCTGATGCCTTTCTTTCCGGAAGTGCATGAGGAGATCACAAAGTTGTGATGCCCGCAGAATGCCGCCAGCTGGAGGAATCATCCACGGATCCCATCCAAGGCCTGTGAGCTGATGGCAGCTCTGGACAGACCGCCTCCATCCTGCATGTGATGGCCATCCTGCAAGTACACCAGGCCAAAGCATTGAAATAACTGCATGAGGGTAGTTTTGAGAAGAGCTTGATGCAGGAACTGCATACAACAACCAGCTTCACCCTCCGGGTGACTAAGCTCACACCGTAGGCCATCGGCCAGGTGATATCAACTCTAGTGGTCCACGAGCATCATCTCTGGCTGAACCTTGCAGAGATGCGGGATGCAGACAAAGTATGCTCTCTTGACGATCCTATCTCCCAAGCTGGCCTTTTCAGCAACACTTTTGAGGACTTTGCCCAGCACTTCTCAGCAGTCCAAAAGCAGACAGAGGCCAGAACACATCCTTGGCCCGTCATGATGCCACCATGCCACCGAGGGCTGGCTCCAGTTCTGCTCGTCACTGAATGCATCATCTACATCTGCTCTACATCTGCCAGATCTAAGACCTCAGCCACAGCTCAAGTCACCCACAGCAAGCACTACCACAGTAAATGCATTGTCCTGACAGTGATGCACGAAGGTGGGAGTATGGGGGAATAATATATAACATTTAACGGTAAATAACAATGTTGGGGAGATGACAATTATAGATGGCACCTTGATATAATAATCTTAATCTCAAAGGGAAAACAGGATCATTTCTCTTACCTCATTGCTAGGTATTTTTCTTGCTTTAAGCAAATATTTCCAAAATTGATGCATTTTTCAGAAAACAAAACTTAATATCTTAAGTCATTTATGTATCTTGATTTAGATATTTGTACTAGAAAACAAGACAAAAAATACTAAGAAAATATTTTTGCAGTGTACCAGCTGTCAGAGCTGTTAAACAATCAAATGTTCATGATTACAGAGAAAACAACACAGATTCTGCTAATAATGTTCATATGGAGCCAATTCACTTTGGACCCGATTTACTAAGATTCCGTATAAAGAGCATTAATTTCCTTAAACATTTTAGCAAATTTATGGGACTTTGAGTGATTTACTAAGAATATTTACACAAAAGCCCCAATGTGTTCACACCCACATTTTGTTTGCTGTAATTGTTCCAAATGTAACCAAACTTAGTAAACCAGGGTCATTGCATAGAGTAATGCTAATGCTACAGAAAAACAGCGGAGGGTGCTGCTCTTACCCAGCTACGGTCTGCATGTGACTGATAGTCTCTGGTAATGGAGATCCAACACTCTCTGGAAGCAGAAGACTGAGTAACCCGGAGAGGACATTCAGACTGCCCATTAAGATGTATGGCAAAGATCTGTAATAGCCTCCTGGAACAAAAAAACACTTGATAGGCATGTTTAAGAAATTATGATACTTGAAACATTATATTGTTTGATCTGTGTCTATAAGCATTGGTCACTGTGTAGTCTAATTTGATTAGAAAAATGCTTCTTGGTCTGAAAAGCATGAGAAACTATGGAAATTTCACAATTTACTGTTGAGATGACCAAACTAGTGCACAAATCAGGGATGGACTGGAACTAAAAAGACAGCTCATATTTTTATGGTCTTGTGTTTGAGATGATTTCTTATAACTACAGCTGACGGAGGACATTCAAAATATGAAGTGTTACAATTTCACCACATTTTTTCTATGTCCAGACAGAGAGCAACTTAAGTGAAAACTGCCCAACTCTCTCCTTGTTTATCATTTTTAATATCAGTTATGTTGATAACTATCTTAATTTTAAGCGGCTCATGTTGTTGTGAAAATATTCTCATATTGGGATGCTTTGGTAAGATCACGTAACATTAGAACAGCCTTCTGTCTGTGCCGCCTTTATTTATTTATTCGTTTTCATCACGTTCCCTTTAATTCGGATTTAATTAGTGTGTCCCGACTTCTAAAAGCCAATTCCTTACGAAAAAGAAGTTTATTCAAGTGTGCTATTAGTATACTTCTTTAAAACTAAAAATAGGAAAGTATACTTTTAGTCTACTTATGTACTTCTCAGAAATATACTTAAAATTACATTTAAGTATACTTGACTTATACTTAGAAAAAGTCTAAATATATTTAAACTATACTTGTGCTCTGTGTTGTCATTGTTATACGGTAGGGGACGCTAGAACACATCTACTGTACAGAATTACCACAAAACACAAGTGAAGAAGAAACCGAAACAACAGATGCGTCACATGTAATCAAACACATCATCAGACATAAAACAGCATCATAACTGTGTAACGTTATGAATAAAATATCACCAATGAAGAGATAATAATGACTGTCAAGCTTTGAGGTGTTGATCGACTCCATCTACGTTTTGATTATCATTCTGAATCATATTCATATCAGCTTTTTGTTCAAAATGTTGTGAAACTTATGTTTATGAAACTTACCCACATTCAAGTGTTTAAAAAAAGAATGCATGAAGCATAAAGAAAACTCACGAGTATACTTGCAGTATTAAACTACTAAACTAGTAGTTTACTGAGACTATACTTCAAAGTGTACTAAAAATGCTACTACAAGTATTATTAGTAAACTATCAGTATAAACTAGTACTATCAGCTAAAAGCTTTGATGTAAACTAGTTGTGTACTCAAAGTTTACTATTGTTATATTTAAAGTATACTTAAAAGTATACTTTTATATACTAGAAAGTGGGCCAATTTAGTCCCAAAGAGAATTAAAATAGTACACTTACAAGTATACTACAAGTTAGGGCTGCACGATTATGACAAAAATCATAATTGTCGATTATTCCCTTGAGATTGTAATTGCGATTATTAATAACGATTATTTTGAACAGATATATGCCATTGTTTGAAGCTGCATGCCATCATTTTTATATAAAATATATATTTAAAAAAAGGCTGAAAACACTCTTCCTGAACTTTTATTGCTTTTCTATAGCATTGAGCCTCAAATGTCAACTATACATGTTTGGTTTCTTCTTTAAACAAAAAAAGGTAAAATTATGCATAGCATAATAATGTAATACCAAAACTAAAAGAAAAAAAAGAAAAATGGTCTACTAAAGCTATATATTTCATTTACAATTAAACAGACACAATTTCAAATTACAGTAACATTTTACAGTACAATGTATATGATCAGGGCTCCAGACTAACACTTGAGAGCGGTGGCACCAGCACCTGCAGCACTGAACATGTAATATTACAAGTTTTGTCTCTTAGAAATGCACATTAGAGCAGGAGCTTGAGTTGGGATGCAGATGTACATTTGACAGCATTGTGAAAACTGTAACAGCCTCATCTTTTATACATAACCAAAAGTACAGCACCTCATTACCATGGTAAAAAGTAGCCTAACTATATGGTTTCTATGGTGTTTGCATTGAAAAACAGAAGCCTAAAGACATTCAGTCAATTACAAATCCACAGCAACTGATAGAATAATTAACAAAATAATGTAATTATATTCCATTACTCCTTTAACATATTTAGTATATTAATAATATTATAATACTCAATATGAATATCCTACTTTTCTGCCACCGTACCATTGTTAACCGTAGTGTTACTGCAGTAAAACTATGGTAAATGTGGGTGATTTGTGGATTGAAACGTCTTCTAACTGAATCGTTGTTGCACTGTTTCTGCTGCTTTCTGCATCAGTGTTGATGAGAATAACAGCTCTGATTTATTTGGCTTTAGTTTAAAGTAAAGAAACTTGATTTGTACTGGAGAACTCTGCGCTGAACTCGAGTGCTTCTTACTGGATTTCACAGCGGTGTTTAGCGCGTGATCGTGGGTCACTGTAATAAACACATACGCTCTAAGCTCGCGCTGCACTGTTTTCTTCTGAGGCGCACGGATAGAAGGTCAGTGTGGCGCGCAGTTCAAACGAGTTCTGCTATTTTGTTCCGCTTTTGACACGTTTGACGTTTAAGATATCTATCATGCACAACAGAGTGAAAACGACTATCAGTTACACAAAATGTATTTTTTTTTATTTTATGTTTGAGTTTGTTAAACCCCGCGCTGCAAACACCTCTTAAGCATGCAGAATAATGCAAGCAGGCATTTTTAATTATTTATTTTTGTAATCGCAGCTTTGAACGATTATGTAATCGTGGCATCCATAATCGTAATCGCGATTAGAAATTTGATTAATTGTGCAGACCTAATACAAGTACACTGATATTTGTGTACTTACTACATGAAGTATACTTAAAAATATACTTGAACTTTACTTAAGTAAACTAAATAAAATAAACTTGAAGTATACTACATTTTGGTAAGGGTTGCTCCATTGCCAGTCTATCACATTCAGCTGGTTTAGTTGTGTCTCTTCTGAGTCTGTGTGTTTTCTGTCAGTTCTGCATGTCTGTTTAGATATTGGTCCTCACCAGTTTGGTTTGGCTTTGTCACCGATGGAGTTTAGGTTGCTCTCTCTTGCTTAGTTGGGGACACTTATAATTTCCAGTGATATCATTGACTTGATTGCACAGATACTGTTTAAACAGAACTGAGCTGGACAATGCCATCACTGAATTCAATGATGAACTGACTTTAACTGAAAATTGTGTGTTTACTATTGTCCTTTTGCATTACCGACACACAATTGTCCTATTTGATACTGTAAAGCTGCTTTGACACAATCTGTATTGTTAAAAGTGCTATATAAATAAAGGTGACTGGACTTGACTTAAAGGGACAGTTCACCCAAAAATTAAAATTCTGTCATTTACTCATCCTCATGTCGTTCCAAACCTGTATGAATGTGTTTGTTCTGAACACAAAGGAAGATATTCTGAAGAAAGTTTGTAATCAGGCTGTTTTGGGACACCATTGACTTCAATAGTAGGAGAAAAATACTGCTCTGTTTCCCTCATTCTTCAGAATATCTTCCTTTGTGTTCAGAACAAACACATTCATACAGGTTTGGATCTACTTGAGGATGAGTAAATGATGACTGACTGTTCATTCTTGGGTGAACTGTCTCTTTAACTGTTCTCTCCTCTGTTTTGCACAGTTTCGTTTCTCTGGTCCTAGATGCCCTCAGTCTTTTCCTCTGTACAGGACTGCTTTATTACCCATATCCCTAGATCCCTATCCATATATATATATATATATACAGTACATTAGTGCTGTCAATCGATTAAAAAAATAACTATTGAACTATTTTTATTTAATGATTAATCGCAATTAATCCCACCTAACAGTAAAGTTTTTAAAATTACTTTTACATTGCAATAATTTCCCATTCAATCTTCAAATTAATGTAGAAACAACAAAGATAGTATTTTTTAATATTTGTATAATGGCATCTTTTTTTTTATGACTGAAGCACAGTATCACTGATACCATACTGCTGATGGAAAATGTTTTTCCCCTAATATTTAACCACTGACTAGCCATTCAACATCACAAGAGATATCAATTTTAACATTTATTAGACTACTTAACATAACTTCTAATTTAAGTGAACTTAAAACAATCTTCACATAAACCCATTATAAGAAATGTCATATTTAGTTACCTGGGCTCTTAGTTATCAAACACTACATTCTAAATTAAATAGATTAATCTTTAAAGCTACAAAAGTTATTGATTTCCTCTTTTTCCATCATTTTCAGGTGAAATAATCCTTCAGGTCTGTAATATTTTACACAGTTCTGAAGCAAACAGCAGTGCTGGAATAATACACTATATTGCCAAAAGTATTGGCACCCCCTTCTAATGAACATGTTTGACTACTTTAGTAATTTCTATGAGCACAAATCTTAATGTTAAAGCATATAATGATATTCTAGGAAATTGTGTGCTTCTAATATTATAGCAACAGTTTGGACTCTTTTCTATTCTAACATGACAATGTCTCTGTGTATAAGACAAGGTTCAAAAAGAAAATGATTGATTGAGTCAGTGTGGAAGAACTTGACTGGTCTGCATAAAACCAAGTCCTAATCCCAGTTTAACACCTCTGGTGTGACTGTAAATGCAGACCTTGAGACAAAAACTCATCACCAAACACCAATGACTTGTACATATGGGTTCAGTCATTTTAGACACTTACAAAACTGTTGCAACAGAGATGAAATACAATTTTTAAATACATGAATTATGTTCCCATCGTTGTTGCCACAGATTTGGAAGTGCATTTTTCTGTTCTAAAGAAGGGGGTGCCAATACTTTTGGCAATATAGTGTATCTTATAAATGAATAGGAGAGATCAGTTAAGTTTTTAAATGTGTCCCACAGACCTGATGTTATATCAATGTTTTTCTCTTTCTACATCATTTGTATAGAAATGTAGATTTGATGACTAAGTTGGCCCACAGATTGACCAGAAAAGGTCCTGACGCTCACTATAGCCCTAATATAAATCCCTGGAAACTGTATGAATTAAATTTGAAGAAGATATGATGTAGATGAAAATTCCCAAAACTCGCTTCTGTGAATGTGATGCTTTGGGTCACATTTCAAGCCAAAGGATTTTTCAAATTCATAATTCCTTCTTACTCGAGGAACTAGAGAATGCAGTTCTGATGCAGAATGCTGGAGATTAGACAGATTGTACAGACTAGAGTTTACTGACCTAAGTAGATGAAATACGGTGCCGATATGCTGCCGACTCTGGATGCCATTGAGCAGGCTCCTAAAGCTGTGTTCCTCAGTACAGTGGGATAAAGCTCCGCGGTCACAGGGTACACCAGTGCAAACGCTGCAGACAGACCAAACTTTCCCAGCATCACCAGTGAAATGGCAACAGAACTCATATCTGTAATTTAATAGAGACAAAACATTCCAAAGTCATTAGACAGTGTCATCAACACATCATTAGACAGATGCATCCTTATGATCACATTATTGGACATGTCAAAGTTCTTCAGAAAACCAAGAAATGGTGAATCATGATCAAAAGTGAACAATTAAATCTGAATGAATCATTGCTTTTGAACAAATCCAGTGTCAATGATTCAGTGAGCCATTCATACAGAGAGTCATTTGTTTCTGAACGAATCAGCCATTTGAATTAATTAGTGGAATGAATGACTCATTCATTAACACAGTGACTTGCTGCCACCTGCTGCTTTCAGTTTCATATTTAGAGCATCATTTACTTCTTTAAATATTTTTATAAAAAAAAAAAAAATAATTATATATATATAAAAGACAACAATATTTAAAAAATCTTTAATGCTCATTCAAAACCCAAAGTCTTTAACTCTACGGTGAATCAAAATATTTCTGTAAAGCTTCTTTTTTTATACTTTCCTCATTTAACACAATAATGACTTCAAATGATCTTTTAGATTAATTTCTCATCCCAAATTAATGCATGATTAATTTGTGATTAACCTGCTTAATTAACTGGCAAATCATAAAATTATTTAGATAATTTAGATTAAATATTTTAATCCCTAATATTTTAATATTATTATTATTTTTTTACTATTTTTTACTTTATTAATTTGTTATTACATTTTAATAAATGTTGTCATACAAGCAGTTTAGCGATTTTGTTGCTAAATTTAGCAACTTTTCACACTACCCTCGCAACTTTTTCTTCCAAAAGCACCTAGCAACAAATATAGCTATTTTTAACATTTATTTGGCAATTTTTAGCAACTTTTGATAAATGACTCAAACGATAAAAAGGCACAATTTACATCTAAATTACACAAAGATGCCTCGCAGTACACACATCATGTGTATTAATTAGCTGCTATTTGCAATTGTTCAATTTGATAATAATAATTGAATAATTGTTCATTTATGATACACCGTAGCTTGTACCTGCGATTGTTGATCAGTTCGTACACTGTAAGAAAAATATCTAGAAAAATGGAAAAGTTACTAGTGATTTTTTCAGGACATTATGTGTTATCCGTTGTTACTGTATTGCATTACTCCATTATCCGCTGTAACCCAAAAACACAAAATACATGTAATTTGTAAAAAATAAATTCCTTAATATTAACATAGTAGATTGTGCCCTATTTTTACAGACTTAGAGTGTAGCACACTAACTAACTACTAATACACTGCTTATAACTATAACTGTGCAGAATGTGTAGTTTTATAAGTTTATTACCTAACAAAAAAAAGTTCAAAACTGTGTGTGTTCAATAATTCAGTGTTGTATTTAAAATACAGTTATTTATATTTTAATATTATATTAGGCATTTATATTATTTTACAAACAAATCTAAATTAACATATATAAAATATATATTTTTTGTGACACATTTTTGCGTTGTAATTACGCAATAACGTCATCTCGCAATGACATCACAACATCATTCAGCAACAAATCGACCTTCCTTTAGCAACGTCCCCTGAAACTTAGTGACTCTACAAGCCTGCAGTTAAAGAAGCATCAGTTTCTCACGTTGTGGAATGAGGTGTATGAAGAGAAGAACCAGTCCTCCTAATGATAGCGTGGAGGACAAGCTGAGACGCCTCGGCCAGCAGCGGAGCATCAGCCAGGACATGATGACAGCAGGTACTTCCACGACTGCTGATAAGAGACAGTTCAGGTAGATGTTTCCATGCAGATTAGACGTGTTCAGAGACAAGGCACAGTATCCGACTGAAACAGCTGACCTAACAGAAGAAAGAAGAGAGGCAGGTTTAGTATATGGGCATTATGCAGAAATTAATGTTAACTTAAAAATAGTATTGTGGCCCATTTGCCTCCTGGATTACTAAAAACAATAACCATCTCTTATCGCAAGAAAAAATATTGTCTGTTACACTAAATAGTCTTTAACAAATAAAAAACACATTAAAGAGTCTGAGACCACATTAAAAATCAGGGATTCAAAATATAAAAATAATAGAAACGTTTCAAGAACATTTTGATAACACTTTACTATAAGCTTCATTAGTTAACAACATGAACAATACTTCTACAGCATTTATTAATCTTAGTTAATATTAATTTCAGCATTTACTAATGCATTATTAAAATCACAAGTTGTGTTGTTAACATTAGTCAATGCATTGTGAGCTAACAACTGTATTTTCATTAACTAACATTAACAAAGATTAATAAATAGTGTAATAAATGCATTATTCATTGTTTTTTCATGTTAGTTAATACATTAAAAAATGACACCTTATTGTAAAGTGTTACCAACATTTTTAAACAATGAAATGTGATGATTTAACTTCTACCTTATTTCTAATCAAAACTACAATGACATTAAAATGACTTTTTGCTATCATGCTGGAGAACATGAACATCAGCAGCTGATGTATGGAGACCGCTGTGTGTTAATGCTTGGATATTCATATGTTCAGTTCTACTGTAATGCTTGGATATTCATATGTTCAGTTCTACTGTAATGCCTGGATATTCATATGTTCAGTTCTACTGTAATGCTTGGATATTCATATGTTCAGATCTACTGTAATGCTTGGATATTCATATGTTCAGTTCTACTGTAATGCCTGGATATTCATATGTTCAGTTCTACTGTGACGCTTGGATATTCATATGTTCAGTTCTACTGTAATGCCTGGATATTCATATGTTCAGTTCTACTGTAATGCTTGGATATTCATATGTTCAGATCTACTGTAATGCTTGGATATTCATATGTTCAGTTCTACTGTGACGCTTGGATATTCATATGTTCAGTTCTACTGTAATGCTTGGATATTCATATGTTCAGTTCTACTGTAATGCCTGGATATTCATATGTTCAGTTCTACTGTAATGCTTGGATATTCATATGTTCAGATCTACTGTAATGCTTGGATATTCATATGTTCAGTTCTACTGTAATGCCTGGATATTCATATGTTCAGTTCTACTGTGACGCTTGGATATTCATATGTTCAGTTCTACTGTAATGCTTGGATATTCATATGTTCAGTTCTACTGTAATGCCTGGATATTCATATGTTCAGTTCTACTCTAATGCTTGGATATTCATATGTTCAGTTCTGCTGTAATGCTTGAATATTCATATGTTCAGTTCTACTGTAATGCTTGGATATTCATATGTTCAGTTCTACTATAATGCCTGGATATTCATATGTTCAGTTCTACTGTACTGCTTGGATATTCATATGTTCAGTTCTACTATAATGCCTGGATATTCATATGTTCAGTTCTACTGTACTGCTTGGATATTCATATGTTCAGTTCTACTGTAATGCTTGGATATTCATATGTTCAGTTCTACTGTAATGCTTGGATATTCATATGTTCAGTTCTGCTGTAATGCTTGGATATTCATGTGTTCAGTTCTACTGTAATGCTTGGATATTCATGTGTTCAGTTCTACTGTAATGCTTGGATATTCATGTGTTCAGTTCTACTGTAATACTTGGATATTCATATGTTTAGTTCTACTGTAATGCTTGGATATTCATATGTTCAGTTCTACTATAATGCTTGGATATTCATATGTTCAGTTTTACTATAATGCTTGGATATTCATATGTTCAGTTCTACTATAATGCTTGGATATTCATATGTTTAGTTCTACTATAATGCTTGGATATTCATATGTTCAGTTCTACTAAATGACTAAATGTCATATACTGTACGTATATGTGCTGTAATGGTGCACAAATCTGTACGGCTATACTATCCTCCTGAGACCCAGCTGTGGAGCTTGTGTCTCTGTAGTGTACAGTATATTGTACTGTATTTCTCTGAGACCTCACATGTACAGTGTTAATGTACAGAGCACATTCAGAGCTTTATAGAGATATTAAATGATTGGATGTTTCATCATAACTACACCCTTTACTAGGTGTTTAAAGATGGCTACATTTAATTTAGTAAATTTTTTTACATCCTTATGGGAATATGATTATATTTTGTAATTGTCATTTAAATCTGAATAATTTTCAAATTGTTTGTCATAAAGCAACATCTCAGGAAAATGTTATGGGTTTTCAAATTCAAATATGACTTGCTGTTATGAAACAGGACATAATTTCATACACGTCCAGGACTAAAAGCATGTTTATTACGCATTTTGGGAGACATAACAATTGAATAGGAAAATTAATTATTTATAAATTGTCTTATGAAATATTAGATATTATTATGAAAATCTGACCAATTATTACTCCCATTATGACAATAATTTTTTCAACATGCCGTCCCAACAGCAACAAATTAATATGCAAATTAGATACAGCGTGTTTAATGGGAAAACCAGTTTATGGACATTTATACACACATATTGCATTAAACAAAATGATATATCAAATAATTTTGTTATATATTTTATAACATAGTTGAGAATCATCCTTAAACAAAGTTTAGTATAAAAAAATCCTGAAACCTAAAAATTTATTGTGATTTAAAAAAAAAAAATCCATTGTTTTTGCCTTTTTGATGTTTATTCATGCCATTTTATTTTTAGAAAAAACTGAGTCCTAGTGTCCTCTTGTGACGGGGTTGACGAGACGTGAGACATGCGGATCCAAGTGCAAGCTTTTTATTTAAAGGCATGGTCAATACAGGCAGGGTCGGTCAGTAGCAAACAGGTATGGCATGGGCAAGACACAAGAATAATCCAAGGCAAGCGTGGGTCGGAGATCGGCAAACTTAATCCAGAGGGCAAGGCAGAGAGAATAAACTAGACAACACGGGCAGGAATCAAACACGGGAAGACAGACTAAGGATACTCGGGAAATGCTTGGTATGTAGACAAGGCTAACAATACTCGGCAGAGTGTGAGAGAATGTCCATGGTTTATATAGGGTGTGTGTGTGTGTGTGTGATTGGGTGATGGTGATTGTGAGATTGTATACAGGTGCAAGCGAGATAATGGTGAACAGCTGTGTGGGTGCAGTGGATGATGGGAAATGTAGTCTAAGAGTGATCTGTAACTGTGTGTGTGGTGTGAAAGTCCATGTGGTGGGTGAGTGACTGGAAGTTCATGGCTTGGAATCGTGACATAGCCCCCCCCCAAGGAGCGGCTTCCAGAAGCTCCTAAAAGATCCAGGGTGGAGCGGGCGGAGCAGGAGCCCACCAGGGCGGAGCAGACGGACCTGGGGCCCACCGGGGCGGAGCGGGCGGACCTGGGGCCCACCGGGGCGGAGCGGGCGGACCTGGAGCCCACCGGGGCGGAGCGGACGGACCTGGAGCCCACCGGGGCGGAGCGGACGGACCTGGAGCCCAACGGGGCGGAGCGGACGGACCTGGAGCCCACCGGGGCGGAGCGGACGGACCTGGAGCCCAACGGGGCGGAGCGGACGGACCTGGAGCCCAACGGGGCGGAGCGGACGGGACCAGAGCCCACCGTGGCGGAGTAGATGGGGCTGGAGCCCGCCAGGGCAGATCAGAGGGGACCAGAACCCCCCAGGGCGGAGCAGATGGACCTGGGACCCACCAGGGTAGAGCAGACAGACCCGGAACCCACCAGAGCGGAACAGATGGGACCAGGACCCACCAGAGCGGAACAGACGGAACCAGAGACCACCGCAGGGAAGCAAACTGGGCAGGTAGCCCTGACAGCACCTGGAAGTAGAGGAGCATCAGGACAAACAACACAGGGAGAGCTGAGACAGACAACACTGGGAGAACAGAGACAGACAAGACAGGGAGAGCCTTCCTAGTCTCAGGAGCCGTGGCAGAGCAGATCTGGGAATCACAGGCGGCCTCCATAGCCGTGCCAGGGCAGGACAGGAAATCCCAGACGGCCTCCGTAGCCCTGACTGGGCCGGACAGGGAATCACCGACGGCCTCCTTAGCCGTGTCAGGACAGGGCGAAAGTTCATAGACGGCCGCCGTGGCCGGGACAGGACAGGGCGAGAGTTCATAGATGGCCTCCGTGGCCGGGACAGGACAGGGCGAGAGTTCATAGACGGCCTCCGTGGCCGGGACAGGACAGGGCGAGAGTTCATAGATGGCCTCCGTGGCCGGGGCAGGACAGGATGAGAGCTCACAGACGGCCTTCTTAGCCGTGACAGGACAGGGCAAGGGTTTACAGACGGCCTCCATAGCCGTGACAGGACAGGATGAGAGCTCACAGACGGCCTTCTTAGCCGTGACAGGACAGGGTGAGAGCTCAATGACGGCCTTTATAGCCGTGACATGACAGGGTGAGAGTTCATGGATGGATACCACCGACACCTCTGGAAGTTCTGCAGCTAACGCCGCCACCTCTGGAGGTTCTACGGTGATACCAGGACCGGGTGAGAGTCTATTGCTGGGCGCCACCACCTTACCAGGGGCTGAGGCGAGCACCACCGCTTGGGGAGGTTCTGCGGCCGATGCCTTCCCCTGGGGCAGTACCGTGGTGGTGTACGTGGCCCAAATGCAACATAGTGCTATCCCCACCCTGGGGAGCGCTTCAGACAGGGTAATCAGTTCATAGACAGGAGGGTCAGAGTGAGTGGATTTGGGGATACCAGCAGTGCGTACAGATACCAGCTGTGCATCCCTTACGCTGGATATCAACAGGGGAACTTGAAGGACTGACCTTGAGTCTCTGGGTGGAATAGGTTCTGGCTGATCAGCTGCGACGTGGACTGACTCTGGCTGGTCAGCTGCGACGTGGACTGACTCTGGCTGGTCAGCTGCGACGTGGACTGACTCTGGCTGGTCAGCTGCGACGTGGACTGACTCTGGCTGGTCAGCTGCGACGTGGCCTGACTCTGGCTGGTCAGCTGCGACGTGGCCTGACTCTGGCTGGTCAGCTGCGACGTGGCGTGACTCTGGCTGGTCTGATGTGACGTGGTGTGACTCTGGCTGGTCAGATGTGATGTGGCGTGACTCTGGCTGGAGAGCTGAGACGTGGTCTGACTCTGGCTGGTCAGCGGTGACGTGGACTGACTCTGGCTGATGATCTGAGGCGTGTTGTGGATCTGGCTGTTGAGCTGAGGCGTGATGTGGCTCTGGCTGGTCAACTGTGAACTGGGTGAGTTCATGACGATCCACGGTGGCTTGGTGTGACTCTGGCTGGAGAGCTGAGACGTGGTGTGACTCTGGCTGGAGAGCTGAGACGTGGTGTGACTCGTGACGATCAACTGTGGCTTGGCTTGACTTGTGACGATCAACTGTGGCTTGGCTTGACTCACGGAGATCACTGGTGGCCTGGTTTGACTTGTGATGATAAACTGTGCTTTGGTTTGACCTTTTAACATCGGCTGTGACTTGACTTGGCTTCTTAACATCAGTTGGGACTTGACTTGACTCTTTAACAGCAGCGGTGACTTGACTTGACTCTTTAACAGCAGCGGTGACTTGACTTGACTCTTTAACAGCAGCGGTGACTTGACTTGACTCTTTAACAGCAGCGGTGACTTGACTTGACTCTTTAACAGCAGCGGTGACTTGACTTGGCTTGTGATTGGCAGCAATGACGCTACGGGGTGTTGTTGTTGCCGCCATTTTGTGAGCGTGCTCTAGCGTGGCTGTGTTCACACAATTGGGTGCGGTGTCTCGTTCTTCCGCGACTCCCACAGTGAACGTTGAACCAACAGTCAGTAGGGCATAGTCCAAAAACTGAGCTAGTGAAGCACGCGTACCCTCGCATCTAAACTCAGATCTCCAGGGTTGATTTATGCCATCGCAAAAAATCTCAATAAGCAAAATGTCCGGCAAATCTGAATAGTTCGCGATGGCTAAAAACTCTCTGATATGTTGCTCCAGTGATCGAGGACCCTGTTTAAGGGCAAACAGAATTCTTGTCGTGTCCATACCTTCTGAATGACCGTCTGAGAAGCTGCTGGATCCTAGTGGGCCGAGTATTCTGTGACGGGGTTGACGAGACGTGAGACATGCGGATCCAAGTGCAAGCTTTTTATTTAAAGGCATGGTCAATACAGGCAGGGTCGGTCAGTAGCAAACAGGTATGGCATGGGCAAGACACAAGAATAATCCAAGGCAAGCGTGGGTCGGAGATCGGCAAACTTAATCCAGAGGGCAAGGCAGAGAGAATAAACTAGACAACATGGGCAGGAATCAAACACGGGAAGACAGACTAAGGATACTCGGGAAATGCTTGGTATGTAGACAAGGCTAACAATACTCTGCAGAGTGTGAGAGAATGTCCATGGTTTATATAGGGTGTGTGTGTGTGTGTGATTGGGTGATGGTGATTGTGAGATTGTATACAGGTGCAAGCGAGATAATGGTGAACAGCTGTGTGGGTGCAGTGGATGATGGGAAATGTAGTCTAAGAGTGATCTGTAACTGTGTGTGTGGTGTGAAAGTCCATGTGGTGGGTGAGTGACTGGAAGTTCATGGCTTGGAATCGTGACACCTCTACAGATGAGATGGAAAAAAATATGAATAAAATATTATTTTTCAAAAATGTTATTTTTCATTTTTTTTTCTTATGGTCTAAACAATGTAATGACATGAAAAATAAAACTAAATTCACAAAACTTTTTTTTGTGGGGGGGGTCTCAGGAGGCTATGAAGATATAATGGGCTACTTCTATATGCAGTGATCCATGTCTTGAAGTGGATGTCTAGGTAATATCGTGAGTACATAGAGGTTCTCTCACCAGACCAGGAACAGCAGGACGGTTATACAGCGGATGTTAGTGGACTTCAGCAGGTCACAGAGACTGTAGCTTCCAGCATCTTCCCTCGACTGTAGTGTGCACGTGTCACAACAAACATGTTTTATTACACAGCATGGGAAACTACAAAAATCAAAACACTGCAAAAACCATCTGATCTCCACAGCTAACAAAATATGCGTAGTCATAAAAACACACAATTTACCAGATATCTGCAAATTCAATGGAATTGCAAATTAGAAGTGTATTTTTCAGTGAAATTACCTATTGAGTACTGTATAAAATTGATTTCAATAGATTGGGAGAACATTACACCCCTAATATAAATGTGTTTTTCATAAAACTATAGCCTATATTGCACAAATCTGTGCTGATGAACAGACATGTAGAGCATTTGTGCCATACAGTAAAAATATTGTAGGTTCAGCACCAAAACTCTACTTGCAGCTATTTCTACAGCAGAGTAATTTATAACTGAAACATGGGTAACACTTTATTTTAGGGTCTCTTAACTAGTTGCTTATTAGCATGCATATTAGTAGAATATTAGCCATTAATTGGTAGTAATTAAGCACATATTAATGCCTTATTCTACATCCCTAATCCTACCCAACACCTAAACTTAACAACTACCTTACTAACTATTAATAAGCAGCAAATTAGGAGTTTATTGAGGGAAAAGTCATAGTTAATAGTGAATAAACTACCAAAGCTTGTTAACATCATGCTGCAGGTGTGAGATGATGAAACAAGCCTAAATAACGGGATGTTTTCATAGCGCATTAATCTCTTTTAACTAAAAACATCAAGCATATTTGGTAAATCTAGCGGTAAATCAAGTTTAGACTGAATTTATTGATTAGAAAATAAGAGATGTTCAAGAGCTTTTGTCTCTGACAACCATACGAGGAGGTAAACGAGAGCATGTGTGATTAGAGAAGCACAGACAGATGTGGATTCACCTGAGTTCGGGGGAAAATGACGTCAGGAGCCTTAACCCCGTTCATCCGTGCAGCCTTTCTCAGAATGACCTCGGCCTCGTCCACTCGTCCCTGAGACAGCAGCCACCGCGGAGACTCTGGAATAAACCTAACAACAACAACTACTGATACATTATTAATGAGAATGAGCTGTTCAAAGAAATAATTCAATATGAACAATGATATGACTCTGAATGCTCTTCATATTGCGTCTAATAATACATTTCTTATGATGATCCTCATTTGTAAGAGTCCCTTAATTAATATGTTTCAGCTAAATGAATATGTTTCAGCTAAATGAATAATGTAAATATCATCTCTTTATTTTACACAAATAGTGGAGTTCAAAATAAAATTACTGTAACACTTTATTATGATAGTCCTCTTTAGACATTCTACTAACAGTAAGTTACTTTGTAACTACATGTTAACTAGCAGTCATTATTAGTATCAGTATTAGTCTGCTTAATATCTTCTAACACTTTATTTTGATGGATCCACAACAAACTGACTATAAGATACATTGCAAGTATATGTCAACTTATTCTACTAACCCTAAACCTACCCTACTGAGAGTTAGTAGACATGTAGTTGACATGTAGTTACTTATAGTTAGTAGAATGTCTAAAGTGGACTATCGAAATAAAGTGTGATCACCCACAGAGAGGCTTTTATGAAAACGCAAGCCATAGAATGCCAGAATTGTTATTATCAGTAACCAATTTTGTCTTTGAAAGCACAATATCAAGCGATGCCAGAACAGAGCATCTTTTGAATAGACGGGCAACTGTGGGTCACATGTTTTTGAGCATATCCAAATGTCATTTACTTAATTTAAAACTTCTGTGCATTTCAAAGGTATTACAACACCCCTGTCTTACTCAAATGCTCATTTGTGCTTACATTCATTATAGGTACGTGAATGCCTCAAAATAGCTCTTCTCATATCTGGTGTATTATTGAATAATATCTGGCCATAGCAAGCACCCACCACCAGAGGGGTCCGCAGAAGAAGCCAGGGACGGTGAGGGCCAGCAGCAGCGTTCTCCAGTCACGCAAGAAGTATGCAGCCAGTGGAAGCATCATGTACCCGAGAGAGAAGAACAGACACACGCCAAGAGTGGAGAAGATGTCCCGAACCGAGGGGCTCAGTATTTCCATTCCTAGGGGAAGTGTTTTAAACTATATTATGTAGATTGTGAGACAAAAACATGCATTTGGTGTGCAATTTTTAGACATAACCTAAAAATGTGTTAGTATAATAAATGTGCTGGTATTCAACATGCTTGATTTTATTAATATTCTGTCTTTTTCTATGGAAGCTCATTTGTTAAAGCAGGTATTCTGACTTTTTATCTTACAATTCTGACTTTTTTCGTGCAATTCTGAGAAAATTGATACATAAATAAATAGAATTACTAGATATAAACTCGCAATTCTGAGAAAAACGTCAGAATTATGAGATACAAAGTTATAATTACTTTTTATTTTTATTCAATGTCAGAAAAAACAAAAAAAGGGGAGAAAAAGTTGAGATGTAAACTAGAACATAGCAAGCAAGAAAGTCAGAATTTTGAGATTAAGTAAATTTTTAATTTTGTATCTCATGACGGAAAAAAAGCTTCCATTATTTTTAATGACAAACTGTTTATGACTGAAGCCATAATACAATAGTGTATAGATCAGTTGTGATAATTCAGTGCTAATATGAAATACACACTAAAAGTGAGAGCACATCAGAAATCTTTACCTAACACAAACGCTGCCACGTAGTTTGAGATTTGGCCCATTCCAACAATGAAGAACAACAAACAAAAAACCAACCACGATGGGGAGAAGACTTGAATGAAGGTGAACACCGTCTGAATCGCCATGGTAACAAACAGCACTATTTTCCTGCCAAACCTACAAATCAAGAAGAAACAAGTTCATTTCAAATAGACATCTAGAGTTGTGTGCGTGTGTGTATACACTGCTCAAAAAACATAAATCATCACAGTATAACACTAACCCCCGGTTTCACAGACAAGGCTTAAGACTAGTCCCAGACTAAAATGTAAGTCTGAGCTGTTTCAAATGAAAGAAACTTGCACAAAATGATCTTAAAATATATCAATGTCTTTGTTTTGTCTCAAGATGCACACCATTAATGTTTTTTCCTAAGCATGTTTATAAAAAGTACTTAAATGTCCTAATTGAACTATGGCCTAATCCTGGCTTAGTCTAAGCCCTGTCTGTGAAACCGGGCCTATGTCAGTGAAACGTCAGGGATATCAGTCCAGTCAGGAAGCAGAAGTAATTAATCTGTTACATTTATATAGTGCTTTTCTAGTGACTCAAAGCACTTCAGGATCTCCTGATCCACCACCAGTGTGCAGCAGTGATTGTGAATCTCTTTCTCCTGCTTTGGTGCAAATGAAAGTGACAGCAGGTGCACTGGAAAGGAATGGTTTAGTAGGTTATGAACCACAGACGACCGCTCTCTCCTTATTGTTCCTGACTGGTTTTAGGGTCTTTCTCACTGCTTGTGTCACGAGGCAGAACCTGCAGTCCCTTCAGGTTGCACAGGTAGTCCAGCTCCTCCAGATACGTGTTTGCTGTGCCTCCCAGCACAGTCTCAAGAGCATGAGGAGACTCCAGGAGCTGGACAGGGCTGTAGAAGGACAATAACCCATCAGCAGCACCGGTATCTGCTCCTTTGAGCGATGAGAAAGAGGAGGAGCATGGACAGAGCCTATGAAATGAGCTCCAGGAGGTGACTGGTGTGCGTGTTTCTGACCAAACTGACTCCATGAGGGTGGCATGAGGGCCGATGTCTTGCAAAAGGTCCCCTTTAAAAATCATATTTCATAATCAAAATGACATATTTAAACATTTTTCCCCATGTCTTATCTCATTTAGTATATGCGGTAATGTGCTGTACTATATATTTATGAATATGCTAATTAGTCTCCGCCCCCACTCAATAACACCAGCTCAGAACTCCTTCACTGTCACTCAGTTAAATAAGTAGTAAAAGCTACACAAAGGCAATATTGGATAAATGGTTATCAGAGAGTGAATCTGTAAATGCATGAATTCAAATTCTGAATGGATTATAGTCTAGAAAGTTTGCAAAGACCACGTTTATCATCACTAAAAAGTTGTCACTCGTCTTAGTTCATCTCAATCTCATTGAATTTCCTTGTAATTAATAAAGTTCTACACTGAATCTCTTATTTACATTGTGTCTACGCTTCATTATAATGAGAGGATTGACGAGCTCGCAGAACTCAGAACTGATCAAAACTCTGCGGTAAGAGGATTCTGACTAACTCAAATCTGATTGGACACAGCACCAGATAGGCCTGTGATTGGCTACATTGCTTAACGCTGCAAGAAACAATTAAATCAAAACCTTTGAGCAGATATGAAAAGTCTTGCTCCACACTGTGTTTGAATTTGTTTTTAAGTCAGATCTATGTCTATGGATTACTCAGTGCTTCTGGAATTATTTTCTTTGGAAGGTACAAAAAATACAAACTAATTGGCCAATTTTGTTTATTAAAGACTTGTTTATTAAACAGTTGAATAAAAGCAATATTCACACTCTTGCTCATGTCATACTGACCAGTGATTAGGTTAATCTAATGATTATTACAGTGATTAATAAACTAATTGTCAAATATTTCAAAGATTAATCAGTAGGCTTTAATCAAATAATCAGCTTTCACAATTCTTTAAAATATTGAGTTACAGTACATTCAGAAAGTATTCAGACCCCCTTCACTTTTTTCAGTTTTGTTATGTTGCAGCCTGATACTACAATCATTTAAAAAAAAAAAATTCTCAGTAATCTACACTCCGTGCCTCATAATGACAAAGTGAAAACAGAATTTTAGAAATTTATTTAAAAAAAATGTCACATTTATATAAGTATTCAGACCCTTTACTCAGTACTTAGTTGAAGCACCTTTGGCAGCAATTACAGCCTCGAGTCTATTTGGGTATGACACAAGCTTTGCACACCTGGATTGGGGGATTTTCTGCTGTTCTTCTTTGCAAGTCCTCTCAAGCTTGGTCAGGTTGGATGGGACCGTCGGTCTCTCCAGAGATGTTCGATAGGGTTCAAATCAGGGCTCTGGCTGGGTCACTATAGGACATTCACAGAAGCCACTCCCGTGTTGCCTTGGCTGTGTGCTTAGGGTCATTGTCATGTTGGAAGGTGAACCTTCGGCCCAGTCTGAGGTCCTGAGCGCTGTGGAACAAGTTTTCATTGAGGATATCTCTGTACTTTGCTCCATTCAGCTTTCTCTCGACCCAGTCCCTGCTGCTGAAGAACAGCTCCACAGCATGAGGCTGATACCAGCACACTTTACTTTTGGGATGAGTAGAGCTGCTTTCCTTCAAACATGATGCTTAGAGTTGAGGTTAATTAGACCAGATAATCTTGTTTCTCAGGGTCCTTTAGGTGCTTTTCTGCAAATTCCAAGTGTGTTTTCATGTGTCTTCACTGAAGAGAGGATTGAGTTTGTCCACACCACCATCAAGCCCAGATCGGAGGAGTGTTGCAGTGATGTTTGTCCTTCTGTAGGTTTCTCCCATCTGCATATATGATCATGGAGCTCAACTAGAGTGACCATCAGCTTCGTGGTCACCAGTCTAGACAAGGCCCTTGCTCAGTTTGGCTGGGCGTCCAGCTCTTGGAAGAGTCCTGGTTGTGCTAAACTTAATTACTGAAGCCACTGTGCTCTTCATAGCCTTCTCCAGATCTGTGTCTCGATACAGTCCTGTCTCTGAGCTCTGCAGGCCGTTCCTTTGACCTCATGGCTTGGTTTTCACTCTGATATGAATTATCAGCTGTGAGGCCTTTTATAGAGACGTGTGTGTCTTTCATGTCCAATCAATTTAATTCACCACAGATGGACTCCAATCAAACATCTCAGCAATGATCAAGAGAAATGGGAGCTAAATTTCAAGTGTTGTTGCAAAGGGTCTGAATACTTATGTACATGTGATATATCAGTTTTTTAGTTTTAATAAATTTACAGACATTTCTAAAATTCTGTTTTCACTTTTTTATTATGAGGCAAGGAGTGTAGATTAATGAGAGAGAATAAAAAATTAAACAATTGTAGTTTCAGGCTACAACACAACAAAACTGAAAAAAGTGAAGGGTGTCTGAATACTTTCTGAATGTACTCTCTCTCTCTCTATATATATACTGTATATTTGTTGGTACTCTGACCTACTAGCTGTGTCCCAATTCAATCCTTCAAAGGCTGCATTGGAAGACTGATTGAATCACCACGGCTGACCCAGTTCAAACACTCCTTCAAATATGGCCTCAAAATAAATCCTTCCTTTCTTGGACAAAGAAGGATACAACAACTCGATCGTTCACAACCCAGACTATCCTGAGATTCACTTTTTTTTTATTATCAGTGTTGTTGATAATGTCAACTGTTTGTTTCAGCTCTACTGGTGATATAAAAACACAATCAGCATGTAATTATAATATTCATACGTGGGAAGAAAAGATGATGTTTTTAACCTGTCAGACATCTGTCCAGAGATCACAGAGCCAGTCAAAACACCACAGAAGAAGAGTGAGGAGGTCAGCGGAGCCCTCCAGTCATCTGAACACACCAGATCCCACTGTGATTGAACAAACATCATCGTTTAACATTATTATATTCATTTGCAGAAGGAAAATACATTTTAAACTAAGTTGCTAAAAGTAACATCTAATTCCCTAAATAGAGTAGTTTAAATTGTTTGGCTCTTCTGTTCCTAATTAAATACTGAAGAAATTAAGCCAAGACTATTTCTTATATGGGGAATTTGTCAAAAGGACTAATCCGTTAAAATTTTAAGTTGAAATTCCAGTTACGCAAATGTTATTTATTTATGTATTTATTTTTTATTTATTTATATTTTTGTGAGAGTCAGTCTCTCCAGGATTTCACAAGTTTTTTTCACAATCAATATGACTGATTTTGTAGTGGTAATTTCCTGATTTATTTATTTTATTTAATTTTTTTAATTCTAGAGATTTTTTTTATAATTATGATGGCACATTTACCATATTGTATATTATGTTAAATGCAAAATAGTCATAGATGACACAAAGAACAAACAAAATGAATAAAGCTTATTTATTTTGAAAAGAAACAAATGACAACAACATTAAGATACAGATACAAACAGTGCTTAATTTATTTTTGCTGCTGCTACTGTTCCATTAACATTAATAACTAGCCAGCATATGATACTTTTTATTTTGTCATTCATTCATATTTCTTTAAACAGTGGGCTACTAAAAGCTGTGCAGATGTATTGACAGCATAGCCTTGAAATAAATGAAAATGTATGTAGATATCAGACTTTAAACAGATTATAAAAAAACAATATTTTAAAAATGTCGATAAAAAAACGTTTTCATTAACCAATTTTATGCACCAAATTTTTTTTGGTAGGTTTATGTATAGCAGCCACTGCACTAGCCATTATTTTTATAAGAAGGAGATGTAGGTGTGTATTCTTAACGTCCCGCGGCTGATATAAACACAAGCATTGACTATAGATATCTTTCAGTCACGTAACCGGCTCGAAGACTTGGAGGGCAAAACATCCACAGAACTGCAGCACAAGCGTCTCAATTTTTCATCTGTTTTTCAGCCGCAGATATTTAGATCACGTCTCAAAAGAATAAAAAAAGGTATTTCTGAACAAAATGCAAGTTTTGGCCATTTGCAATCCATATTAAGCACCCGCGGCAATATTTCAATCATAAACAGTGCGACAAAACATTGTGAAAACACTTAAAGTGCCTTAATATATTTAAAACGGTAATATTAAAAGATCAAATTCAGTATTCATCATATTAATGATGCATAGTTTACATGATGAGGCCGGAATATGAACGCAATCAGCTTAATAACGGCTCAGTGTTTTCTTCTAATGGTTTTCTATGGGAAGCATTTAATGTGAAACTTTGCACTTTTGTGTTTATATTCTGGCTTCATCTTCTTGCCTGTACAAAATATACATCATCAATAAGGTGTGCACTGAATCTCGCCTTTTAATATCTGCGTTTTACTACATTGATGCAATCTGTGTATAAATAGCTATCGGTCAGTGGAGCAGCGCTTGGGTTTGTCCTCCAGGTGTGTGTTCCTATAAGAGTGTGACGTCACGTGAACACTATCAATAGAGGCCGTGATGGAGCTGTAATGTGCCACAGACGTGTGCAGTGTAAACTATCCAAGCATTAATGTCAAGACCCCTTATACTTGAGAACAGCCATGTATGAGGTGATTCTTGGAGGCCACACATAAATGCATTTGATTTAAATGTTGTTTTGATAAGTTGATTGTTTACTTATGTATTGGTTTTGTTTTGAGGAGCTTTTTCCCCTATTTTTCTCTTCCTGTGTAAAATTTTTATGTTTTTGTATTTTTTGTTCATTTGTCTAAATATTAATGCTCTTAAGTTGGGTAGTTTATGTTGTCTTTATGCACGCTAAAGGAGGACAGGTAGCTCCTAATTATGTTCTATTCGCCGGAGCTGGTGAACGGATGGTGTAACAACGAGCAGACACACATTTTGTTGTTCATTATTTACATGATTTGTTATAGTGTATAAGTGAATATGAATGATGGATGTTATTAATTTGATTTATTTTGTTCTAAAATCTAATTTAGGTATAAGTGTTTTGAATGTATTTGTGTGTGGGTGACCCCTCTGTCATTTGTTAATGGTACGGTCCTGGTAATATAAGGGATGGGTTTTGTTTGTTAAGAGTTTTTTGGGTTGGGGATCCCAGCTGTTAACATCTGGAACTCCATATTTTCCTTCCTTTATTTGTGCAGTTTTCTTTATTTTCTTACGTGTTTAAAAAAAGCACTGGGTGGATGTTTATCATTATGTTGTGTACACACACTGCCAACACATTTAACACATGTAAAAGTGAATTTTGCATCTGATGACCCCTTTATAAGAAAAGAAGTATCATATTTTTGCGAATTGACCCACATTTGGTTTTTCACCACTGAAAATGTGTACAATTGAATGATTTACTCCTGAAGACAATATCTAAAAATCATCAAGATATCTTTAATACTTTGAGTTACAGGCCTGCAAACTTTGGAATAAAAGAAAGTGCTCTTTCCCTGTTTTTGATCGGTCATCACTGGAATATAATACAATAAAGATCAGTAAAGTCAACAGATTTGACTAACAGACCTAACAATCTCTGTGTAATAATAACATTATGATGCTGTCATCTTTCTGAAGTTATTTAACCGCCTGTAATCTGGCTCTGAGTCTCAGGTGAAAATTGCCATTTTGACCCCCTGTACAATATAGTGCATTACTCAGTAAATATTCATCCATGACATTTAATATTTTGGCTTTCATCACTATACATGTTTATCTTTCTTCAGAAAAACATATGAGTAAAATCAAAAATGTAAGTTTCTGAAATTTGTCTGAACTGACACGGATTGACCCAAATGCATGTTTCTGGTCTTTAATGTGAGGGATTTGTCCATGCAAATATTTTGGACCTCATCATTTTGAAACAAAATGTCATAATTAGCTCTTCCTGTGATATGAATCACTTCTCTCTGCAGACGTATGCAAATCCATGCTGTAGTCATAATGTATTTCAATACAAATTTACTTTTTCACCAAATTTATACCAGTTTTTCCTCCTCAATAAACCACTTCATGCCACAATATGGAAGATAAACTGCATTAGAAAACTCTTTGGAAATTCATATCCATATTCATATTCATATATGTACAAGCAGGGGCGGACTGGAACAAAATTTCAGGCCGGGAAATCTCACTCTCTTCCAGGCCATCCCATACACCCACAACACTTTTTGAAACCAGACAACAATATTTTTTGTATGGCCATCATCATCATCATTGCATAAAAAAGTTTCAATTCTAGGCTGGGGCCGTGCAAAATAACTAAAGGTTATCTTTTGAACTTCCATTTCCTCCATTTTTAGTCTCTTCATTTTGCCTGACATCTCTCTGTCGCTCATGTGTATGTTTACTTTTTCACTAATTGTCTTGCACCTGTCACTTTTCCAGCACCTTGCAAAACAGCCACCTCATTGTAATTTGTTTGCACATAGTATACATTTATTTTAGAAAAAATTAAGTATTACATTATTGTTTTATCTTGTCAAAATTAGCACAATAATAGCTACATCTTGAGTATATCTTTATAGAAAAATCTTAAAATTGAATGTTTTTGCATTATCATGGGTCATGTTTGGTCCTAAGGAAAATTAACCATGGTATTATTAGACCTATGGTAAAATGTTTTTGGTGGATTGATTACTATTTGTATAACCAGAGTTTTACTACAAATACCATGGTGAAACTATATCGTGTAGCAAAACCATTATTAATTTGAGGTTACCATGGTTATAGTAACCATGTTTTTTGTTTGTTTTATTTTTAGTAAAACAACGGTTAATTTTCCTAAGGGTTGTGTTGTTGTCTGCCATAACTCCTCCTAAACCCGTTATAAAACTATGTGAATATTTATCTGCTAAATTCCTTCTCTTTACAATAGTTATTATGTCCTTTTGTTAAGTTTGCAGGAATTGACAGCTACTGCTAACATTTGCTAGCAGTTTAATGTTTAACTAAGTAAACAAGGATAAAACTACAATAGTCTATGTACAGATGTAACTGACCTGCACTTGAAGCCCTGAACAGGACAGTTTAGCCTCTCTGCTGCACCTGGGTGCTTCTACTCCATTCTAGAGTCTCGCGGACGTGCGGAATACGCGCGAGGCGAATCGCGTTGCCAGTCATTGCATGATTTATTAGAGTTGTATTATTGAATGGCGAATTCGGAAATAATCACTTATAGTACATAGTACAAATAGTACATTCGGTAGAAAACAAAAACAACAACAACAATATCAAATAATAATAATAAATTATAAAAAAATAAAATAAATGCAGGGCAGCGGGCCAAATTAGCTGCCAGGCCACCGGGAATTCTCCCGGGTCTCCCGATGGCCAGTCCGCCCCTGTGTACAAGAGTGCCATATACTGATTAACAAGTAAACACATAATATATAATGAAGTCTGTTTTCAGTACAAGAGTATTGCTCATAAATATCAGGTTGGAGCTATAGCAGTCACACTGATAATGATTATAATTAAAATATGTATTTTCATTTGTTCTAAATATATATATATGTGTGTGTGTGTGTGTGTGTGTGTGTGTGTGTGTGTGTGTGTGTGTGTGTGTGTGAATTGTTTTGTTCAATGATTGTCGTATTGTTTAAATATTTCTGTAAAATCCATATCCTATAACAGATTTTAAATGCATGCATTTGAATAAATAAGCAGGTCCCCATTGTGACAACATGCCCCGCAGCAGGGTCAACGTGGTTTCACTGACCTGTAGACCTGTATATTTTTCCAGGACAATAACAGTGTAAATATTCAATAGTTTTTGTAGTCAACACCTGAAGGCAAGCGTCTATACAGAAAATTATCAGACAAATATTGACCGGAAAACCATCTAATATAACAGCATATAACAGCAGCACAGACTCGATGAAAGAGACGTACCTCTGAAACAATCGTGGAGGTGTATGTCCCTTTATCATACTCCCAGCCGTCCACACAGCCTTCTCGAGGAATACCCGAGACATTCACATCCAGCCACGGGAGCAAACCCCGGTCCGAATAGCTCTTCACGAGGTCCATTCGGTGTCTTGAGCATCTACTGAATCGAGAGTCTTCATCATCCTCATCATCGAGAGGAATAGACGCGTTTCTCCATTCATCCGTGATATTCAGAGCTGCGGGAATGAGACAGTGATGAGCGGGTGTATCGCCCATGAAAACCATGGATAAACCCGTGAAGCCGTTCGGAATAATGCTCAGACACAAAAGAATAAACACCGTCCTTTGAAAAGGTCCCCAGTCTCCCAGGAACGCGGTGTTTTCATCGTAGTCTGTGAAGCTCATGGCAGTCCAGATAAAGCTTGAGAGTAAAGTGCGCTGTGAGTGTCTGAAGTCCGGGTTTAGACACAGATGAAGGAGGAGGCGAACTCAGCTCATTATGAGAGACAGCGACCTGCATTCAGAGCATTTACGAGTTTAACACATTTCTCAGAAGCTGTGTGTTTCATCTTGTAGCTTCTCAGTAGCTGTTGATAGTGCTGTAGTGAACCAGAACTAGGCTTTGTGTCAAAGCTCTTGAGACCCCCCTCAGATTAACAGATTAAAAAACAACACCTTTATCCTTTATTTTTACTTTAAAAATAAAGTCAAAAATTACTAGATTTTATATATGTATATACATTTATATATATAAAATATATATTTATACAAAAAAATAAAAAAATAAAAAAATAATATATATATATATATATACACATTTTTTTATTATTTTGTATTTTTAGGGAATTTTATGATACTTAATATTTATGATCCATTTATTTCCTATTAATAATTTCTTTAGCATAAACATGAAAATAAAATGTGTAACTTAATCTGACGTGAATCTTGAATTCTTTGGAGCTCAAACTTGTTGTTTTTTAAGAACTTATTAAAGAAGACAACTGACTGATTATTGCTGAATTGAAAAAAAAATGAACAAAATTTTATTAATATTTATTTTTATTATGAAAAATGCACAAAAATACAATTTTAAAATTATATATGGGTTAATTATACAGATCCACATTTTTTTTGTCCATACATTTTTTTAGCCTTATTAAATGTACATGTTTTGTTATGTCAAATTCTTACATTTAATCAATACATTTGACTAGAATAATAAGATACTATAGGTTAATTATTTACACAGACTGTTTAATGCGCCTCAGAGGTGATATAAATACATCTGCATGTACAACTGCATAAATAATGGTATGAAATTAATGTTTTAAAGGGCACCTATTATACATGTTGTTTGGACATAAATGTTGGCAGTGTGTGTACACAACAACCCTATAATGATAAAAATCCACCTGCTCCTTTTTTTTAATCCCCATAAATCATAAGCAGCATCTCAGAGCAAGCCAATCACAGAGTCTGTAAAATATGACGTCACATTTACAAGCCCCGCCCACGACTGTTGTCCCCGCCCTGAGTGAGCCACACACACTCCTCCATAATTATCTGCACACAAGAGCATTTAAAACCAGCATTCAAGTAAGAACTGTCTTCTTATTAGAGCTACATGAATTATTCATTAAAGAGCAGTGAGTGATTTTCTGCTTTTATTTGATTTTTGGAGGCACATTAACAGTGTAGACAGCAGTATAGGTACGCTGCTGTCACTTAACACACCAATCTAATATAAACATGTGATTTCTCTCCCAGCTGTTTATCTTCACAGACGTGTTTTTGCATGTGTTTATCCTAAACCTGTGTGTGAAAGAGACTTAGTTTAGTACTCACATGCCGTGTGACAGCAGCTTTCTGTGCGTTCGCTTCGGATGTGTGCGCTCAGAAAAACATATATCAGAAGCTTAAACTGATAAGGCTTTAAAACACATGATTTCAGCACGATATACATGGTAATCAAAACCAAACAGATGTTTTTTTGGCAGAGATGTGAGATATGAGCTGTAAAGGTACAGCTCTATTCTGGAAAAGTGGGCGGGGAGCAGCAGCTCATTTGCATTTAAAGAGACATGCACTAAAACAGCACGTTTCTGCTTCCAGTCAAAATAGGCATTTTCTAAATAATATAATAAATGATCTGTGGGGTATTTTGAGCTGAAATTTCACAGACACATTCTGGGGACACCTGAGATTTATATTACATCTTCTAAAAAGGGGTATAATATGTGCCCTTTAAATAATTAAACTTTATATTACAGAAATATAAAAACAATTATTAAATATGAAACCAATAAATTGATCTTCAGCTTCAGTGTTAACCCCGTGCCGTGTTACACATTGGTTGAGGCTTATAAGGATTTGTTCAAAGTTCAAATAATTTCAACACTTTGTTTCTTTCTGGAATCAGCATGTCTAAGTAAACTGGTTGGATGAATGGTTTACTGACTCACTCATAAAGCTAGCGTAACAATGTAACCTGAAGTCACTGCACATTAACCATTTACAGCCTGTGCAGAGGTGAAAAGCTCAATGCTCTGCAATGCATCTGCGTCTGTGTGCAGTGTGAATGCTCCAACCTGTTTTTTTACTGCATACATATTACAAACTGATCATGTGTGAAACGGCATTGATCTAATTATCAGAAGCGCTGTGATGATCTCTAAGATCTCAAATACAGCTGTGCTGACATTTATAACAGGTGCGCTGCTCCTGGAGGACTTCAGTTCTGCTCCAACACACCTGCCTTTTATCTTCAAGCAATCCTGAACACTTTGATTAGCTGATTCAGGTGTGTTTAACAGGGGTTGGAGCTGTAATCTGCAGGATGGTACAGTAGTTGTCCAGGAGCATATGGTTGGAGATCCATGATTTAGAACAACAGCGTTTCTTTCAACCACATCACTATCTTTAGTCTAAGTTTTAGTCAGTGTTTGTCAGTCAGAGTCTTTGTGAAGTTGTGGCGTGTTGTTTCTTTTGCCGGATTCTCCCCGTGTTATGCTCACCATTTCTTGATCTGGATTAACTTTTGTTTAATAAAATTTTCCATTGCTTGTATTTGGATCCGATCTCTGCTCTTCCTTGCATTGATATGTTACTAGAGATGGGACGTTTGACACTGAGGCTCCGAAGCCTTTTACTCTATTGAAGCAGACTGGTTCGAAAGAGTGTGTCGAGGCTTGTATCAAATCTCCGTGATCATGTGACCGTTTGAGGCTTCATACGTCACGAGGTGACTGATTCGAATCTTTGGCGCGGCTTCATTCATTATAAGCTTGGTGTTCCCTCCCTGCTTCATAGTAACATAGTAACACTTCATGTGTGGACAGTGATTCTCAGAATGAAGACACAGCTGCTGTTGCCGAGTATTGCTTTTGTGTTGAAACTGGGATCAACAAGATGTGTGAATCATATGAAAGTGTCTGCTATAATTGCAGCTGACCTCTAGATGTCACTCGTAGGGTCTGTCTTTGAGGCTTTGAAGCTTTGAATCATTTTTTGGTACAATCAGGAAAAGCTTCATCTGCACATCTCTACACGTCACAGAAAAAGGTCATCCAAACAACATGAAGAGAACCAGGCAAAAGAATCAACACGCCTTCACAAAGACAACGACTAACTAAAACACTGGGCTACTTATTACACAAAGACAATAACACGGTAACTAGACACAGCTGGTAAAGCAATCAAGAGGACCAATGAAACAAAAAGGACTACAAAATGACTACAAATGGCGCTCTAGACAGGAAGTTACACAAAAGTCCAAACACAAGACACACAGTCAGTCTACAATTTTGCAATAGAATTCAATCTGACCTCTTAACATTTAAATCAGTATTGTAGATGTCTGCTGAAGCCAAGAAGATATTGAACCCAAATACAGTTTATTTCAAAACAAACAGAAGCAAACAATGACCTGACTTTGACAGAAACTATAACAGAAGAAACTCACTGACAGCGTCTTACACTGAAACATGACGGCTAGAAATACATATGCACTAATGAGTGAACAAGAAACACATAAAAACAATTAAAGGATGGGAAATAGACTATAATAATAGACAAGAAATGATAAAAAACAAACTCACTAACAAAATCTTTGCAGATGTGACAGTAGGGTATTTTTTACTCTATCAATAAAAGTACTTTGTTCATTTTGAAACAAAACACATGTTGTGCAACCATTTGTACCTTACAATAAAAAAAGCAAACAGCTCACAGAGAAGTAAAGCATATTCACATATTATAAATACATAGGTTTGAAGGATGATTAACTTGTCATATACAGCACTTCACGCAGGTTAAGATATTTTCCATATAGATCCTATTTCTATGATACAGACATAGAGTAGCTGAAGAGAAAGAGACAGCAAAGTAAAGCACAAAAGTTACCTGCGAGGTCACAGTTTATATTGAATAAGAGACTGAAGAGCTCACTTTGAGAATAACACGTCGCCAATGCGCTTTTCCCTATTCAGCAGTTATTTACAGACATATTTATGTTAATAAAATGCATTTTTGTTCATGATAAACATGGTAAAACACATGGTAATGATCTAAAAGATCTCTTTGGTCAGATATGGCTGGTCGTGGCTTTGCTATTATGGCAGATATTATAACAAAAGCTCCTCGTGAGGGTGTATTTGTCTCACACACATGATCTGACTGTAGAAGCAGAACACAAGCTAAATTGATCTCAACAGCGTAATTCGTTTAGGGTTAGAATCATTAATTTGATTAACAGGACATTATTTGATTTCACTGTCCAGCTACAGCTTCGCTTCTTTGAGGACTTGACTTTTGTCTGCGGTCCACATCATTGCATCCAGTTTTTTAGAGCTTCTCAGTCTAAGTGAGATAAAAGAAATTAACTAAATTAGACTTTAAGCACATGTGCTGTATCTACAAACCACAAACCCTGAACTGAATAAAGAGTTCGTGTTAAAGACTATGGTAAGAATATGGGGCAATAATACACTTACCCTTTTATTCGCTGCATCTGAGTAATGGTGTCAGGGAGAACTTTTCCTTTAGTTTCTGGCAACAGTAACGTAATTAAGCCAGAAAACACAGCCAGGCTTCCAATCACGATATAAGGGATGTATCTATAATAGTTACCTTTATAGAGAAAATTAATCAGTTATCAAAATGTACAATGCTGAGATTTACTATTGGCTATATTTAAACTGTGACTGTACCCAAGTATATGATGAAGGGAGAAAGGATGCTGCCTATGCGAGCGGTCATGGAGCACGTCCCCATGGCCATGTTTCTCACCACAGTAGGAAACAGCTCTGAAGTCACTGCATAAACAACACAGAATGCAGCCGTGACACCAAGCTTCCCCAACATCTCCAGTGAGGTTGCCAACTCCATCAGGTCTGCAATGAGACACACACACACACACACACACACACACACACACACACACACACACACACACACACACACACACACACACGTTGGTTTTTGTGGTTTATGGGGACTCTCCATAGGCGTAATGGTTTTTATACTGTACAATCTGTGTGTGCTATTGCCCTACACCAACCCTACACCTAAACTTAGCCCTCACAGGAGACTGTGTGCATTTTTAGATTTTCAAAAAACTTTATGCTGTATGATTTATAAGCTTGTTTCCTCATGGGGACCAAAAAATGTCCCCACAAGATAAAGATTTACTGGTATTACTATCTTTGTGGGGACATTTGGTCCCCAGGACGTGATAAATACCAGGTCGCAAACAAGCACACACACACACACACACACACACACACATACACACACGCACACACGCACACACACACACAAACACACACAAACATGCACACACACACACACACACACACACACACACACACACAACTAATGTAAGCATAAACAATCACAACGGACCCGCTCTTCATGCATGGATTACACAGCTAGCTAGATTTTATTGTTGGTAATTTGACTTGATCCAGGACTATTGAGTTCTTTAGAAGCTGGAGTTGCTGTCATAGCAACAGGTCCTTAGCTCAAACAGGATTAGACTATCAATTTAAGTGAAGCTGATACTGAAAGTCTGTCCCAGCCACTGCTACTTTCTTACAAGTGCACCTTATTAAAACAGGAAAAATAATTGTAAAAAAAAAAATATACATATCTATAATAATTTACTCATTGAGAGATTTATTCATGAAGGAATAATTCTGTCATAATTTTATTGCAGTCATACACACATTCCATACAGTTGGTCTGAGCCGTGCATTAATGTGAACGGTAACAGCTTTATCAATTATCAAATCTCATCAATAATGGATTAAGAAACTTTAATTAATGCCGTCATATATAACAAATCCTCTTCAAAACTGAACTGCTAATTACATTACTCTTCACACTGAAAAATGCAAAGCCTGTACAAATACTAGAAATGGTGAAAAATAATTGAGATTCATTTAAAAAACAGTTAAATATTTAATCTATTAGATCTTTTATGTCATGCTTGATCTTAACTATATGATGTGATTACGTTGCTGTCTCAGCCAATCGCTGCATTGCTGATCATGGTTCAGAGTTTTGACTTATCTGACCTTTCCAATGAACATGTCAACACGGACTAATCTCTAATTAATCCAGATATTTTAATCAAATCTGCTAATTGTTTGAAGAACCAAATTAGTCAGATGACTAAAAAGATCTGGCATCTGTCAAATCATCACAGATGTATTAAGCAAGATATGAAGAACGGACCCCAGGAGCAGCTAGGATCAAGTCACTTTTATTTATATAGCGCTTTTAACAATACAGATTGTGTCAAAGCAGCTTTACAGTATTAAATATGAAAATAGTGTGTCAATAATGCAGAAGGACAATAGTAAACACTCGTCCAGCTCAGTTCAGTTTAAACAGTATCTGTGCAATCAAATCCATGATATCACTGGAAATTAAGTGTCCCTAACGAATGCTGGTACACACCACAATATAATCGAGCTGATTCTGGGCTGATTTCTCCCCTTCAGACAATCCTAGGTAATGTCCCGATTATCTTAGTGGTTCTAAAGATGATCTTATCAGATGTTCCTGTGGTGTGAGGTGTGTTAAGAGTGACTGAATCTGCTCGGAAGAACATCGGAGGAGTGAATCATGTTGAATATTTACAATCAGAAATCCTGATGTGGGTGGGGGGGGGACACCACACACTATAGGAGCAAAACGGTTAAATCTACGATTGTTTCCCTCATGTTTGTGGTCTCTCACATTTTGAAGATCTTATAAGATTTTAAAGATCTTTTAGTGTGTGCCCAACATAAGCCAGAGGCGACCAAAGCTCCATCGGTGACAGAATGGAGGAGAAACCTTGGGAGAAACCAGGCTCAGTTCTGCTCTGTTCAGATGAACCAGCAGTTCGATTCCAGCTGCAGCAGAGTCAGATTGTGCAGAGGACTCGTCTGGTTCCTGTGGTCTTGTCCTGATGGCCGTCTAGGAGACGAGGTCTTCACTAGACTAGTATGTGTCATATCTGCTACTGTGGTTCAGATCTTATTTGGGCTAAAGCTTGGTCACTCTCTCTGTGTGACTGCGGACACTCTTTACTGTAGCAACAGCATCAGCATCAGTCAGCTTGCCGCTTCTTAGAAGTGAACCGTCCTGAAGCCTTCTGCTTCTGCACAATTTTAAACTGTCCTGCATACAGGAGGACGATTATTAGGACAGTGCTGGTCACTCTAATATGATTGGGTCAAGGAACAACTAATGAGCCTCTGACGTATGGTATATTGAATGGCCTGAGACAAAGAGGAGTGGTTGACCAAGAGAGAGACCCTATGACAAACTAACGTTCAGTGGAATGAGACCTTTGATTTCACGCTCTTCAGGTACTTATATTCCTCAAAGTCCCTTTAAGGCAAGTCATGTCACTCGGCGGCCATCTTTGAAACGCCTCTCGGGCATGCAAGTGCAGCTCAAATAGCGTTAAAAAGCTTATTTCTCAGGCTTGACCAGCCAGTGCGCATGCACAGTTCTTAGCGCACGACTCAGAGTGCTGACTGTTTCTATAGCAACCGGGTCTTCTAACGACAGCTGCAGTGACGCGCTGACTTTACTGATTAGCGATTGGCTCTTTTGTTCAGAAGGCGGGGCTTCGTTTGATAGAGCGGCCATATTGAGCGTTGCATTTTTCCCCGTTCAAAACTATACCAGTGACACGTCTTGTGTATTCTATAGTCTTTGTCTTCCTGCAGCAAATTGCATCAGATCACTCCACATGGTGCTTTCATAATTCCTGCCCATGTTCCCCTGTCTTGTGTTTTGGATTCTTATTTTGAAAAGTAATCTCCCGTTATTTCTGTGCCCTCCTCTTGTGTTCACTGTCCCTGTTTGCCTTGCTTGTTACCATGCCAACTAATCACCCACACATGTCCATCATCAGCCCCTGGTTAACTTGTGTGTATATACCCTTGTGTTTTAATTGTGTTTTGTCGGTCATTGTTTTTCCTGTATGTGTTTCTAAGCGATTGCTCTCTTGATTCCTGTCTGTGGTTCGTTCACTTGTTCCAAGTTTGGATTATCAGTGTTGTTTCCAACTGAACTTGTGCTTGCATCTGGATTCTCTCTCCGTTTCATCCCTGTGTTCATTACAGATCCAAATGATTTACTCAAAGAATTATGACTTGCAATTAGTGATGGTGAAATGAAGCTTTGCGAAGCACCGAGGCTTTCCACTCAACTGTATCATAAAAAGGCTCATTACGTTAAGCTTTTCAACACAGTGCACACTAACGACATCAGCCTGAAAAACCTGCCTTTGTGTCCCAGACGACCCAGACATTTTTGGATTGTTTCAGATAATAAATCAGTTTGTGCTGAGAAAACCTGTATAAAGCAAAGAAAATATAAAGTCTATATAAATAAGTCTTTCACATGTATTACACGACATATGAATAATTGAGTCTGTGAATAAATTTGAGGAAAGAATAGGCAAGGCTGTAGGCATATATGATCAAAATGAAAGATCTGCACAACAATGACAGAAAATAAAGAGCACACAAAACAGTTATGCCAGAATATACAGTGTAAAATAAGTGTGAAAAGCTGACGTGTGAAATTACTTTTTTTTGACAATTCTGGCTGAATTTTAAGCTGATATCACACGCTTTTCCTAAAAACATGACAATTAAAACTCCAGTCAAGTTCACGCTCTAAATTTATGACCAATTTTTGAACTAACTCAAAGCATAAAGTTGAAAAGATCAGAGGAATTTCAACCTAACAGCCACCGTAGCCAATTACAGTAATAAAGAAAAGTACATGAATAATCAACATCAGTTCATGAACACAAGCAGGAATGATATTTAGTCCTGCATAAATACAGCTGAATGCATAAGTTTGTAGAATCTTCAAGAACATGCTAATGTTTATTCGTGTTATGATTTATTCTAATCAGCGAAGTGAGTGACACTTCATTGGTTCACGTTATTTGAATCAGAATATGAAGCAGTCACGTGGTTGTGTGTGAAAACGAAGCTTCGGACGTCATAGATCACATGGTTTTGGCAAAAATAATCAAGCTTCACTGTGAGATGTTTTGTATTTTGATACAAGCGTGGAAGCTTCGGTGTTGAACGCCACATCACTACTTGCAATCATTCCTATACTGTGGAAGGAGTTTCTGTGTATTACAAAAGTTTAATAAAAGTTTATTTTTTCCTTAAAGTGTTATTGCTGTCCAGAAAATAATCTACAAACTTCTGTAAACCTCATGTCCTATTCAGACTTAGAACCTCTTACCCGATTTAACCCTTGTGCATCAATATAAAAAAGTTACACATAGGTTCATAGTGGACAAAAATGTCCGTGTCAAAAAACTGTCATAAAAATGTGAAGCTTGGAAGCACAGACTTAAGTTTGGTCTCATTTTAAAGAAGACCCACGGCAGATTATTGATGAAGTAAAAAAAGTTTAAAAAGTAAAACCAAAAAAAAGTTATACAGGTTTAAGTTTATGAAAATGATTTATCAATAATATTTTATATTTTATTTTATGAATATTTTATATATGAAACATGTTGAACTCTAAACCTGCTGAAAATAAAAGCCATAAATCTAAACAAGTTGTGTTCCAAATTTGAGGTTGATATCTCAAAAAATGAGCTTTCAGTAAGATATTGTTTGGGCGCAGTACCACATTTTCTCCATTAGATGCAGCAAAACTCTGCTGGAGCTCACAGTGGTTGGATTGTTCATCTCTCTCAAATATTACAAGAACACACATGTACACACACAATTTTTTTATGACACACATACAAACCTCTGACATCCACACCAACACACCCACACAATTATAGCTGCATTATTTATCCAATTGGCTCTATAATATGCAGAAGCAGAAAACAGGAATAAAGCGAGTATTTGCTTTATAGACCAAACCTGAAAAAATAGCATCATCTGGTAAAAAATAAATTTTGAAGCCTTGCCAACAGAATGAAAGCCTATTAACAAAAATTGCATCATTTTACAGTTAAACGGCACTGTGATTAAAAATAGCGGACATATGGGGACATTTTTGTCCAAAAGGCGCTGAGTGTTTCACTTTTTTGAATCTAGTGTAAAATAGATTTATTAAAGGAAATGAGGGTGGAATATTAAAATTCCAATAAAAATACACACCTGAGCCAAAATTTATGCAGTTAGCATTAACACAGGAAAAATTATAAAAAAACAAACAAAACTAAAATGGACAAAAGGGTGCACAAGGGTTAAATGATACGTAACGTTTTGTAATTGCATTTACCTTCCACGCTCTCAGATGTGCGATGCAGAATATGATCAGTAAATGTCTTACCTTCGGGAATGAGCTGTATGATGAAAATCATCGCTCCGCCCATGAGAAGAGTGGAAGCCTGACAGAATCTCCTACTGCAGTATCTGAGCAACAACATGGCTATAATGAAAGCTGGCACCTCCACCACTGCAGACAGGAAGAAATTCAGGTACGGGTTGCCATGAAGGTTTGTGGTGTTTAGAACGAGAGCATAGTAAGACATGGTGATGACCATCCTAAATGACAAAAACAGCCCTTGTGAATCAGTTGCTTTTATTAGTCTCTCAATCCTGCTACTAAAGCTTTCCTCCGGTACTACACATGTTGGCTGCTTCTCAAAGGAAGGCTGTAGATCTCGGCTGCCATGTTGTCAAACGTTGCTGAAGGTCGTCTCAATTGAAAGGATCATTAGAAGGATCCTTCGTTTTGTGTCCGTCATTCAGCTGAATTTACTAAACTGCCAATAATGTAACAGAGTGTCTATTTACACTAAGTGCAAATAACCCGCCTTGTTGGCAGAGGCTATTTACACTAGCTCCGCCCACCAACGTGTGATTGGATTAGTCAACACTAAAAAAAGACACTCAATTAGCATATGGGTTTCAGTGGTGTAGATAATAAGGGCTGTGCTTTCTGACGCGATCGACCCGAGTTCGAATCCACCTTTTGCCCTTTTAAAATCTCATATCGCATCGGAAAGGCATTTATTTTCAATAAGAATGAAGGAAATAATCAAAACGTTGAAAATAAAGTGTCGGGTAGGGTTATGGAGGGCTTTATTGACCCAATAAGGTGGCATCCATTTAATAATTTGAATTAAAACTATAATTTACACTCAATATGTTATTATTGCGTACTGTTTTATAATGTACTACAATATTGAGGTGCAGATAATTGCCACTATATGCAATAAGTAGTATAAATAGCAGAAAATCTTGCTATTTTAACAGTGTAAATAGAATCTATCGCTAAGAAAACATGCTATTTACTCTTAGTGTAAATAGCCGCTGCCATAATGTAAGCCACTGGGAGACGGTAGATGGCTGTGATTCATTGTATTGCATTAATAGAAAGCCAGATAATATAAAGATTTGTAATACAAAGTATTTTTCCAAAATAAGTTTTATTAGTTTTTTCATGCCGTGACGGTGAGGGCAGGGACATATATATGACTAGACCGTCTCATTCTAGTGTTTAATGGCGAGGAGGACTCTAGTCTACAAGCCTCCTGAACTAGGGCTGAACTAGGAAGGGCGCGCTCTCAGTAGGACACAGCCTTCTGTTTGAGAAGCACCTGTTATATGTCTCACTAATCTGACACGTCCCATTCAGACTCCTGCCTCCGCTAACGAACTGATCAGGTGTGTTAGATCCATCTGACACAAGGTTGGGTAACTTCAGAGTATAGCTCCGACCCTAAACCAAACACACCTGAACAAGCTAATCAATGTCTTCAAGATCACTAGACATTGTTTTAGACAACATTTGTCCGCCCACCATCCGATGAGGTGTGATTCATCTAGTAGTTGCTGGGCTGTGCTGACTACAAACTCACACAAACATTCAAGCTTGAATGTCCATGTTACAAAATCTACCAGTTTGAGTGCGTGTACACTTTTATGATTAATCACACTAAACTAGTGCATTAAACCAGTGGTTCTCAACAATGTTACTGGAGCCCTAGCACTGCACACTTGGCATGTCTCTGCTTTGTCAGATACCCATTTCAGGTCTTGGAGTCTCTATTAATGAGCTGATGATCTGAATTAAGTTGTGTTTGATTAAGGACAAATGAAAAATGTGCCGTGTTGAGCTCCAGGAACAGGGTTATGGACCTCTGTGTGGTGTCCCAAGAAGCTTTAACTTACACTCAATTTAGAGCAATAATTTATTTTGTTATAACATCATGTAGGTAATATAGTTAATGACACTGAAAAAAGGGGGAAAATTAAAACATAGTAACAGCATACCACAAAAGTGAACAAATCATGATGGTTAAAACAGCATTAGAGTTCCTTAAAATGTCCAGAATATTATGTTTTTTCTCCCTCATCTTTGCTGATTCCTCAATCTAAGGAAACATGAAAAGCATCAATGAAACTGGAGCATTGAAAAGTGAGTTTATTTAAGGCCTGTCTGACTAAATTTCATGTTTTATAGATCATAAGTGCAATGTTACCTCAGAAGACGTGAAGATGACTTCAGGTGCGGTGACGTTATTCTTTTTAGCTGCGTGTCTCAGTATGGCTTCAGCCTCTGCTATTCTTCCCTGAGAGAGCAGCCATCGAGGAGACTCTGGAATAAACCTGGATCACCAAAAACAGAACGAGTTTTATTACTGGTTTAGTTTCACAGGACCTGAGGCTTCTACCATGAAGCTGGGTGGCTAACCAGGTAGGTTTTAGATTAGCCAGCCCTGGGTTTTAGGTACCACCAAAGTGGGTCAGCTTTAGCTGGTATTCGTCACCATAGTAGCTTGTGTTCCATGGGTTCTGTAACAGGTTCTGCTCTTACCCTCAGATCACAAACAGACACTGAACCAGCTGTAAGTACAGTGATGATCTCTGGCTCTGATCACACAGGACGAGATTTTAATCAACACAGAAAGAAAATATTAAAGAGGTCATATGATGTGATTTCAAGTGTTCTTTCTCTTTGGAGCGTCACAAGCTGTTTGTGTATAGATAAGATCCCTGAAGTTACAAAGACTAAAGTCTCAAACCCAAGGAGATATTCTTGATAAAACGTCCTCCTAAAACGGCTCATTCAAACACGCCCCACATGTCTACGTGTTACGGGGTTGACGAGATGTGAGACAGGCGGATCCATTCGCAAGGCTTTATTATAATACATGGTCAATACAGGCAGGGTCGGTCAGTAGCAAACAGATATGGCATGGGCAAGACACAAGAATAATCCAAGGGCAAGCGTGGGTTGGCGATCGGCGTACAGTATCCAGAGGGCTAGGCAGAGAGAGAGAATCAGGAACACGGGCAGGAATCGAAACACAGGAAATCAAACTCGGGATACTTGGGAAACGCTTGGTAAGTAGCAAGGCTAACAATACTCGGCAGTGTGTGAGAGGAAGTCCATGGTTTATATAGTGTGTGTGTGTGTATGTGTGTGATTGGGTGCTGGTGATTGTGAGATGGAAAACAGGTGTGTGCTTGATCATGGTGAACAGCTGTGTGGGTGCAGTGGATGATGGGAAATGTAGTCCTTGAGTGATCTGTGACTGACTGAGTGGTGTGAAAGTCCATGTGGTGGGTGAGTGACTGGAAGTTCATGGCTTGGATTCGTGACATAGCCCCCCCCCAAGGAGCGGCTTCCAGAAGCTCCTAAAAGATCCAGGGTGGAGCGGGCGGAGCAGGAGCCCACCAGGGCGGAGCAGACGGACCTGGGGCCCACCGGGGCGGAGCGGACGGACCTGGAGCCCACCGGGGCGGAGCGGACGGACCTGGAGCCCACCGGGGCGGAGCGGACGGGACCAGAGCCCACCGGGGCGGAGTAGATGGGACTGGAGCCCTCCAGGGCGGAGCGGACGGAGCTGGAGCCCGCCAGGGCGGAGCGGACGGAGCTGGAGCCCGCCAGGGCGGATCAGAGGGGACCAGAGCCCCCCAGGGCGGAGCAGATGGACCTGGGACCCACCAGGGTAGAGCAGACAGACCCGGAACCCACCAGAGCGGAACAGATGGGACCAGGACCCACCAGAGCGGAGCAGATGGACCCAGAACCCACCAGGGCGGAACAGACGGAACCAGAGACCACCGCAGGGAAGCAAACTGGGCAGGTAGCCCTGACAGCACCTGGAAGTAGAGGAGCATAAGGACAAACAACACAGGGAGAGCAGAGACCGACAACACTGGGAGAACAGAGACAGACAAGACAGGGAGAGCCTTCCTAGTCTCAGGAGCCGTGGCAGAGCAGATCTGGGAATCACAGGCGGCCTCCATAGCCGTGCCAGGGCAGGACAGGAAATCCCAGATGGCCTCCGTAGCCCTGACTGGGCCGGACAGGGAATCACCGACGGCCTCCTTAGCCGTGTCAGGACAGGGCGAAAGTTCATAGACGGCCGCCGTGGCCGGGACAGGACAGGGCGAGAGTTCATAGATGGCCTCCGTGGCCGGGACAGGACAGGGCGAGAGTTCATAGATGGCCTCCGTGGTCGGGGCAGGACAGGATGAGAGCTCACAGACGGCCTTCTTAGCCGTGACAGGACAGGGCAAGGGTTCACAGACGGCCTCCATAGCCGTGACAGGACAGGATGAGAGCTCACAGACGGCCTTCTTAGCCGTGACAGGACAGGGTGAGAGCTCAATGACGGCCTTTATAGCCGTGACATGACAGGGTGAGAGTTCATGGATGGATACCACCGACACCTCTGGAAGTTCTGCAGCTAACGCCGCCACCTCTGGAGGTTCTACGGTGATACCAGGACCGGGTGAGAGTCTATTGCTGGGCGCCACCACCTTACCAGGGGCTGAGGCGAGCACCACCGCTTGGGGAGATTCTGCGGCCGATGCCTTCCCCTGGGGCAGTACCGTGGTGGTGTACGTGGCCCAAATGCAACATAGTGCTATCCCCACCCTGGGGAGCGCTTCAGACAGGGTAATCAGTTCATAGACAGGAGGGTCAGAGTGAGTGGATTTGGGGATACCAGCAGTGCGTACAGATACCAGCTGTGCATCCCTTACGCTGGATATCAACAGGGGAACTTGAAGGACTGACCTTGAGTCTCTGGGTGGAATAGGTTCTGGCTGATCAGCTGCGACGTGGACTGACTCTGGCTGGTCAGCTGCGACGTGGACTGACTCTGGCTGGTCAGCTGCGACGTGGACTGACTCTGGCTGGTCAGCTGCGACGTGGACTGACTCTGGCTGGTCAGCTGCGACGAGGCGTGACTCTGGCTGATGATCTGAGGCATGGCGTGACTCTGGCTGGAGAGCTGAGGCATGGCGTGACTCTGGCTGGAGAGCTGAGGCATGGCGTGACTCTGGCTGGAGAGCTGAGGCATGGCGTGACTCTGGCTGGAGAGCTGAGGCATGGCGTGACTCTGGCTGGAGAGCTGAGGCATGGCGTGACTCTGGCTGGAGAGCTGAGGCATGGCGTGACTCTGGCTGGAGAGCTGAGGCATGGCGTGACTCTGGCTGGAGAGCTGAGGCATGGCGTGACTCTGGCTGGAGAGCTGAGGCATGGCGTGACTCTGGCTGGAGAGCTGAGGCATGGCGTGACTCTGGCTGGAGAGCTGAGGCATGGCGTGACTCTGGCTGGAGAGCTGAGGCATGGCGTGACTCTGGCTGGAGAGCTGAGGCATGGCGTGACTCTGGCTGGAGAGCTGAGGCATGGCGTGACTCTGGCTGGAGAGCTGAGGCATGGCGTGACTCTGGCTGGAGAGCTGAGGCATGGCGTGACTCTGGCTGGAGAGCTGAGGCATGGCGTGACTCTGGCTGGAGAGCTGAGGCATGGCGTGACTCTGGCTGGAGAGCTGAGGCATGGCGTGACTCTGGCTGGAGAGCTGAGGCATGGCGTGACTCTGGCTGGAGAGCTGAGGCATGGCGTGACTCTGGCTGGAGAGCTGAGGCATGGCGTGACTCGTGACGATCAACTGTGGCTTGACTTGACTCACGGAAATCACAGGTGGCTTGGCTTGACACGTGACGATCAGCTGTGGCTTTGCTTGACTTGTGACGATCAACTGTGGCTTGGCTTGACTTGTGACGATCAACTGTGGCTTGGCTTGACTCACGGAGATCACTGGTGGCTTGGCTTGACTTGGAATGATCAACTGTGCTTTGGCTTGACTTGTGACTTGACTCTTTAACAGCAGCGGTGACTTGACTTAACTCTTTAACATCAGCGGTGACTTGACTTGACTCTTTAACAGCAGCGGTGACTTGACTTGACTCTTTAACAGCAGCGGTGACTTGACTTGACTCTTTAACAGCAGCGGTGACTTGACTTGACTCTTTAACAGCAGCGGTGACTTGACTTGACTCTTTAACAGCAGCGGTGACTTGACTTAACTCTTTAACAGCAGCGGTGACTTGACTTGACTCTTTAACAGCAGCGGTGACTTGACTTGACTCTTTAACAGCAGCGGTGACTTGACTTGACTTGACTCTTTAACAGCAGCGGTGACTTGACTTGACTCTTTAACAGCAGCGGTGACTTGACTTGACTCTTTAACATCAGCGGTGACTTGACTTGACTCTTTAACATCAGCGGTGACTTGACTTGACTCTTTAACATCAGCTGGGAACTGACCTGGCTTGTGATTGGCCGCAATGCCGCTACGGGGTGTTGTTGTTGCCGCCATTTTGTGAGCGTGATCTAGCGTGGCTGTGTCCACACAATTGGGTGCGGTGTCTCGTTCCTCCGCGACCCCCACAGTGAACGAAGAGCCAACACATAGCAAAGCATAGTCCAGAAACTGACTGAGAGATGAACGGGGACCCTCACGGATTAGCTGTGACTTCAGCGGCTGATTAATGCCCTCACAAAAGAAGTCTATGAGTACACAGTCCGGCAGATCAGAGAAATGGGCGAGGTCTAAATATTCTTGTATATAATCCTCGAGTGGTCGAGAGCCCTGCTCGAGGTGTAACAACATCCTTGCAATGTCCATACCTGGCCAATATCCACATGAAAAGCCGCTGGATCCTTTTGTGGCCGAGTATTCTGTTACGGGGTTGACGAGACGTGAGACAGGCGGATCCATTCGCAAGGCTTTATTATAATACATGGTCAATACAGGCAGGGTCGGTCAGTAGCAAACAGATATGGCATGGGCAAGACACAAGAATAATCCAAGGGCAAGCGTGGGTCGGCGATCGGCGTACAGTATCCAGAGGGCTAGGCAGAGAGAGAGAATCAGGAACACGGGCAGGAATCGAAACACAGGAAATCAAACTCGGGATACTTGGGAAACGCTTGGTAAGTAGCAAGGCTAACAATACTCGGCAGTGTGTGAGAGGAAGTCCATGGTTTATATAGTGTGTGTGTATGTGTGTGATTGGGTGCTGGTGATTGTGAGATGGAAAACAGGTGTGTGCTTGATCATGGTGAACAGCTGTGTGGGTGCAGTGGATGATGGGAAATGTAGTCCTTGAGTGATCTGTGACTGACTGTGTGGTGTGAAAGTCCATGTGGTGGGTGAGTGACTGGAAGTTCATGGCTTGGATTCGTGACACTACGTCACGGTGTGGGACGATTTGCATAACTCCGCCCAAATGTATATGCAATGAAAGAAGGCGGAGCTATTATTCTGACTGTAGTGTTGTTGCTGGAGACGCTGTGTTTCGTTGTGAAAGAGAAACACTTTGTTTGGGATCCAAAAGAGACACAACTAGAAATCAGTGGTTAAGTTGTATTTACAGCACTGTTCCAGAACAGTTCAACACAAATATTGGAGTGTGTGCAGCGTATTTAACAGAGGACTGTGTCCTGAATCTGGAAGAGTAGCCTACAATGCTGTCTGCACAAAGACTGTTTCTATAAAGTGGAGCAATTCCAGCTTTGCTTCTGACTCACAGCCTGTAAGTATGTTTTATTATTTAAAGAATCTGCTTCTGACGATTGAAACGTGAGTTATGAGCCGTGTAGTGTAGTGCTTGTTGTTTGTGTTTCTCCGATCACAAATGCAGACATGGTAATGTTATAAAAAGACAGTATAAGTCATTATAATCAGTAATTATGTCCTCACTGGATGCAACAAATGCCTCGTTTATAATGGGTTTTATGGTTTTAGTCTCGTCACGTCGGGACACACATCACAATACGGTAACATTTCCGTCTCACGCTTGAGGTATTCGGCCAATCACAACGCACCGGATAGCTGGCCAATCAGAGCACGCCTCGCTTCTCAGAACGATGAGTTTGTAAAAATCGACATGTTTCAGAAAGGCGTAGCAACAATAATGTACAGTATGTGGAAAATTATGTGTTTTTTGAACCTTAAACCACATAAACACATTGCATTACACCAAATATACAAAATAATGTTCTTTTTAGCAACGTCATATGACCCCTTTAAAAAATATATTAATTTGTGTTCTGAATATTAACAAAAGTCTTAAGGGTTAGGAATGACATGAGGCTGAGTAAATGATGAATGTTAATTTTCTTGAGGAATTAACCCTTTAAAGCTTGTGTTCTATTAGTTTAGCTAAGAGATCACTCTGTAACGTATCTTATAATTGTCACACGTCTTCATATGATATGAAATGGACACACAACACTTTTTGATTTCTATTTATATGTATGTGAATACAGGAAACTGTAAATGCATTGACCTCTTACAGTACATGTCAAAGTTATAGGAAAGGAAAGTTTGATTTCTCAATTCATGATCCCTTTTGTTAAGTACACGGTAGCTGAAGACACCTAATATGAAGTGAACTGCACACAAACCCTACTGTTCTATCAACTATCCAGTCTATTAAATGCTATGCATTTACAATATGGTTTGGTAAATTGTCTGTTGAATTTCGGTCACAACTTCAAAATGTGGAGTTGGAAAAATTAATTGGTAACGTCTCCTCAGGAGATTTTTGAGAGGTCTGTAAAGAAGCAGAGAATTAAAATTATTGCCATATTCTCCATAAGGAGTATGAGCTGATGCCCTCAGGGAGGAGATATAGGGTACCGACTTATAAGTTAAACAATTCCATTATCAAATACATTATTGAATAAGAAATGATTTGTGTGTGTGGGTGAGAATATATGGGAAATGTTTTAGGTATTGTGAAATGTCTTTAGTGTATGTATAGTGTAATTTCAGTATTGAGAATTTTTTTTTTTTTTTGTGGATGAAGTATAATTTTGTGTTTATGTTGACCTGCTGTCTGCTCAGGACACATTTCTCCTAAGGGGAGAAAATAAAAGACTAAACTAAGCTAATGACTATCCTGAAACAGAAGAAATATGCCCACACACTCTTTACAGATTGCTTTCTCCACACTACAAAAAATGCTTTTCTTACCTAGATTTTTTTAATCTTGTTTTCAGCCAAAATATCTAATTATTCTTAAATCAAGAAGAATTTTCTAGAGAAGTAAAAAAAATTGTCTTCTTTTCGAGTCAAAATTAAGCTAATTTTTGCTTAGAACAAGCAAAATAATCTGCTAATGGGCTAAGCAATATAATCTTATTTCAAACAGAAAACAATAGTATTTTTCTTACCCCATTGGTGGATTATTTTGCTTGTTTCAAGTAAAAAGACACTTAATTTTGACTTGTTTTTTTTTTTTAAAAAAACAACACAATAATTTTTACTAGAAAATCGTTCTTGATTTAAGAATTTTTAGATATTTTATCTTACCTATAATCTAGGTAAGAAAAGCATTTTTTGCAGTGCAGGTATTACAGCCCTCCTGCCCTTTCTTGGTTTATATCCATTTTATTTTCTTATGAAATTTTCTTACTTCTTGTGTTATCTTGATTACTCCCATTTCTTTGTCAAATTTACATTATTCATCTGCTGTTTCTTTATAATTCTCTGTGGCTCTATCTTTGTCTCTCCTAAACTTACCACCACAACGGCACATACAGGAGCCCAGTGAGAGCGTTGGTAAGCACCAGCCATCGCCAGCTACGGATGAAATAAGCTGCTAACGGAAGGAACATCTGACCGATTCCTGACCCCATGAAGATACCCAGAGAACCAAATACCACCCGACTCGCCGGACTGAGGATCTCACAGCCTGTCGATCAGGAGGAATGTGTTATTCATGTGACACAGGTGCTTTTTGAAATAGTGTTAATGATTAGGAAATTAATAATTTTACCTAGGACATATGCTACAACATAATTAGAAAAACCACTAAATCCCACAAAGAAGAAGATGGCAGTGAAGATTTCCCAGCTTGGAGAAAACATCTGGATGAGGATAGTTACAGTCTGTAGAGCCATCATGGCAAAAAGTACAGGCCTTCTGCCATACCTGCATATATCAAATATATCATGTGTAATCATTTATCATGAAAATATTTAATTTCCACATATTTAAAATCAGAGGTTTAGCTAAGCTGATAGCTTGTCATAGTTTGTGGGATGCTTCGTCTGGACCTGTCCGACATCTGTCCTGAAAGGAAGGTCCCCACCAACACGCCGAAGAAATATATGGATGAGGTCAGTGGCCCTTTATACTCATTCTCACATATCAGGTCCCACTGGAAAACACAGACAGAGAAAAGTAACTTTTAAAAAGTTAATTAATATGCTGCTTAACTTCATAGCGTACCTTACAAGTTTGTCTGTGTCAGAGTTCCTAACCGGGTTTGTCTACTGAGCACATTTGACCTAAAATATTACAATAAAACATGCTGTATAATATCCCATGAAGGCTTGATTTATTGGTCCTCAGTGAGCCAGAGAGAGCCTTTGAGCCATGAGAGTTTTCTTCATCTGGCGTCAAAAGTCAAGTCACTATTATTTGTATAGCGCTTTTAACAATGCAAATTGTGTCAAAGCAGCTTTACATCAGCTTGATATAAAGCTGGGTGGCTTTACATCAGCTTTACAGTATTTAGACGGGAAATAGTGTGTCGAAATAGTGTCATTCTCCTCTGGCCAGACAAAATCATCAGTTTAAATCTATGCTGCAGCAAAGTCAGATTGTGCAGAGGACTCGTCTGGTTCCAGTGGTCTTGTCCCGTGTTAAGTGGGCAATTGTCACATCTAAAGAGATGTCACAATCCAAGCAATGTCATTAGGGAGGGAGATAGATGCATATCTCCAGGCAGTGATAAGCTTTCTCAGTACGGCTTGGCCAAAGCATATACAGTACATATACCCTGTCATACAACCAGGGGTTCCTTGTCTTTTGTCAATGGGCTGCTCTTGTTTGAGGACAGAATAGTCATTCCTGAGTCAATGAGGGAGGAGATGTTAAGCCGAATTCATGAAGGGCATCAGAGGCTTGCCAAGTGTCATCAGAGGGGAAAGATGTCAGTTTGGTGGCCAGGAATAGGCAATGACATTAAAGGAGGGTCTCAATATGCACATTTTGCAGGGCCCACAAACCCTCACAAAGGAGAGAACCCTTAATCACTACACCCTTGACTTCTGGTCTCTGGAGTAAGATTGCAGCAGATTTATGTGAGTGTGATGGTAGAACCTACTTAATAGTTGTTGTAGACTACTACTCATGAGACATCAAAATAGCTCACCTGCAGACACCATCCAGCTTCCATGTTATCAGCAGACTGAAGTGCATGTTTGTGAAACGGGGTATTCCCAGGGAGCTTGTATCTGAAAATGGCCCACAGTTTGCCTCGGCTGAATTTCAGCAGTTCTGTACAGACTACGATTTCCACCACACAACCTCAAGTCCTCATTCTCCCCAAGCCAATGGGGCTGTGGAGAGAGCGAAACGGATTCTCCGCCAAACCGATCTTCATCTGGCATTGATGTGCTTTCGTGCAACACCTGTAGCTGCAACCCGACTGAGCCCTGCCCAGCTAATGACTGGTCAGCAGATTAGAACCAACCTGCCAATGCTTGAGGAAAAATACCAACCTCGACCCCATGATTGTAAAGCAGTGGAGAGGAAGGATGAAGCTGCAAAGGAGTCTTACAAGTTCTTCTACGACCTCTGCTCATGCATTGCCTGAAGTACATCCGGTCGAGAAGGTCCTTCTTAAGCTGGACAGTGAGAAACACTGAAAAACACCAGCTGTTGTGCTGAACAAAACATCTAAACCAAGATCGTACATGGTGCAAACTCAAAATAGAGCTGTCCTGTGCAGGAACAGGAAATATTTGCAAGCAATGCCTTTGCGACCAGATACTACAACCTGCAGTGAACCTCAGGGAGTAAAGGAACCTGGGCTGTGTTTCCCGAAAATGCTGTCTCTTAGCATGCTACGAAGACTCTAAAGGTATGCCTTAATTAAAGCTGTACCATTTCCAAACATGTTCCCTGAACTATACCTTAGGACACTGGTCTGAAACTCAATTCCTGGAGGGCCGCAGCTCTGCACAGTTTAGCTCCAACCCTAATCAAACACACCTGTTCCAGCTAATCAAGGTCTTCAGGATCACTAGAAACTTCCAAGCAGGTGTGATTTGGAGCTGGTTGGAGCTACACTGTGCAGAGCTGCGGCCCTCCAGGAATTGAGTTTGAGACCAATGCCTTAGGAGGTTGCTTAAAGTGCCCCTATTATGGATTTTTGAAAATGATCTTTCATGCAGTGTGTAACATGAATGAAAACATCCTGCAAAGTTTTAAATCTGAAAGTGCTCCGTGTATAAAGTTATTGTCTCTCAAATGAAAGAGTCGACTCTGAATCATTGAAACGAGTCGTTTTTAAAACAAATCTTAAGCCGTTTCATGTTGACGTCAAAATGAAACATTAGCATATTTCCCGCCCACTTGTTGCCACTAGGTGCCGCTTTTGTAGCATCAAAAATATCTGTTTCCGTGGTAACGCTGTACACAAAGTAACACTGCACTCGAAAAACACTGCTTTAAATGAAATCGACCAATCAGAGCAGAGTAGCGTCACGCAGAGGAGGGGTCGTAAAAATGAATCGTTTGAGAGTCGTTGAGCAAATAAGGTAAAAATAAATGCATATTATAAGAAAATGAAAGTGTTTTTGACCTTGCATGCATGCTGTTGCTGGGGATCCCAAAACCAAAATATGAACCTTTTTAATAATCATAACCCATAATAGGTGCACTTTAAACTTTAATCCTTGAGAATAAGAATTATATTTTTAGTTTGATGTTAATTATATATTAAGTCATATCAGATATGCATTTTTATTATAGAAATACATTATAGAAAATGCCGATCCATGTGTGAGATGATAATATAAAATGTAATAAATATATATAATAAATTAAACATTACCTCTTCATAATAGTGTTTTATAATTTATACAGATAACTGTTATATATGCCAATAAAATAAATATAATAACCATATTAGAATAATATTACCTTATTTATTACTTATATAAGCCCTTTATAATTATCATATCATACAACTATATATATATATATATATATATACTGATACATATACATACTCATAAAAAAAAAAGTTAAGCCTGAATGCACTGTAAGTCGCTTTGGATAAAAGCGTCTGCTAAATGCATAAATGTAAATGTATATATATACAGTATATATATATATATATTAGTAGGCTATATTACATAATATTGTAGTAATATATAATGTTGTGCGCTATCTGTCAGGCCCACTGAAGGTCAGTAGGTCACGCGTGCGCTGATGCTCTGAAGTGAACTAACCCTGGAACAGAAGCTGCTCCGGAGCAGGTTATCTTCAGAGAGACAGTTACTATGGTTACTTATATACTCGATTTTGGAACCGAAAGCTGAGGTTATCCTCTAACATACCCGGGTATGTCACATAACCTGCTTTCTGGAACACCCCCCTGGTTGGACATTCAGTTAAATGTGCTCGTTTTCTTTGTTTTGATTGAGGATTTTGATATTAGACCTGTTATTTCACATATACCTGACTTTTTATGTTTGCTTGTTTGTTTGTTTTTAATGGGAGAAGCATTTATTTATCTTTTTTTTTTTTGTGGTAACTGTTGGTTATCTGATGTTAGAAAGCCATGTTCAGTACATACGTTTTTTTTTGTGTTTTTTTTTGTACTCTGGTCTGTTAGCTTTAAATCAGGGGTGTCCAGTCCTGCTCCTGGAGATCTACCCTCCTGAAGAGTTCAGCTGAATCCTGATCCAACCCCCCTGAAGCAGCTAATGAAGATAGCATGTGATAATCACAGATGACTGCCGGGGGTCAGGCCTGGAACTGAAGTCTGCAGGTATCTCCAGGAGCAGGATTGGGCTGCTTTAGATCATCTGTTTTATGTAATATTTAATGAAGCTGGAGGTATAAAGTTAAATATTATCTGACTCCCAGTAAACACATTACAGCAGTTGAGAAGTGTGGCGGATTCAGTTAAGCTGACATCTGCAGTTAATTTGAGATCGTTATGCTCTCAGCAGTAATTATATCTTTGTGAGCTCTCCTTCTTGTGCGCTTTATGAACTGATCCATCCATTTTTCAAATCGCTTGTCCTTTGTTCATCAGAAATTTGCTCTTATGTTCCCCCCAGCAGAGTCAAAGGAGCCAGTTACTCGAACTGATATTCCGAAGGAAGATAAGTTTTAAGTAGGCATTGAGTATTTTTAAATAATGACACTTCTGCTTATTTAATATATGTGAGCCTGCAGCACAAAAGCAGTCATCAGTAACACAGCTATATTTGTAGCAATAGCCAACAATACATTGTATGCGTCAAAATTATACATTTTTCTTTTATGCCAAAAATCATTAGGATATTAAGATCATGTTCCATGAAGATATTTAGTATATTTCCTACCATAAATATATCAAAACTTAATTATTGATTAGTAATATGCATTGCTAAGAACTTCATTTGAACAACTTTAAAGGTGATTTTCTCAATATTTAGATTTTTTTGCACCCTCAGATTCCAGATTTACAAATATTGTCCTATCATAACAAACCATACATCAATGGAAAGCTATTTATTCAGCTACAGATGATGCATAAATCTCAATTTCGACAAAACGACACTTAAGACTGGTTTTGTGCTCCAGTGTCTATTATGTTGTTGAACTGATGTTTTAACACTGAGAGTATTTAAAAGAAATCAGTGCACACGTTTTAATTTTTCTGAACGATCATCCTCAAACCTCTCCATAGCTTTATCTCAAGAACCCTTTGGACATTAGACTGTAGAGCGAGCGCTCAAACAACCCACCGACTCACCTCCGTCACTATTGTAGACTCGTAAACCTCTTTACTGTAGCTCCAGCCGTCCACACAGGACTCAACCTCGATCTCGCTGACATTGACGTCCACATTTGGGGTGTAATTAAGCGCAGAAAAACTTCTCAATGTTTCCATTTTGTATCTGGAGCAGGAACTGCGTTTCAAAACACCGTCTTGCATCAGCATCGGGATTGCAGCTTCTCTCCACATCGCACTAATGTTGTGCTCCTCGGGAATCAGACACTCATGAGACGGCACGTCACCCACAAAAATGATGTAGATGCCCACAAAACCATTCGGAAGGATACTTATAGCTAATGCTAAGAACACAGTCAGCTGGAATGGACCCCATGTTCCCAGAAAAGCAGTGATATCATCATAATCCCTCATTTTTTAGGTTTGCAATGACCTCTAGCTCTTATCATTCAGTTTAGCTCATGTTTGTAACCCGTCCCAAACACACAAATCTGTAATATAATGTTTATGATACACTCTGACAAGGTTTAAAGTTCAGATGCTGACCATCTTTATCAAACATTACATCAGTTACTGATCTTTGAGTCATAAGGGATTCAAGAAATGAGCAACTCGGAGACCTTTGTACATTCACGAGTGAAATTTTAGAGAAAGTGTTCCTTTCTGTGTCTGGAGATCAATTTAAACATGACATAAAGAGTCAACTGAAATATGAGAACTTATTGAACAGAATTGTCTCTATTACACTGTAAAAAAAAAAAAAAAGTTGGGCAAACTTCAAATTTTAAGTCGTCCAGCTAAAGCAGATTTTTGAGTTTTCTCAACTTATTTTTTAGGAAAGTTCTCAACTTTTTGTTGTATAAACTTAAAACAAGAAGTTGAGAAAACTCAAAAATCTGCTGAAGCTGGACGACTTAAAATTTTAAGTTTGCCCAACTTTTTTTTACAGTGTACAGGCCCCATGAGGTATTAGACAATATCAAACATTTTGAACACGTGCATTCTTAATAATAACGGTGCTTCACGATGCCATAGAACAGGGGTCATCAAACTCGGTCCTGGAGGGCCGGTGTCCTGCAGAGTTTAGCTCCACTTGACTCAACACACCTGCCGGGAAGTTTCAAGTATACCTGACAAGACCTTGATTAGCTGCTTCAGGTGTGTTTGATTAGGGTTGGAGCTAAACTCTGCAGGACACCGGCCCTCCAGGACTGAACTTGGTGACCCCTGCCATAGAAGAACCTTTCTGTTTCATAACAGCTTCTTTGTGATGAAATATGGTTCTTCAGATTATAAAGAGATGGTTCTTTGAGTCAATGCTTCTTTGTGGTTCTTCTATGTCATCGCTTGAAGAACCTTTTGAAGCACCTTTATTTTTAAGAGTGTAAGTCATCTATTCTGACAAATATAATAACAATAAAATATTTTTTTTTACTAAAATGTAAGACGGAAAATACATTTTTATTTGATGTTATTTGTTTTGAAGCAGTGGTGTAAGTAACAGCGTGTTGCACATAACATTTCCACACGTCGAGGATGAAAATAACATCAAACTATTAATAAACATTACAAAGTTAATATGCCAGTTTTACAACTTATCTTATTTTGATGAGTTAAAGCAATGTAAAAACATGAGTAATTTCAACCTTTTTTTTAAGTTATATGAAATTCAGCTACATTTTAAGTAGGTTTAATGTAAACCGGTAACATTGAGGCCCGGGTTCACAAACAGGGCTTAGCTTAAACCAGGACTAGGCTTTAGTTAAATTAAGATATTTAAACAACTTTTACAAAAATAACATTAAGGTGTGCATCTTGACAGAACAATGACACTGACATATTTTAAGATATGTTAGAGCAAGATATTTTCAGTTGAGACATGCATTTTAGTCTGGGACTAACTTAAGCCTCGTCTGTGAAACCGGGGGTATGAGTTGAAATGATTTGTTCCTTTAATACTTTTATCTGAACATCAGCCAAATGAGTAACTTCAGTAATACACATCCCAGCTTAAATACATGTGATTCAATAACACTTTAAAGAGGTCTAAGGATAGTTACTATACTTAAAATTGTTTATTACAAAAAATATTTGCTATATACTCAAAGGCATATGTACAACTGAGCTATGATCCAAATTTGAAGTTGAAATCACAAAAACTGAAGATTTTATTTAGCCGCTATACCATGAGATATCACTCCATTGAACTTTTTAAGATGTCTCAAATGTATACATTTATGTCTCAATATTACTTCCTTTACTAAATAACCAGCAAATATTGAATCTTGGGACTCACAGACCTTTCTAACAAATATGTGTTTTGTCAAGATTAGTAAAAATTTTGATTATAACACATTGTGGTACTTTTGTAATATGACACTTGACCCCGCCCACAAGAGGGAGGAGCCTGATGAAACAATTTACATGGTGTCCGGTTTCAAAAGTGTTTTCAGTTTAAACTTTTAAATGATGCCTAATTTAGGATGATTACTAAAATATGTGATATTAAAATAAAAAGGCAATAAATAAAAGCGCTAAGCAAACGTTTAACCCGAAGTTTCTCCGCTTCTGTGGATTTTGGACACATGGATCAGTCAGAAGGACACACTGATGTTTTTATTGTGTTAGCAGTAGCTTCTCCCTCAATTATTACAAACATTAGAGATCATACCTCAACTCATATTACTGAGAAAAACAAAAACACCGTCATACATTAGATATCAGTGTTACAGCATTATGTAAACATGATCAGAAACAACTCGAGAATCAAACACAAACCATAAAGTTCATGTCCCGTCCAAAACAGCAGAACATAACGGCATTTACATGAACTTAAATAGATCAACAGATCAGCATGAATAACGTCTGGTAAACTCAAGTTTGAGCAGCTCTATAACACTAACGTCTCTAAACACACTCACAACATCACGACTGCAGAGAAACAGAAGAGAATCAACTCAAGACTTCGTTAACACATCTAGTAAGATTAGGCTGGTTTTGTCGAGTCACGGTCGGACAAACAACAAACCTGCATCATATTCCACTCCAACATTAAAGAAATGAGAAAGAAGATCATGTCATGATGGGAAACTACTGGAAGAAATAATTCAGCTAAAAATGTAAATGTGTTCACCTTCAGCATCATCTTTGATCAGGATGAGTTTGTTTCTTCATCAGGTTTGTAGAAGTGTGTCTCTGCATCAGTGTCTCAGCAATGGATGCTCTGCAGTGAATGGGTGCCGTCAGAATGAGAGTCTGATAAAAACATCACAATAATCCACACCACTCCAGTCCATCAGTTAACATCAAAAGCTGAAACAAATCCAGCATTAAGATGTTATTAACTCAAATACCATAGAGTCCATAATCCATAATAACTCTTCCTTCAGTGATAAAGTGTTCTGGTCTGAATCAGGAGAGAAATCTGCAGCGTTTACAAGACAAAACGGCTCTAAACTAATATGTGGCTGGATTATTGTGATGTTTTTATCAGACTCTCATTCTGACGGCACCCATTCACTGCCGAGCATCCATTGCTGAGACACTGATGCAGAGACACATTTCTACAAACCTGATGAAGAAACAAACTCATCCTGATCTCAGATGAACTGAGGGTGAGCACGTTTTCAGCTAATGTTCATTTTCAGATGAATTACTCTTTAATAATAAAAAAAACAGGCGTTTTGGTGTGAAATACGATGCAGAAATGAGTTTCGCCTGATATTAGTGCATCAGGGCTCTGTGCTCAGACCTTCACTAGTTTCACAACGGTCAACATGAACGTCTCTAACTGATGAACACTACGTGAAATAAGATTAGAGGAGGACGTTAAAATGAGGAATGGTGTGTGGGCTGAGATGCAGGAGCTGATGGGTAACAGAAGAAGAAGCATCAGTGCTGGATCCTCAGCCGAAGAGCAGCAGCAGCTCGTGACACGTGACGAAGCTGAAGAAGTAGACGCAGAGGTCGGAGAAGACGTCGCTCATCTTCCCGTAGGTGTCCATGGAGCGGCTGATGACTTCAGCGGGGATCCCCGACAGCAGGAGCGCAGCGGTCAGCATCGTCGTCTTGCTCCTCTTCTCCACCTGAGGAGCACACACACACACACACACACACACACACTCTGAGTCCACAGAGAAGCCTCACAGAAACACTCATGAGTCTCCAGTCCAGCAGGACTTCACAAGACTTCTGTTCTGATCTACACTGAGCACTTGTGTTGTTCTGGAGATGAAATCCACCGATAATCATAATGCTCTCGTGTAATCAGTGCCAGCGAGAGCACTATTAGCTCTTCATATCTTTACGATTCATCTCTGAAACTGAGATCCTGATCTCTCATGATCAAAGCAGCAGAGAAATACTCTGAATTCTGCTTCACTGAACAAACAGAATATCCTGATTATAGACTGTACATCTGAATTAATGCTGTCAAAAGATTAATCACATCCCAAATAAAAGTTTGTTTACATAATATATATATCTGTACTGTGTATATTTATTATGTATATATAAATACACACACATGCATGTACATATTTCAGAAAAAAATATGTTTATATATTTATAATATAAATTATATGAATATAAATATAGATGTAAATATTTTCAAAATATGTGTGTGTTTCTATATACATAATTATACACAGAACACACATATTATGCAAACAAAAACTTATTTTGGAAGCGATTAATCGTTTGACAGCACTAGTTTAAATTATTATTTCATGTTTTAATTATATCAGCCTATATATTTTATAATGGCATTATCAGTGATGTAATCAACTCATTAATTTAAAACAAATGCATACAGATAAATAATGTATTTATTTAAATTGAATTTACTGGTAAAGTCAAGCATTATAAGGCAGTTTTATTTTAGTATCATTGAGATATTGTTATAGTTTTTATTAATTAACAGTTTTTGTTTTTAAATTTTCCATTTTAATTGTGAAGTTGTAGTATTTTTTTTTAAAATATGTTTATAGTTTTTATTTGTTTTTGTTTCAGTTGTAGTGATTTTTAAGTACTTAAATCAAACTAAATAAAAATGAGAGATGTTTCCAAGGCAACTAGCCAAAAAGTAATTCACTTTTTTTTCCATATTTAAATTTATTTCACTTAATGTTTATCTTGTTTCAAATACCAAAAATGTAGTTAGACTTTATTTTAAGGTGTCCTTGTTACAGTGTACTTATACATTTAAGTACTGAGTAATATTAATTAACTACATGTACTTACTATATGGTT
>CM041811.1:1536712-1549212 GCA_023376895.1 Aspiorhynchus laticeps
TATAAATAACATTTCTCTACGCGATCTATTGCTTCCTGAATTTTATGTACAATATATTTAACATTGTTGAAACTCCTGGATGAATCCCTTCAAACATAGTTAAATAATATAGGACTTATGGCATATCCCTGAGGTGTTCGTTTTCTACATTCACCGTCTGAGATCGACCAAATAATATCGTTCGACCAAATAAGAAATTAAAACACAATTATAAAATCTTCCTACAACTTTAATAACACTCCTTCCCTCCACATCATATCATAAGCCTTCTCAATGTGCCACTAACACCTCTTTCATTGATAATGCCTTCTTTACATCAGCTTCCAGTCTTAACGCATCTGAACTACACTATAGAGACAAAAGTATTGGCACCCACTTCTTTAGAACAGATGCACTTCCAAATCTGTGGCAACAACGATGGGAACATAATTCATCTATTTAAAAATTGTATTTCATCTCTGTTCAACAGTTTTGTAAGTGTCTAAAATGACTGAACCCATATGAACAAGTCATTGGTGTTTGGTGATGAGTTTTTGTCTCAAGGTCTGCATTTACAGTCACACCAGAGGTGTTAAACTGGGATTAGGACTTGGTTTTATGCAGACCAGTCAAGTTCTTCCACACTGACTCAATCAATCATTTTCTTTTTGAACCTTGTCTTATACACAGAGACATTGTCATGTTAGAATAGAAAAGAGTCCAAACTGTTGCTATAATATTAGAAGCACACAATTTCCTAGAATATCATTATATGCTTTAACATTAAGATTTGTACTCATAGAAATTACTAAAGTAGTCAAACCTGTTCATTAGAAGGGGTGCCAATACTTTTGGCAATATAGTGCATGTTTAGTTTGCAAGCTCTCTGGTAATACAGGAGTTATATCATCCCATAGTGACACAGAGAAATGTAGGCTTGGAAAAGATCGTGATGTCAGGCGGTGTATGCATCTGAACTCGACTGCTAGAGATTGCCCTGCATTTCATGTTAGTGAAACAGTACATTAGTCTTTGACAACACTCTTGTGTTTCATTTGGTACAATATCAGACTGATTCTCCAAAGACTCGCTGCTTCTGCCCCGATATGTAGAATTAACCCATTCAACCCCAGCCTCACAATAGTGACCGTAAAACAAGTTTTCATTTATAAAGCTCTAAAAACCTGACTGACTGATGTTTTAGTGACTTCCAGCAAATATGGAAACAATAAAGAGTCTCAATGAAATATGTGCAGATTGTCACATGACCAGAGCAGAGTCTTGAGATGATGATAACTGCATCAAAGCTCTGAAACAAAAGGCTATTAAAGTATGTTAATATAAAGATATGATACAGATTTTTGGTACACGTTATCTTTAGGGTGTCTAGTATTAATATATGCATTTGCATATATTCAGTTTTGTTTCGTGTGGTCATAGAGTGAGTAAACCTGTTGATGACCGCTGGGATAACTTAGGTATACAATATAAATCAATGGCAGTTATTAGTGAAAATTACACTAAATGTTGCAATGACAAAATATTGCACTAAATTAAAAATGCATGTTACAAAAAAATGTACAATGATGCTGTAATACTCAGCATTAATATAAAAATTTGATGTTATATTTTATAAAAATTAACCATTTTGAAATGCGGTGAATTTTTAGTTTATCTCAGTGTTTATATCAATGTTGCATAAGGTGTTTATGAATAATAGTAACCCTAAAATATGATCAAATAGTTTAAAATAGCTGAGCTAAGATATATAACAATTTTTATGACTGCAGAAATGTTATTTCAGTACACATTATCCCACCGAACATAAAACAATTTTTCAAAAAAAAAAATATTTCAAAAGGTTACTTATGACACATCATTTGGATATTTTCATGTCTGGGGAAAAATTTGGGTTTTGTGTTCGGCACCACGCTTCAGTCACGCCCTTCGTCAAGCGCTGACGCCCCGTGTGAATGCAGCGTGAGCCAGAGCGCGCGCGCACACACACACACACACACACACACGTCACACACACGTCACACACACACACACACACACACACACACACACACACACGTCACACACACGTCACACACACACGTCACACACACACACACACACACACACACACACACACGTCACACAACGGATGCGTGCGCACACACACACACGTCACACACCGGATGTGTGTGTGCACTCAGATCACTTGGACATGGTTGTGTACAAGAGGTAAAAAACGATATAAATACTGTTCGTTTTCTCACACAAACCGCTCGTTTCGTGTCTTAGGCCATCAATGTGTAGTTACGATGGGGAATTGTTTAATTTGGATTTCTCTGTGCATGTTCTTTTTCCCTCTTATAGAGACAGTGACCTATACCTGCCATTATATGACTGACAGACTAGAACGGTTTGACCTAAAAACATCAAAATTGGATCTACTGAAGAAAAAAAGACACCTACATCTTGGATGCCCTTGGGGTAAGCTGATAGATACCACATTTTAATTTCAAAGTGAACTATCCCTTTAACACCTGACGCTTCACTAGAGCTGCTCTTCATCAGGAGGTTATGAGAGGAGTCACATGTTTGATGAGGTTATAGTTCAGCTGTGCACTGAATGTGTTATGATATTCATAAATGGAGATATTCAGAACTCACACGATGTTGTTTAATGACTTCATTCGTTTAGAAAGTTCACTTGTACAAAATTGCAGAGAATTTACAAATCATGTCTCAAAAACACAGTTGTCATGTGTGCTAAAATGAGCCGAACAACCTCAAGGATTCTTTATTAAATATAAAAAATATCCCTCTGAATGTTGTATTTGATTATGCTGTAAACTCCTGCGAACAGATTGCTCGGATTATTGTGTTCATCAGTTCTCCATCACAACATAAATCTCTATTAGTGGCTCATAAATCTCTATTTTAGATTATATTTCAAGCTTTAAGCACACAGTCAGCTGATCAGCTTTCACAGATTTAACTAGTTCTTAATCTCTCTTCATGGAAAAAATTATAATATTAAAGCCCAAGTTTGTTTGATCATCTTGCATCATCCGAATAATGTTTTTCAATCTTTTGAATATAATATAGGTTTATCAATATACATGTTTCTATAGTGTGAAGATCACAGGGTCGAGTGTCTGTGTAAAACATCACTTACAAAGCACTTAAGTCCCACTTAAATCCCTCTTAAAGGGACAGTACACCCAAAAATGAAAATCCTGTCATCATTTACTCATCCTCAAGTAGATCCAAACCTGTATGAATGTGTTTGTTCTGAACACAAAGGAAGATATTCTGAAGAAAGTTTGTAAGCAGGCTGTTTTGGGGCACCATTGACTTCCATAGTAGGAGAAAAAATACTATGTTAGTCAATGGTGCCCCAGAACTGCTCTGTTTCCCTCATTCTTCAGAATATCTTCCTTTGTGTTCAGAACAAACACATTCATACAGGTTTGGATCTACTTGAGGATGAGTAAATGACAGGATTTTCATTTTTGGGTGTACTGTCCCTTTAAGTCCCACTTAAGGCAGATACTGACTTCATCATCAATTAAAACAATACCTGACGAATACAGACAAACCTGTGATAATAACACACTAATTATAAAGCGCTAACTCCGAGTAGCACTAATTATAAAGCTCGTAAGAAATTCATTAGAAACATTTTCCTGTCTTTTTTAGTAAAAGGCAATAAATTAGAAAAGACCTTTAAAGTTCGACAAGCAAACCGCTGTGGTGGGACACAGACGGGGCTTTATTGACTGCAGGTGTGCGTCTGGCTCCAGCAGTGCATTGTGGGAAGGATCACTTGTTGATCTGCTGTTGTAGATGCAGAAGGAACTCGTAGTAAGAGAGAGCGGATTCACTGAGATCCTCGATCATGTGCTGCATGAACTCAGCCTTCAGCGGAGACTCGTCTCTGAAATCAGAGAAACAGCTCAGCAACACACATGTATTTATCGTCTAGGATAATATCATCACATTATAATATGTGTCCCTGCAGTCATGAGTAACACAGGTATATTTGTAGCAATAGCCAACAATACATTGTATGAGTCAAAATTATTGATTTTAAATTATGCCAAAAATCATTAGGATATTAAGATCATGTTTAATGAAGATATTTCCTACCGTAAATATATCAAAACTTATTTTTTGATTAGTAATATGCATTGCTGAGAATTAACTTTAAAGATGATTTTCTCAATATTTAGATTTTTTTTGCACCCTCAGATTTTCAAATAGTTATCAAATCAAAACTTATATATAAAGCACAATAAAAACAACAGTAGTTGACCACTGTGCTGTACAAACCTTGCTAAAATGACACATATATAATAAATATGAACAGTCCAATCATAAACCATACATCAATGGAAAGCTATTTATTCAGCTTTCAGCTGACGCATAAATATTAATTTTGAAATATTGACTCTTATGACTGGTTTTGTGCTCCAGGGTCACATATGAGCGGACATTATCGAGTATATCACTCACTTTGCAAAAAACAAATGAAAACATGTCTTGAGAAGCCGTTAAAATGAACTGATAATACAAGTAATGAAAGAAAATATATATTTGTGCATCTCGTGATTGGATCTGGAGTGAATCTGTTTTTGAATTAATATTTTGAGTCAATGTTTCAGTGACTCGTTCATAAAGACTAGGCCTGACCTCGACTAAAGATTTATGAAGCATTAGTCGACTAATCGCACGTTTATTAATAAATCATAATAATGAGCCTTGAATTGCTACATTGCTTAATAAGCGCACGTATAAAGCTTGCTACAGCAGAAGTAATGATTATGAATGTGTGTCAGGGAAAAACAGCAAGACTGCATTAATATTTTAATAATTCACTGCTTTCTTTGTTTTCTGTGACACTGACTCGTCATCTCTCTGTGTGCATGTTTCATACGGATTACATAATCTGAGAATATTTCACTCAGATATATATTTTAATGTCTTCAAGGCAAGTTTACACAGAGTCTCACGCTCAAGACTGCAAAAAGCGAATCCTATTATTTTACAAAAGCGCAAGGTTTTGTTGTTATTGCGAGTGCAAACAAATAAACACAGTCTTTACAGATTTGAAAGATGTATTACTCATATCTGTATGAGCAGAAATGAGCGAGTATTTAAAGAGACAGTGACTACGTTTACATGCGCACGAATAATGTGATTTTTAAGGACTTAATTGATGTTTACATGTCAAGAGCAAACCTCTTCACTCCCGTTTACATGCAATTTCTATTATTCGCTAAGAATTGTGGTTATTTTTCACTGCCATTATTCACATGCACCAATGATGGACTCAGAAAGAGCAGGCGTGTTACTGGCCGCTGTTTTAATTGACTTACATCCAGTGTTTCCCACACATAGACTTTACCTGAGCGGGCCACCCAGGTATATTAACGGCCGCCCAAGAACTGTCCACACTCCCTCAGACCAGCTCTCTCTCTTTAACTGAGCGGGCCACAACAATATCCACCGCCCGCTGCCATCAGCTCCCGCGTCTCACACACAAGAGTGCGACTTTAGCACAATATTTAGCAACTTTCAGACCCTTTTGGGGGTCTAGCTCTGACTCCCGGCGCAGTGTCGCCTCTCTCTGCATCTATTCTGTGCAGTGAGCAGCAGAGAAGCCGCTTTCAGTTGGCCGTAATGCAGCAAAATCGTCAGTAAATCATTTACAAAACAGCGTTTCCAAGCACCTGTCGCTTACTGACTGTTTGGACTTTTAAATATGAACATAATTCGTGTTAATATGCGCATAGCTTGTTACTCAGATGCTGAATGAGACAAAACAGTAATACAGCCCAAACCACCGCATATAGTTGCTTTTTAGTGTAAGTTAGATGTTTATCAGACGATGTTAAGATTATAAATCAGGATTTAAGGAGTATAGTGAGAGTGATTCCTGGTTAACATGTAGTCGTGTTTACTATTTATACTTGTTTTATGTATGACAACAGCAAGTATAATGTGAACAGCTTTATTGGCATTGCTGTATTAATTACAGTGTGACATTTAGAACAGATCTTAAGTGCCAAAACACGTCTGAACGCAAACTTGACGCAATGACGTCATGAATATGCAAATTAATGTGACGTCACCTGCCGCCACAAAATCCTGTACACTGTACATCTAATGCATAATGATCTTGTATAGCTGTATTCCACGTTTTTTCGGCGCCGTAGAAATGTGACGTAATTGTTTGCTTACGCTGCCGTCGTGTTCTACTCGCCGTGTCTGGATGAGGGTAACGAACACAGACTGGTGGCAGCTAACGTTAATTGTGTTTTCCCCAGAATGCAATGCATCGTTTCTAATCTGAGTATTATTACATGTATATCACGAGCACATGCACACTTAAGGATTAAGGTGCGATTAAGGTGTTTACATGCCTGTATACTTCGGCGTACGCCAGCTATGTTAATACGATTATGCTTGCTGCGATTATAAGCTTAATCGCATTATTTAGATTGCATTTACATGCAAAATTTCATAATCGAGGGTGCATGTAAACACACCTGCATCTGTCCAACCAACACATTTCTCTAAATTAACATTAGATTGAGCAGCCCATGTAAAGTTGCTGCTACTAACATATTTCAGATAAGCCATATTTGAGGTCAATGTATGATAGGCGAGTGTTTGGATGCACCGCATAGACTAGCCGTTAACGATCTGCGTGACTTTGCCAATGTGGCAACTACTAACGTCGACTATTAGGGGTCAGCTTCTACATGAATCGGCTGCTTTGAATGAATCACTGACAGAATCATGAAATGAATCACTCGGGATTTGTCGCCACCTACTGGCGGTTTTAGAGCCATGTTTATCCATGACAGATATTTTGCATGTGATATTGCCATGAACAGGTGTCCAAGGTGAGATGCAGTGTGTTGATGCGCTCTCTGTTCTGACCTGATGACGTGCAGGACGGTGTGGAACGGCCGGCGTTCTCTCAGCCAGTCGACGAACGCTCGCAGTCGTGAAGATCGAGCCGTGTCCAGCTCTGGAAGCTGGATCTGAGAAGAGAGAAACCACACGTCACACTACAAATCCCACCGGATTCACCTCCGCTGCTTTACACCAGCGTAAACAATCACTCTATTATTGATCATATCTGCATACTGCTGGTGATGAAGCACACAGTTACCTTTCAAAATCCCATACTTTCCCTAACCTTTCAGTACATCTTCAAACCATACTTAACATAAAAGGAGCATTATTTTCAGATTTATATTTGGTATATAGTACAGACATCTGTAAATATTTTTATTTTCTCAGGGGTTTACTCATTGATTTTCTCGAAGTGACAACATATAAAAAAAAATAAATAAATAAATAAAAAAAAAAAAAAGACTTTTGCACATACAAGAAACTTTTATGTGCCCTTGAGAAACTAAATCACATGCACATGGGAATTTTTTTGCGTTCTTATTAGGGCTCTCAAAAAAAAAACGAATATTCGTTGAATTGACAAAAACGCATGTGAATTTTAGGTGTCCGTCAGGATGCCTTATATGTGTCACACGTTGCATTTTAATGCTTTTTATTGTCTATCCAGTTAAACCCACTGCATGCAGTGCTGCTCATTCAACATATTGCGGAAAAACAGAACATCAATGTGGAGAAGACGCGGTTTACGTCAAAACTGAACCCAAGCCGTTCACACAGAACACATACTGCATTTTCTATAGAGACATCTATCAGCGTTGCACTCGCGTCTCACACAAGAGAGCTGCATAAGCATGTAAAATTAATGCAAGTTCAACTTTTAAAAAACACGTCTCGAGACTTTATTGCGGTTTTTCTGCATCTCATGTTTTTAAATGAAAAAAGCGCTCTTTGTGATTGGTTTTCGGTCCTTTGTATTAAACTATACATTCATACATGATGGTTTTTGTTTCTAATTGTTTAAGCTATGTAATTAATTATATATGGTTTATAAACATTATTTTAAACATCATGCACTTTTTTAAAAGATAGTGGTGTTATTTTATTGCTTTGAAAACTGTGCATTAGTAATATTTAGCTCAAAGCGCCCTCTTGTGGCCTCAATTATGCCTTTTAAATTCGAATATAATTCAAATACTGAAAATATTTTGGTACAAAATTCGAATTTAGTTTTTCAGCCAATTTGACAGCCCTAGTTCCTAAGCATTAAAATGTCTAGTTTTACAAATGCTATCACCTATAAACTGTGTGTATCACTGCCATCTTACTACAGAGAAGATGAGAGCATGCATGCACATGAATTAATAGATGTATTTGCTCAGAATTTGTAGAGTAGTTCCTCTAATATCAAAGCCTATAACACACACAGGAGAAACCATGACATGAAATGCATAATGCATAACATAAGTGTTCACATTTGTCTCACTTTAGGGCAGTACGTCTTATTTCAAGGCCTTAAAGGGACAGTTCACCCAAAAATGAAAATGCAGTCATTTACTCACTCTCAAGTAGATCCAAACCTGTATGAATGTGTTTGTTCTGAACACAAAGGAAGATATTCTGAAGAAAGTTTGTAATCAGGCTGTTTTGGGGCACCATTGACTTCAATAGTAGGAGACAAATACTGCTCTGTTTCCCTCATTCTTCAGAATATCTTCCAGAACAAACACATTCATACAGGTTTGGATCTACTTGAGAGTGAGTAAAAGATGACAGAATTTTCATTTTTGGGTGTACTGTCCCTTTAAGAGTACTTTAACTCATACTGTGTGTCCAAGACATCACACCACAAAATAGGCTGATGGCATAATACATGACTCAATGAGCTTCATCCTATTTGCTAAGTTTAATATTTCTCGTACACATATTTTTGCAAAAATCCCTTTAGAGACTTTGTAATATGGTGCTAAGAACATTGTGAGAAGAAACCCAAAATACCTATAACCTGCATATTTGCATAATTAAAGTGCACGTTGAATTCATCCAGTCGTGTTTGACAAGCACTAAACAGCTGCCATCAAAACACACATTTATTTACATTAAATTCTTAATTTTCTATTATAGAACACTAACTTGGAGCAAAAGCCTGGAAACGCAAATATTTTTTCACACCCTGCTTTCTTTTTTCCATACATTTCCAGACCTGGAAAACACTCAAATCTAATGTCATACTTCATATTTATGTACATATTCATACTTATATCACATGCTGCTGCTGCTGAAGAACCAGTCAGATGAACTCTGAGCTACTGATGTGCAATTAACTCAACATCTGTGATTAAAATGACCTGCATCAGAGCAACATCATCTGGCACAAAAACAACCTCATTAAGGGCGATAACATTAAACAGCATTTATTTACATAAAACACCAATAAAACCAAGAAATAATTGCGGTCCAGCAGTGATGAACAACAGCATTTGCAATCATTCATAAATGATAGAGATACACTATATTGCCAAAAGTATTGGCACCCCTTCTAATGAACAGGTTTGACTACTTTAGTAATTTCTATGAGTTCAAATCTTAATGTTAAAGCATATAATGATATTCTAGGAAATTGTGTGCTTCTAATATTATAGCCACAGTTTGGACTCTTTTCTATTCTAACATGACAATGTCTCTGTGTATAAGACAAGGTTCAAAAAGAAAATGATTGATTGAGTCAGTGTGGAAGAACTTGACTGGTCTGCATAAAACCAAGTCCTAATCCCAGTTTAACACCTCTGGTGTGACTGTAAATGCAGACCTTGAGACAAAAACTCATCACCAAACACCAATGACTTGTACATATGGGTTCAGTCATTTTAGACACTTACAAAACTGTTGCAACAGAGATGAAATACAATTTTTAAATACATGAATTATGTTCCCATCGTTGTTGCCACAGATTTGGAAGAGCATCTGTTCTAAAGAAGGGGGTGCCAATACTTTTGTCTATATAGTGTATGCTAAAACACTTGGACAGCGTGAGTTGTTATCAGAGAAGCTGTGTTGTTGTCTCATTAGTGAATAACACCGTGTACCGTGTGGAGAGGAACAGAGGCGTAGCCGTCCACCCCCAGCACTTCTGTGAGGAACTCCGTCCCGCAGCTTCTCCCGACCCACAGATACATGACCTGAGGAGAAGACGTCACACAACACCCCGTGATCATCATGTCTGTGACGAGATGCAGAATAAGTGCTGGACACATCATCCTTAAATGCTCATCTTGTTTGAACTCGTTTCATTGACAGAAGCTTGTGTTCAGCTCAGCAGGTCCTGATCATGACAGACTCATTCTGTAAGGAATAACTGACTCTGTGCCGTCGCTTTAATCCTAGTAACGAGGCTTGAGATGTTTAGACTAATGCAGTAAGTTATTAGAGAGTCTGTGTCTCTCAACAGTGTTCTGCAGCAGCGTCTAGTTATAGTGAAGCTTTAAGTTCATGTTCTTCACGAACAGCTCTGTTGTTGTTACCTCGCTTGTGAGAAGTCATGTCGTTTTGAAGTTGTTAAACTATACTGATAAAGCACTAACAACATTAGCGCGTATGTTAGCGTGTGTGCGTCTGTGAGGGAGAGATAAAGTATGTGCTTTCCGTACTTAAAACGTAATTTTGTGGCAAAAAACATGGAAATGATCTGTCGATTTTATCCTCTTGTTTACTATATTTATTTGTATGGTCAGTGTCGTTGTGGGATTTGATTATTTTGCTGTTTTAGGCTGTAAGGACTGTTGAAATAACTGGAATCATGTGGAGACGTGATATGGTCATGTAATGCACTGTGTTTCCCTGAAAATAACTGCACTGCTCAGAACACTCATCAGCCAATCAGATTCAAGCATTCAACGGCCCCGTAGTGATAATAACCAGCCAGATCCTGCCTCACTTTCATTAACACTGAGGGGTGTGTGTGTGTGTGTGTGTGTGTGTGTGTGTGTGTGTGAGAGAGTGTGTGTCTGTGTGAGTGTGTATGAGTGTGAGAGTGTATGAGTGTGTGAGTGTGTGTATGAGTGTGTGTCTGTGTGAGAGTGTGTATGAGTGTGTGAGAGTGTGTGAGAGTGTATGTGAGTGTGTGTGAGAGTGTGTGTGAGAGTGTGTGAGAGAGTGTGTGTGTGAGAGTGTGTGAGTGTGTGTGAGTGTGTGTGTGAGAGCGTGTGTGTGTGAGAGCGTGTGAGTGTGTGTGAGAGAGTGTATGAGTGTGTGTATGAGTGTGTGTCTGTGTGAGAGTGTGTATGAGTGTGTGAGTGTGTGAGTGTGAGAGAGTGTATGAGTGTGTGAGTGTGTGTATGAGTGTGTGTCTGTGTGAGAGTGTGTATGAGTGTGTGAGTGTGTGTGAGAGTGTGTGTGAGAGTGTGTGTGAGAGTGTGTGTGAGAGTGTGTGAGTGTGTGTGTGTGTGTGTGAGAGAGTGTGTGAGTGTGTGTGAGTGTGTGTGTGAGAGTGTGTGTGTGTGTGTGTGAGTGTGTGTGAGAGTGTGAGAGAGAGTGTGTGTGTGTGTGTGTGTGTGAGTGAGTGTGAGTGTGTGTGAGTGAGTGAGCGTGTTTGAGTGTGTGTGTGTGTGTGTGTGAGAGCATGTGAGAGTGTGTGAGTGTGAGTGTGTGTGTGTGAGTGTCAGTGTGTGTGTGTGTGAGTGTCAGTGTGTGTGTGTGTGTGTCAGTGTGTGTGTGTGTGTGTCAGTGTGTGTGTGTCAGTGTCTGTGTGTGAGTGTGAGAGAGTGTGTGTGTGTGAGCGTGTGAGTGTGTGTGTGAGCGAGTGTGTGTGTGTGTGTGTGTGTGTGTGTGTGTGTGTGTGTGTGTGTGTGAGTGTGTGTGAGTGAGTGTGAGTGTGTGTGTGTGTGTGTGTGTGTGTGAGTACTCACGGTGCCACAGTCCATGAGGAAGGCTGCGTCTCTGCTCAGTTTCTCTACAGTCAGCTGCAGTGCTCTGGGTTGAGGAATCGTGCGGTCGTTGATGTTCAGAGCTCCCTGACAGCAAGAGACAAACCTCACATCAGCTTCACACTAAAGCATCGGTACATACGCTCACAGCCCCCCCCGCTGATCATGATCTCTGCCATGGTACGTCTTGAGAAGTCAAAAGCTGTCCTTAAACACTCTATAATCCATAATAACTCTTCCTCCTGTGATAAAGTACATCTGCTGTTGCCTCACATCAAAATCCAGACACATATTAGTTCAGAGCTGTTTTGTCTTGTAAACGCTGCAGATTTCTCTCCTGATTCAGACCAGAACACCTTTCACTGGAGGAAGAGTTATTATGGATTATGGACTTTTAGTTATAAATTGCAAATATTAAAGTGTTAAAGACAAGTAAACAGTCAGTAATAAAATAGGAACAAATAAATCAATTAGCAATAGCATAAATAAATAAAACTGAACCAAATTTCCAGTACAGAAACTAATTAAAAGTTTAAAAACACTGCATAGTTTTCTTTTCATAAATAATATAGATTATTAATTAAAGTTATTAAAGATAATCAGTCAAGATCAGTGAATGATTTTCTTTTGTTCTCTGATTAACATTAATTAGGCGGTGTGTTTATTAGGCTGCTGTCTCTT
>CM041811.1:1554212-1574212 GCA_023376895.1 Aspiorhynchus laticeps
CGTGTCGTACGTGTTTGAGCGGGGCCAGGATGTAGAGAGAGTGTGTGAGTATGTGTGTGTGTCGTACGTGTTTGAGCGAGTGTGTGAGTATGTAGTGTGTGTCGTACGTGTTTGAGCGAGTGTGTGAGTATGTAGTGCGTGTCGTACGTGTTTGAGCGAGTGTGTGAGTATGTAGTGTGTGTCGTACGTGTTTGAGCGAGTGTGTGAGTATGTAGTGCGTGTCGTACGTGTTTGAGCGAGTGTGTGAGTATGTAGTGTGTGTCGTACGTGTTTGAGCGAGTGTGTGAGTATGTAGTGTGTGTCGTACGTGTTTGAGCGAGTGTGTGAGTATGTAGTGTGTGTCGTACATGTTTGAGCAGGGCCAGGATGTAGAGCGGGAGCAGGCGCAGGCAGGCCGGGGCCAGAAGGCCGGGTTGAGAGACGGTCAGCACTGAGGAACGGTAGGATGACAGAGAGTCGATGGCAGCGTTGATCAGAGCGTCCCGAGCGTCACTCAGACTCGCCGTCACACAGCGATCCACGGCTGAAACACACAAACACACATCAGAACAAACACACATCACACACACATCAGAACACACACACACACATCAGAACAAACACATCAGAACACACACACACATCAGAACAAACACATCAGAACACACACACACACACACTCAGTAACCTCTGCTATTCCTGAGATCTGGAGTCTCACAGCTTCACATTACCAAACACTATTAAAACTATTATGATGTTTTTTACTGTATTTTTAACAAATGTATGATTATTTACTGTGATTCTATTTTGATATTATGTAGTTTTAGTTCATTTGTACATGTTGTAGCGCTTTGAGTTTAAGAAAGGCGCATTACAAATAACATTTATTATTATTATTATAAAACAGTTCAGAGAGGATAAGCCTCAATCAATATCTGATATTCACCTGAGATCAGTTCAATTCTATATAAATGCTTCTATATTCCTCTAAATATCTTTCTCAAGAGGACAGAATGATCTGTATTCATAATTCTTCATAAAAATACAAGCTGTATTCATATTCACATTACGTTTATTATATTATGTTCTATTTCCCATTTTATTGACATTATGTTTATTAATAGTTTATTATATACGTTATATTCTATTTTCACACCATGTTTATTATATTATAGTTTATTATAATAAAATAGTTTATTCTATTTTATGTTCTGTATTTTATGATCTACTTTGAATTTTATTCACGTTTACTGCTAATTTATTATATTTGTGTTCTATTTTATTCACATCATGCTTATTAATAGTTTACTAGATTTATTCTATTTTATTCACATATTTCTTGAATTTATTATATTGTAAGTTATATTTTACTTTCTATTTTATTCATGTTTGTAATATTCAATTTTTTTTTACATCATATTTCTTGATAGTTCATTATATTTTATAAGTTATTTATAATGTACTTAATTTGACTCACAATTGCTAGCTTATTACATTATACTGTATTTTATTCATGTCATATTTCTTGATAGTTTATTATATATTATTGATAATGTATTTTTATTATCTGTGCATTCGTTGTTGGTCCTGTATGAGGTCGAGGAACATTGGGCTGTGAGTGTGTGTTCAGCGTGCGAGCGCTGTATTGCTGTAGGTCTGTGAGCAGAGGTCAGATCAGCAGCTGTACCCATGCTGGCCAGAAGAGCCGTGATGGCCTGGACGTCTGCTCCAGCGAAGATATCCGACAGAGAGCTGACCACAGGCAGACACAGCGTGTGCACACGGATCCGCCGCTCTCCTGCAACAGAGGAGCACAGTGAGGGTCACATGACCGGAGGAGCGTCACATGACGGCGGCCAGCTGACCGGAGGAGCGTCACATGACGGCGGTCAGCTGACCGGAGGAGCGTCACATGACGGCGGTCAGCTGACCGGAGGAGCGTCACATGATGGCGGTCAGCTGACCGGAGGAGCGTCACATGACGGCGGTCAGCTGACCGGAGGAGCGTCACATGACGGCGGTCAGCTGACCGGAGGAGCGTCACATGACGGCGGTCAGCTGACCGGAGGAGCGTCACATGACGGTGGTCAGCTGACCCGAGGAGCGTCACATGACGGCGGTCAGCTGACCGGAGGAGCGTCACATGACGGCGGTCAGCTGACCGGAGGAGCGTCACATGACGGCGGTCAGCTGACCGGAGGAGCGTCACATGAGGAGCGTCACATGACGGCGGTCAGCTGACCGGAGGAGCATCACATGATGGCGGTCAGCTGACCGGAGGAGCGTCACATGACGGCGGTCAGCTGACCGGAGGAGCGTCACATGACGGCGGTCAGCTGACCGGAGGAGCGTCACATGACGGCGGTCAGCTGACCGGAGGAGCGTCACATGACGGTGGTCAGCTGACCCGAGGAGCGTCCCTCACCTTTGCTGGAGGTGTAGAGCAGCGCGGCCTGGAAGGACACGGTCTGCAGGTCCAGCAGGTTGTCCTCGATGCTCATCTGGACGCCGAAGCCGGCGTCAGGGTTCACGTTGGCCAGAGACAGCAGGTCAGTGGAGCGCACGAAGAAGTTCCCGTGGAAGGTGTGTATGGACAGACCTGAGGAGCACAACACACACATCAGCGCTCTACTACACCAGACTCTAACAACATCCGGCATAATCTATTATTATCAGTCACTTTAATAACAACACATTTAATTGCTTGTTTTTTTGTTCACATTCTCATTTTCGATAATGAGCGTACAGTACGAGCATATAGGCTTATGCATTTATTTATTAATGAAGAGATGAACAGAGACTGTGTGTCATAATTAGGGGTGTAACGATTCATGGATATGGACCGATACGATGCATCGATGCCACGTGTAAAATATCGATATCTGAAGCACCTTTATTTTGGCACTGTCCACATTTGCATAATGTCCGTCTATGCATTACGTTCTTGTTTAAACTCACGTATCAGGACTCGATATAAGCACTGCACTGATATAACAGATACTGAATCGAGCTCGCTTCCGCTTTGTGCACGGATGAATAAATAGACTATATTACATCAAAATGCACGTTTTGGTGAATATCCTAGTAAACACAGTCGGTTAGGCATAGGTCTTAACATAAACAGTTGAGAAAGAAAACATGTGTATCAGTATTAAATCTATACAGTGAAGACTATGCAGTTATTTTACATTTGATTATTACATTTCTGTAGCATACCTGAAAAATGCATTTTAGACTGAGCTGAAAAGCACTGTTGCATCTTTGTTCTATTGTATTTATTATTGCTTGTAATTTGGTTATCTGTAGAAAATATTTTTTTTTTAGCACTGAGCCCATAGCAGCCAGAATTGTTTTTCCAATTGTTTATTTTCTTTATTATTAAAAAAAAAAAAAAAAAAAAAAAAAAGTGTAGGCTATTTGTTGTTGTTGTGAATGTCCCAGTTGAGGTCCAGGACGTGAAAATTTCAGATAAATGTTCATTTTATATATTTTGGTTGCATTTGTGAGTTAAAATAGCATTTAAATAGGTATATAATATCATTGAATTGCATTTAAATAGGTATATGATATAGATATATCGATCGATATACTCCTGAATTGAATCATAGATTTTTTTGAGGTATCGACAAGTATCGTATCGCTGGGTATGAGAATCGGTATCGTATCGTGACGAACCGTCCGATTTACAGCCCTACATTCAACACACCTTTAGTGCAGCGGATCCTCATGACGGCCTCGAAGCCGATCTTGCGCGTCAGGTATCTCTTCAGGTCTTTCTGGAGACGCTCCGTCTGAGCCGGGTTGTGCTGCTTGTGGTACGAAGGGAAGAAGTAGACGCTTCCGGCCGAGTATCTGGATATACAGCCTTCGGGAGGAGATGAAGGATCAGTTTAATAGAGTTTCCACAGACACACTGAGATATTAACGTTCATCTGCGCTGACCGGGTCACACCAGTTCGGTCCAGTTACACTATATTACACACATCTACAGGAGAACTGATTCTTACAATCTGATGACATGATTTAACTACTGAATCATATCTGATGTGTGAATTTCTAAGGCTCTAAATGATCAGTCTTTGAACTCTTCTGTCTCTGGTTGATAGTTTAGAGTGTTTTATCCAGTGAAAGCTCTTTTAGTGCTGCTTCAGAGTCAAATCTTGACTGATTTTGATCAAGTAAACATCAGAATAACTGCAGTCATATCTCCAGATGAACACTTTCTGGACTGAAGCAGCTCAGCTTTACTTGATTCTCCATCAATCATGTTTTAGTCTCAAATCTGCTCATCAGGATCTTTACTTTCACTGTTCCTCAGCGGAGGAATGATCTTCTGAGGAGCCTTTATTATTCATCTCTCAATCAGCATCGCATTATATGTTATAATCTCATCTTACTGAGACATATTATTGGAGATATAGAGTGATATTTAGATCATTTTATGCCAGTATCTGCTGCACTGTTATAAACATCTCATTGATTTGCATCACAAGCAGCAGAATTGCATCATAGAAATATCAGGATCTGCTGCAAATTCATATTTTTGTTCACTTTGAGCTGTTTTTTTCTCCATATTCTCACTATATCAGACTACATATATGAGCCATAAAAGCATGATGCTCGACAAAAAAACACATGTGTCTCTGGAGCACAAAAGCAGTCATAAGTAACACAGGTATATTTGTAGCAATAGCCAACAATACATTGTATGGGTCAAAATTATCCATTTTTCTTTTATGGCAAAAATCATTAGGATATTAAGATCATGTTCCATACAAATTACCTACCGTAAATATATCAAAACTTAATTATTGATTAGTAATATGCATTGCTAAGAACTTCATTTGAACAACTTTAAAGATGATTTTCTCAATATTTAGATTTTTTTGCACCCTCAGATTCCAGATTTTCAAATATTGTCCTATCATAACAAACCATACATCAATGCAAAGATTATTTATTCAGATTTCAGATTATGTATAAATCTCAATTTCGAAAAATGTATCCTTATGACTGATTTTGTGCTCCAGGGTCACATGATACACAAAAAACACATATGCAAACATTTTAAGGGTTAAGTAAACGATTCCATAAAAAAAAACAAAAAAACAAAAAACAATTGGACAATCATTTCTATTGTTTTAGGCTTTACATGGTTGATTTATTTGTCTAATATCAGTCAGGTCCCCTGCATCTATCCCTCAGTAGTGATCCTCGAGCTGATTAGTAAAGGGTTAGTAGTTCGTGACTGACCCAGAGAGGACAGGTCAGAGTACTGCGCGCTCAGCAGGAACAGATCCACCGCCACATGATGACCGGAGCAGTCCAGAGCCAGCTTCTTATAGAAGTCCGTCGCAGGACTGAGATGCTGCACGTCCTACAGAGACAAAACACCACAAAACAGTCCCATTAACATCTAGCATTTCAAATTATAAACTCTTATACAAGTAGAAAAGGGCTGTTGATTTAACATTAATTTGGTGTGATTAATTATGGAAAAAATAATGTGCGGTCGCTGTTTCTGATGAACATGATGCAGGACGACTAACTGCGATAAAGTCTATTAGAATACCTAAAATTCAAAATATGAGAGCCAAAAAATAATAATAAATCCCCATATGATATAATTAATCACTATCACACCAGCAAGAGTGCTGTTTCTCCCCAATATCTGCACCACTGCTAATATGATATTGATTTATACAACCGTTCAATAAACAAGAAGTTCATACTGTGCTACATATTAGACTGTGCTACAATTAATTGGCACATCATGTAACTAGACATTTTAATTGCTTGACAGCCCTAATAGAAAACAAACAAACTGATGAAACAGCAAAATGTGTCATTTTTGCAAGTGCAAATGTCTCCAGGGTAAATAATTATTGAATCCAAGGCTCAAAAGAGTCAGTTTAGACCACTGATCAATCAATCAATCAATATAGTGATGAGGTGGCAAACCTTGGTGTTGGCTTTCTGGCTGGGCTCTTCTCTGGGTTTGAGCGAGCCGATGCCGATGGTCGGCAGCTGCGTCTGGAACACAGTCATGCGTCCGCCGGTGGGAGACACCAGCTTGAAGGCAGCCTGCAGCGCCGGACCCAGAGCAGACTGCGTCTCCATCGTCTTACTGAACATTTGCGGCAGACTCGCCAGCAGATCCTGCACCAGCTGCAACCACAACCAGACCAGAGTGTTTAGAGTCGAGTCTGAAGCCCAGAGCGTTTAGAGTCGAGTCTGAAGCCCAGAGCGTTTAGAGTCGAGTCTGAAGCCCAGAGCGTTTAGAGTCGAGTCTGAAGCCCAGAGCGTTTAGAGTCGAGTCTGAAGACCAGAGTGTTTAGAGTCGAGTCTGAAGCCCAGAGCGTTTAGAGTCGAGTCTGAAGACCAGAGCGTTTAGAGTCGAGTCTGAAGCCCAGAGCGTTTAGAGTCGAGTCTGAAGACCAGAGCGTTTAGAGTCGAGTCTGAAGCCCAGAGCGTTTAGAGTCGAGTCTGAAGACCAGAGCGTTTAGAGTCGAGTCTGAAGCGTTTAGAGTCAAGTCTGAAGCGTTTAGAGTCGAGTCTGAAGCGTTTAGAGTCGAGTCTGAAGCCCAGAGTGTTTAGAGTCGTGTCTGAAGCCCAGAGCGTTTAGAGACGAGTCTGAAGCCCAGAGCGTTTAGAGTCGTGTCTGAAGACCAGAGCGTTTAGAGACGAGTCTGAAGACCAGAGCGTTTAGAGTCGAGTCTGAAGCCCAGAGCGTTTAGAGTCGAGTCTGAAGCGTTTAGTGTCGAGTCTGAAGCCCAGAGCGTTTAGAGTCGAGTCTGAAGCCCAGAGCGTTTAGAGTCGAGTCTGAAGCCCAGAGCGTTTAGAGTCGAGTCTGAAGCCCAGAGCGTTTAGAGACGAGTCTGAAGCCCAGAGCGTTTAGAGTCGCGTCTGAAGCCCAGAGCGTTTAGAGTCGAGTCTGAAGCCCAGAGCGTTTAGTCGAGTCTGAAGACCAGAGCGTTTAGAGTCGAGTCTGAAGCGTTTAGAGTCGAGTCTGAAGACCAGAGCGTTTAGAGTCGTGTCTGAAGACCAGAGCGTTTAGAGACGAGTCTGAAGACCAGAGCGTTTAGAGTCGAGTCTGAAGCCCAGAGCGTTTAGAGTCGAGTCTGAAGCGTTTAGTGTCGAGTCTGAAGCCCAGAGCGTTTAGAGTCGAGTCTGAAGCCCAGAGCGTTTAGAGTCGAGTCTGAAGCCCAGAGCGTTTAGAGTCGAGTCTGAAGCCCAGAGCGTTTAGTCGAGTCTGAAGACCAGAGCGTTTAGAGTCGAGTCTGAAGCGTTTAGAGTCGAGTCTGAAGACCAGAGCGTTTAGAGTCGAGTCTGAAGACAGTCGAGTCTGAAGACCAGAGCGTTTAGAGATGAGTCTGAAGCCCAGAGCGTTTAGAGTCGAGTCTGAAGCCCAGAGCGTTTAGAGTCGCGTCTGAAGACCAGAGCGTTTAGAGTCGAGTCTGAAGCGTTTAGAGTCGAGTCTGAAGCCCAGAGCGTTTAGAGTCGAGTCTGAAGCCCAGAGCGTTTAGTCGAGTCTGAAGCCCAGAGCGTTTAGTCGAGTCTGAAGCATTTAGAGTCGAGTCTGAAGCGTTTAGAGTCGAGTCTGAAGCGTTTAGAGTCGAGTCTGAAGCGTTTAGAGTCGAGTCTGAAGCGTTTAGAGTCGAGTCTGAAGCGTTTAGAGTCGAGTCTGAAGCGTTTAGAGTCGAGTCTGAAGACCAGAGCATTTAGAGTCGAGTCTGAAGACCAGAGCGTTTAGAGTCGAGTCTGAAGACCAGAGCGTTTAGAGTCGAGTCTGAAGCCCAGAGCGTTTAGAGTCGAGTCTGAAGCCCAGAGCGTTTAGAGTCGTGTCTGAAGACCAGAGCGTTTAGAATCGAGTCTGAAGCCCAGAGCATTTAGAGTCGAGTCTGAAGCCCAGAGCGTTTAGAGTCGAGTCTGAAGCCCAGAGCGTTTAAAGACGAGTCTGAAGCCCAGAGCGTTTAGAGTCGAGTCTGGAGACCAGAGCGTTTAGAGATGAGTCTGAAGCCCAGAGCGTTTAGAGTCGCGTCTGAAGACCAGAGCGTTTAGAGTCGAGTCTGAAACGTTTAGAGTCGAGTCTGAAGCCCAGAGCGTTTAGAGTCGAGACTGAAGCCCAGAGCGTTTAGAGTCGAGTCTGAAGCCCAGAGCGTTTAGTCGAGTCTGAAGCGTTTAGAGTCGAGTCTGAAGCCCAGAGCGTTTAGTCGAGTCTGAAGCGTTTAGAGTCGAGTCTGAAGCGTTTAGAGACGAGTCTGAAGCGTTTAGAGTCGAGTCTGAAGCGTTTAGAGTCGAGTCTGAAGCCCAGAGCGTTTAGAGTCGAGTCTGAAGACCAGAGCGTTTAGAGTCGAGTCTGAAGACCAGAGCGTTTAGAGTCGAGTCTGAAGCCCAGAGCGTTTAGAGTCGTGTCTGAAGACCAGAGCGTTTAGAATCGAGTCTGAAGCCCAGAGCGTTTAGTCGCGTCTGAAGACCAGAGCGTTTAGAGTCGAGTCTGAAGACCAGAGCGTTTAGAGTCTGAAGACCAGAGCGTTTAGAGTCGAGTCTGAAGACCAGAGCGTTTAGAGTCGAGTCTGAAGACCAGAGCGTTTAGAGTCGAGTCTGAAGCGTTTAGAGTCGAGTCTGAAGCGTTTAGAGTCGAGTCTGAAGACCAGAGCGTTTAGAGTCGAGTCTGAAGACCAGAGCGTTTAGAGTCGAGTCTGAAGCCCAGAGCGTTTAGAGTCGAGTCTGAAGCCCAGAGCGTTTAGAGTCGAGTCTGAAGCCCAGAGCGTTTAGAGTCGAGTCTGAAGACCAGAGCGTTTAGAGTCGAGTCTGAAGACCAGAGCGTTTAGAGTCGCGTCTGAAGACCAGAGCGTTTAGAGTCGCGTCTGAAGCCCAGAGCGTTTAGAGTCGAGTCTGAAGCCCAGAGCGTTTAGAGTCGAGTCTGAAGCCCAGAGCGTTTAGAGACGAGTCTGAAGCCCAGAGCGTTTAGAGTCGAGTCTGAAGCCCAGAGCGTTTAGAGACGAGTCTGAAGCCCAGAGCGTTTAGAGTCGAGTCTGAAGACCAGAGCGTTTAGAGTCGCGTCTGAAGACCAGAGCGTTTAGAGTAGAGTCTGAAGACCAGAGCGTTTAGAGTCGAGTCTGAAGCGTTTAGAGTCGAGTCTGAAGACCAGAGCGTTTAGAGTCGAGTCTGAAGCGTTTAGAGTCGAGTCTGAAGCGTTTAGAGTCGAGTCTGAAGCGTTTAGAGTCGAGTCTGAAGACCAGAGCGTTTAGAGTCGAGTCTGAAGACCAGAGCGTTTAGAGTCGAGTCTGAAGACCAGAGCGTTTAGAGTCGTGTCTGAAGACCAGAGCGTTTAGAGACGAGTCTGAAGCCCAGAGCGTTTAGAGTCGCGTCTGAAGACCAGAGCGTTTAGAGTCGAGTCTGAAGACCAGAGCGTTTAGAGTCGAGTCTGAAGACCAGAGCGTTTAGAGTCGAGTCTGAAGCCCAGAGCGTTTAGAGTCGAGTCTGAAGCCCAGAGCGTTTAGAGTCGTGTCTGAAGACCAGAGCATTTAGAGTCGAGTCTGAAGCCCAGAGCGTTTAGAGTCGAGTCTGAAGCGTTTAGAGTCGAGTCTGAAGCGTTTAGAGTCGAGTCTGAAGCGTTTAGAGTCGAGTCTGAAGACCAGAGCGTTTAGAGTCGAGTCTGAAGCCCAGAGTGTTTAGAGTCGAGTCTGAAGCGTTTAGAGTCGAGTCTGAAGCGTTTAGAGTCGAGTCTGAAGCGTTTAGAGTCGAGTCTGAAGACCAGAGCGTTTAGAGTCGAGTCTGAAGACCAGAGCGTTTAGAGTCGAGTCTGAAGACCAGGGCCCGTATTTATCAAGCCTCTAAGAATTACTCTCAAGAACACTGCTAAGAATTGACTTAAGTGAAAAAAAATTCTTGGCTCAAAGCTGTGATTAAAAGTTAGTTATCAATCATCTCAGTCGTACTTTAAGCGAAGTGTAGGACTAAATCTTAAGTGTCAGTCTTAGAGATGATTCACGACACTTTGCTGTGCCACAAACGGGATTTTGGATGACGACATATGCATGGACCAATCACTGAATAGATTTCCTTAATTAAGCATATTCTCAGATAAATTCTCATAGAATGGTTAAATTCCTAATAGGAGTTTACATTCAACACACATTTGACAAAGAATTTTCAAGAGAATACATTATGGCAAGGAAAAAAAGCGTCATCACAACTTAATTTAGGGTGCAGATAGATGATAGTATAGTGTATCGACTGTTGCTGATGCCTTTGACGACAGCGAGACGATTATTATTATTATTATTATCTGTCAAAAATAGACTAGGTGCCGTTCTTCATTAGTGATGCAGCGCGGAGAGCGGCTTCAGAAACTTGACACGGCGCGGCTGATCAGCTCCGGTGGCTGTGGAGCTGTAACGCACCGCAGACGCGTGCAGTGTAAATAAGGGGTAAGAGATTTATTCATCATACAGTGTAGATCGCATATAATACTCGCGCTAGACTGAAGTCAGTTATGATGTTGTTTGGTAATGTAAATGTTCTTTGCTCATTTTGAATAACTGAGGAAATGTAACTTGTTTGATTAACTGCTCGTCGCCAAACATTTCAAAGACATTACTCCTCTCCTGAAAGATTCGCGCACGTCTCTGTCTCTTCAGCGCCATCACAAGCCCCTGCTGGCAACTCCTAACCACTTGAGAGACCTCTCCAGCTGTCTTAAATAACTGGGAGAGTAAGAGTGATTCTTAGCTTTAAGAAGTTTGATAACTTGCTTTTATACTTAAGTTTGAAAGTAGGAGTAAATTTCATAAATTCTCAGCACTTAAGACTAAAATGGCACTTTGAGAAGCTTGATAAATACGGGCCCAGAGCGTTTAGAGTCGTGTCTGAAGACCAGAGCGTTTAGAGTCGAGTCTGAAGACCAGAGCGTTTAGAGTCGAGTCTGAAGACCAGAGCGTTTAGAGTCGAGTCTGAAGCCCAGAGCGTTTAGAGTCGAGTCTGAAGCCCAGAGCGTTTAGAGTCGAGTCTGAAGCCCAGAGCGTTTAGAGTCGAGTCTGAAGACCAGAGCGTTTAGAGTCGCGTCTGAAGACCAGAGCGTTTAGAGTCGCGTCTGAAGACCAGAGCGTTTAGAGTCGAGTCTGAAGCCCAGAGCGTTTAGAGTCGAGTCTGAAGACCAGAGCGTTTAGAGTCGAGTCTGAAGACCAGAGCGTTTAGAGTCGAGTCTGAAGACCAGAGCGTTTAGAGTCGAGTCTGAAGACCAGAGCGTTTAGAGTCGAGTCTGAAGACCAGAGCGTTTAGAGTCGAGTCTGAAGACCAGAGCGTTTAGAGTCGAGTCTGAAGCCCAGAGCGTTTAGAGTCGAGTCTGAAGACCAGAGCGTTTAGAGTCGAGTCTGAAGACCAGAGCGTTTAGAGTCGAGTCTGAAGCGTTTAGAGTCGAGTCTGAAGACCAGAGCGTTTAGAGTCGCGTCTGAAGACCAGAGCGTTTAGAGTAGAGTCTGAAGACCAGAGCGTTTAGAGTCGAGTCTGAAGACCAGAGCGTTTAGAGTCGAGTCTGAAGCCCAGAGCGTTTAGAGTCGAGTCTGAAGCCCAGAGCGTTTAGAGTCGAGTCTGAAGACCAGAGCGTTTAGAGTCGTGTCTGAAGACCAGAGCGTTTAGAGTCGAGTCTGAAGCCCAGAGCATTTAGAGTAGAGTCTGAAGACCAGAGCGTTTAGAGTCGTGTCTGAAGACCAGAGCGTTTAGAGTCGAGTCTGAAGACCAGAGCGTTTAGAGTCGAGTCTGAAGACCAGAGCGTTTAGAGTCGTGTCTGAAGACCAGAGCGTTTAGAGTCGAGTCTGAAGACCAGAGCGTTTAGAGTCGAGTCTGAAGACCAGAGCGTTTAGAGTCGAGTCTGAAGCCCAGAGCGTTTAGAGTCGCGTCTGAAGACCAGAGCGTTTAGAGTCGAGTCTGAAGACCAGAGCGTTTAGAGTCGAGTCTGAAGCCCAGAGCGTTTAGAGTCGCGTCTGAAGACCAGAGCGTTTAGAGTCGAGTCTGAAGCCCAGAGCGTTTAGAGTCGTGTCTGAAGACCAGAGCGTTTAGAGTCGCGTCTGAAGCCCAGAGCGTTTAGAGTCGAGTCTGAAGCCCAGAGCGTTTAGAGTCGCGTCTGAAGCCCAGAGCGTTTAGAGTCGCGTCTGAAGACCAGAGCGTTTAGAGTAGAGTCTGAAGACCAGAGCGTTTAGAGTCGAGTCTGAAGCCCAGAGCGTTTAGAGTCGAGTCTGAAGACCAGAGCGTTTAGAGTCGTGTCTGAAGACCAGAGCGTTTAGAGTAGAGTCTGAAGACCAGAGCGTTTAGAGTCGAGTCTGAAGCCCAGAGCGTTTAGAGTCGAGTCTGAAGACCAGAGCGTTTAGAGTCGAGTCTGAAGCCCAGAGCGTTTAGAGTCGAGTCTGAAGACCAGAGCGTTTAGAGTCGAGTCTGAAGCGTTTAGAGTCGAGTCTGAAGCCCAGAGCGTTTAGAGACGAGTCTGAAGCCCAGAGCGTTTAGAGTCGAGTCTGAAGCCCAGAGCGTTTAGAGTCGAGTCTGAAGCGTTTAGAGTCGAGTCTGAAGCGTTTAGAGTCGAGTCTGAAGCGTTTAGAGTCGAGTCTGAAGCGTTTAGAGTCGAGTCTGAAGACCAGAGCGTTTAGAGTCGAGTCTGAAGCGTTTAGAGTCGAGTCTGAAGCGTTTAGAGTCGAGTCTGAAGCGTTTAGAGTCGAGTCTGAAGCGTTTAGAGTCGAGTCTGAAGCGTTTAGAGTCGAGTCTGAAGACCAGAGCGTTTAGAGTCGAGTCTGAAGCCCAGAGCGTTTAGAGTAGAGTCTGAAGACCAGAGCGTTTAGAGTCGAGTCTGAAGCGTTTAGAGTCGAGTCTGAAGCCCAGAGCGTTTAGCGTTGCTCGCTCACTCACCTCTTTGCATTCGCTCAGGTTGACCAGAAGGCTGTCCGGCATCGGTAAGAACACATCTGAGGAAGGAATGTTCGACAGTCAGCTCACTTCAGAGACTACACTGCACATCTGTACCGATGGGAGAATGCACTTACCGTCTATGTCTGACACCACGAGCATCTGAGGCTGCGACTGGCCTTCCTGCAGGTTGTAGAAATGGATGGTGCTGTCAAACGTGATTAAGCCGATCTTCGTCCGAGTGTCTCCGGGAAGCCTTCATGGTAAAGAAACACACTGATGAGTGAGCTCAAGCGCAGCGGACAGCAGCTTCACCAGCGATGCTCACTTACGAGTCGAGGTTGTCCTGGAGCGTCTGACAGACCACATCCAGATATCCGGTCTCCACCGCGTTATGAGACACGTCCAGGATGAAGAGGTAAACGGCGGGCTGCGGCGGCCTCAGCTGCGGACAAACACTGCGCTTCAGACCGCTGGCATTACTCAACATCTCACATCTCTCACACACTCTTACTCTGTGTGTAGAATTTATAAATGCCTGCTGCATGGCTTATCACTTCGTATGTGGAAATCTTGATATTAGCATGTAATTTAACAGATCTGTACATTATACTATGATGTTACAGATAGAACTGTCTGTCAGTGCCTATAGAAACCAGGGTTATTATAGCGAACTAAAACCATTAAAAAAAAGTTACTTAAATGATAACTAAAATAATGCATTTAAAAAACTTAACTTATAATATTAGCTAGTTGCAATGGAAACGTTGTTCATTTGATTATGATTAACTAAAATAAATTAAACTGAAATAAATTACTAAAAACCTCAGACATAAACTAGTAAAAATGACAAAAACACAACAAAATTACTAAAATGTTAAAATTTAAAAAGAAAAAGAAAAACAAAAAACAAACAAAAGCTTCAAAATATTCAGAATAATTTAGACAAATAAATAAAATATATATATATATAAAAGCTTCAAAATATTCGGAATAATTCTTTAGACAAATAAATAAAATTAAAAAAGATAAAAACGTACAATAAAATTACTAAAACTTTAAAATTACAACAAAAATTGAAAAAGTTACTTAAATGATAACTAAAATAATAAAAAACATAACTTTTAATATTAGCTAGTTGCAATGGAAACATTGTTCATTTGATTATGATTAACTAAAATAAATTAAACAAATAAATTACTAAAAACCTCACGGACATAAAAAAAAAAGTCAAAATGACAAAAACACAACAAAATGACTAAAATGTTAATTTCAACAAGAATATTAAATGAAAAACAAAAACACTAAAATTTCAAAATATTCTGAATAATTTAGACAAAAAAAAACATAAAAAAGACAAAAACATGACACAAAATGACTAAAACTTAAAAATTACAACAAAAACAGATCATATAAAATAAAAAATTAAAATGTTAATAAAACTATAATAACTGTCACCATGTATTCTGACGGGGCGATGAACTCGATGGTGGCGCTCTGGACCTCTGGTCTCTTGTGAGGCGCTCCATACGATCTGCTGACCGGATTATACATGAACTCCTCTGGAACTGAGATCACATGATTCAAAAACATTCATATACATGATTCAGATATCACACCGCATAAACAAATTTTAATTATGCAGAACCCGTCTCATCATCGCACTAGTGCTCACCATCATTGACTCGGTGACACAGGTTGCATTTCCATCTTCTAGCGTCCATGAAGGTCACAAACGGGTTGATGTACGTCCGACAGGAGCGGCAGCGGACGATATTACTGGACGTCACCACAGGCAGTTGCTGGAGAGGAAGAACATTAGCTCATTAATAACTCATAAGATCATTTCCGTCATTCGTGTTGAGATGAGCACGAGTGCTCTGATTGTGATCGGACTGATAAAGCTCACCCAAAACTCTAGTTACTAATAATATCAACAAAATCTATCTTTGCACTGAATAAGTGAAGCACAGAAGCTGCATCTGAACTGGCTTTAGATGCATTTATACACTGTTTAATGCAGCTCTGAGGTGGGATGAATGCAGTTACACTGTACAAATAATGCTGAAGATTAATAGCTTAAATAATGTTTTAAATACATAAACGTAAAATGACTGAAGCACTTCTGAACAATGCAATTCGGCGACTAAATAAAAGTTATTTTTCCTCTTCTTTTTACTGTCTGACTATGTGACATTTATGATATTTATACAGTGCTTCCGTGTGCTTTTTGAAGCCGGAAAGCTTCAATTTTTATTCATTACTATCAAAAGTAAATTCAACACACTGAATTTCTCCTTCCACAGAAGAACGTCAGTCAGTCAGGTTTAGAAGGAAACGAGGGAAGTAAACTTCATTTCTGGGTGCTCGACTGCTCTCAGTGTTCAATAGGGCTGTGCAAATAATCGAATGCAATTCATCTGCGATAATGAACGTGATATTGTGTAGCTTGTCAGTGATCTACGGCTCTGTGTATTAAATGCCGCTCCATCTAAGAGCAGGTGATGGAGATTTACTACTAATCACAGAACCGGCTTTACTGACGAGATGCACATGATCATCACATTCGATTATTTGCACAGCCCTAGTGTTCAAAAGTAAGATGTGAATGCAAGAATCGTTAAGCACGTGTCTCAAGCCCTACTCCGCAGCGGTGAGATGTGGTGTCTGAGGATCAGGTGACTCACGGAGAGGTCTTTAAAGGGGTGCAGCAGCAGGCCGAGGGGAAGCTTGGCCTTGTTCAGCAGAGACTGCGTCTGTGGGATACTGGTCAGAGTACAGCGGAACACCCTGTGGACGAGAACACGGTCAGAGAGACAGAGAGAGAGAGAGAGCGAGAGCAAGAGTGTGAGAGCAAGAGAGAGCGAGTGAGAGAGCGAGAGAGAGCAAGAGTGTGAGAGCAAGAGAGAGTGAGCGAGAGAGAGAGAGTGAGAGAGCGAGAGAGAGCAAGAGAGAGCGAGTGAGAGAGCGAGTGAGCGAGAGAGAGAGAGCAAGAGTGTGAGAGCAAGAGAGAGCGAGTGAGCGAGAGAGAGTGAGAGCAAGAGTGTGAGAGCAAGAGTGTGAGAGCAAGAGTGTGAGAGCAAGAGTGTGAGAGCAAGAGAGAGCGAGTGAGCGAGAGAGAGCGAGAGTGTGAGAGCAAGAGTGTGAGAGCGAGTGAGAGAGAGAGCGAGTGAGAGAGTGCGAGAGAGAGAGAGAGCGAGTGAGAGAGAGCGAGAGGAGCACTGACTCTGGGCTGCAGTTGAGCTTCTGCAGGTCGTGGGGCAGACAGAGAGAGAGAGAGAGAGAGAGAGAGAGAGAGAGAGAGAGAGAGAGAGAGAGAGAGAGAGAGAGAGAGAGAGAGAGAGAGAGAGAGAGAGGAGCACTGACTCTGGGCTGCAGTTGAGCTTCTGCAGGTCGTGGGGCAGACAGAGAGAGAGAGAGAGAGAGAGAGAGAGAGAGAGAGAGAGAGAGAGAGAGAGAGAGAGAGAGAGAGAGCGAGAGGAGCACTGACTCTGGGCTGCAGTTGAGCTTCTGCAGGTCGTGGGGCAGACAGAGAGAGAGAGAGAGACACAGAGAGAGAGAGAGAGAGCGAGTGAGAGAGAGAGAGACAGAGAGAGAGAGAGAGAGAGGGAGAGAGAGAGGAGCACTGACTCTGGGCTGCAGTTGAGCTTCTGCAGGTCGTGGGGCAGACAGAGAGAGAGAGAGAGACACAGAGAGAGAGAGAGAGAGGGAGAGAGAGAGGAGCACTGACTCTGGGCTGCAGTTGAGCTTCTGCAGGTCGTGGGGCAGACAGGGCACCGGCGGCGGCATGCATCCCGGAGGAAGGAAGCTGCGCTCCTGCAGCAGGTTCACGACCCTCAGCGCCTCCGGAGGCTGAGACTGCAGGCTTAACGACGCTAACGAGGGGCTCAGCTGAGCTGCAGGCGGCTGCAAGAGAAACAGCACAAACAGCTTAGCTCTGCTCTCAGACAATAAATCACAAAAAACACTCATTGGTCAATAAGAGGACTTGCTTAACTTCGTCAGCCTCGAGGTCAAACCAAATCTCATTAGCCGTTTATTCTTTGTTCATTTTATATTCAAATATACAGTCAGGTCCATAAATATTGGGACATCGACACAATTCTAACATTTTTGTCTCTATACACCACCACAATGGATTTCAAATGAAACGAATAAGATGTGCTTTAACTGCAGACTGTCAGCTTTAATTTGAGGGTATTTACATCCAAATCAGGTGAACGGTGTAGGAATTACAACAGTTTGCATATGTGCCTCCCACTTGTTAAGGGACCAAAAGTAATAGGACAGAATAATAATCATAAATCAAAGTTTCACTTTTTAATACTTGGTTGCAAATCCTTTGCAGTCAATTACAGCCTGAAGTCTGGAACGCATAGACATCACCAGACGCTGGGTTTCATCCCTGGTGATGCTCTGCCAGGCCTCTACTGCAACCGTCTTCAGTTCCTGCCATACATGCCCACGCCATGACACTACCACCACCATGCTTCACTGATGAGGTGGTATGCTTAGGATCATGAGCAGTTCCTTTCCTTCTCCATACTCTTCTCTTCCCATCACTCTGGTACAAGCTGATCTTGGTCTCATCTGTCCATAGGATGTTGTTCCAGAACTGTGAAGGCAAGCATCTGCTCATGATCCTAAGCATACCACCTCATCAGTGAAGCATGGTGGTGGTAGTGTCATGGCGTGGGCATGTATGGCAGGAACTGAAGACGGTTGCAGTAGAGGCCTGGCAGAGCATCACCAGGGATGAAACCCAGCGTCTGGTGATGTCTATGCGTTCCAGACTTCAGGCTGTAATTGACTGCAAAGGATTTGCAACCAAGTATTAAAAAGTGAAAGTTTGATTTATGATTATTATTCTGTCCCATTACTTTTGGTCCCTTAACAAGTGGGAGGCACATATGCAAACTGTTGTAATTCCTACACCGTTCACCTGATTTGGATGTAAATACCCTCAAATTAAAGCTGACAGTCTGCAGTTAAAGCACATCTTATTCGTTTCATTTGAAATCCATTGTGGTGGTGTATAGAGACAAAAATGTTAGAATTGTGTCGATGTCCCAATATTTATGGACCTGACTGTATGCATATTTGTATTCCTTTCATAACATTACAGTTCAATCATAACATTGCTATATGATTTTAAATGCTGCATACTTTAGCGCTGATTTTGGGAAAACCTAATAATGCAATTTTTTTTTTCTGTATACAAGTTAAATATTTTGATATTAAAAAAAATAATGGACTTTTCACCAAATGACTTGAATAGTTCTGTATGGACAGATATAATAATTCTAGAATAATTGGGGTGCTTTTGTTGGGGGGAGCTTTAGCATAAGCAATAAAACAACAATAATGACTTATCGTAATTATTATAAATATTAAACAAAATAGGAAATCTATTGTAATAATGACATTAAACTGTGAAAAAAAAATACATTTGATTAAAAAAAAAAATTAGTTTTAAATATAGATTTTTATTTTTTTTAATCCCTCATCTATTTTTTTATTTTTATAGTTATGTAAAATTTAGCTTTTATTTTGGTGGGTTTTGGAAAATAAATATATAAAATATATATATAAAAAAATCTGTTTTATTAAATCATAGGCTTTGTGATATTGGTGCTATGTAAATGAATCATTCAGCTCCAATATATTGGGGTATATTACAGAGGGTCAAGATCTCTGATCTGGGACAAAAAAAAACACCATAACAGTCTAACATCCATCTAATATCTATACCTACAATCTGTTACTACTATCACAAAACAAAACACCTTTAAAAGTGACACCAAAGTGTGTAGAGATCATAGAGTGAGTGCAGAGCAGCTGAAAACTACTGATCATGAGTCTGATCTGAGACAGACGTACCTGCGTGTAGAGCTGCGGCTGTGGCTGAGGATAGAGCTGAGGCTGCGTGTAGAGCTGCGTCTGCGCAGGAGGAGGCTGTGTCTGAGGATAGAGCTGCGGCTGCATCTGTGGGTAGAGCTGCGGCTGCGTCTGCGCAGGAGGCTGCGTCTGTGGGTAGAGCTGCGGCTGCGTGTAGAGCTGCGGCTGTGGCTGCGTCTGAGGCTGCGTCTGAGGCTGCGTGTAGAGCTGCGTCTGCGCAGGAGGAGGCGTCTGCCTGTAGAGCTGCGTCTGTGGCTGCGTCTGCGCAGGAGGCGGCGTCTGCGTGTAGAGCTGCGTCTGAGGCTGCGTCTGAGGCTGCGTGTAGAGCTGCGTCTGAGGCTGCGTGTAGAGCTGCGTCTGCGCAGGAGGCGGCGTCTGCGCGCCGGACACGCTCTGATAGGCCGGCTGTAGCGAGGGGTAAGAGCCGCCCAGCGGCCGGTGCATGTGTCCGGGGTGAGCGGGATACACTCCTGCAGACACAACAACATCACACTGCAGCGCACGGAGAACCTTTAGAAGAACAGTTTCTTCTAATCCAAGACAAAAGTGATAAATGATGGAAATGTCTGCTAGAGCCTCAAATGAAATGCTTCAAAAGCATATATATATCAAAGAAATAATACAGTTAAATAGGAAAGTAGCAATAAGAAAGTTAAATACACCCTGTCCACCTCACACAAGCGGTGCGGCAAGAACCCATTATAATCAGTGATGCTGTCTACAGATGTGGCGAGATAAGACATGACAAATCCCTCACAGTAAACTGCCTCGTCCTATTTATGACGTACTGACACAAAGTTCAGATGTGCTGTAGACAGACTCAACCTGTTGTGCTGTGACAGACACGGTTCACTGTTCCTCCACCGAGCATCTCCTCGTCTGCACGCGCTCTCTGTGGAATAGGAATCGTGGCGTATGTTTCCACATTTCTTGTTGGCATCTTCTAGTGGTGCAACGGATCACGGTTCGGATCACGGTTCGGATTTTGAGTCACGGATCGGATCATTTTTCGGATCAGCAAAAAAAAGTTGCTTTACTACTAAAGTCAGTAATAAACCAAGAACAATTACACAAATTAATTAGATTTTCAACCAATAGATAGATTTCCAGCCTACAACATAAAATTATAAATAAAGACAGTAACAGTAGTATTCAGGTGCAGAAATGTAAAAATTAAGTGTAAAACACAATAATGCTTACTGCATAAGTTAAATACAGATGATTAT
>CM041811.1:1579212-1581712 GCA_023376895.1 Aspiorhynchus laticeps
GAATTTGACAAAAGATGACACTTTTAATAAAGATATAAAAATGGCATTACAAAGGTAAAAACTAAATTCCCTGTAAATCACTTTAAGGAGTCTAGTATCAGCTCGTTATGGGAAGGTTAATGTTTGATTATTGATTTGAAGGTGCTCCTACATTTTTTTAATTAGGAGCACTTGTAAGTAAAGTAAGCATAGAGCCGTGCACTGGGGTTAACTAGCATCACAGACTAGTCCCCTAACCAGCTTAACTCATCTTCACCCGGAGGATGCTCTCCACACATACAGAGAAGAAGACACTAAACACTGATGTGTCTCTTCTAACGAGCAGAACAGCCTTCAGCTAATGAAGAGCATCATAATAACCTGCTATCTGACTATTTTAAGATCAGCTTCTTTCAGCTGAAACAGCTCAGACTCACACTGATTAGCTTTAACCCGTGTGTGGGGCTTATATCCTCGTACAAACACCATCCAGCATCACATTAACACACATGTGTCCCTGGAGCACAAAAGCAGTCATCAGTAACACAGGTATATTTGTAGCAATAGACAACAATACATTGTATGGGTCAAAATTATACATTTTTCTTTTATGCCAAAAATCATTAGGATATTAAGATCATGTTCCATGAAGATATTTAGTATATTTCCTACCATAAATATATCAAAACTTAATTATTGATTAGTAATATGCATTGCTAAGAACTTCATTTGAACAACTTTAAAGATGATTTTCTCAATATTTAGATTTTTTTGCACCCTCAGATTCCAGATTTTCAAATATTGTCCTATCATAAACCATACATCAATGGAAAGCTATTTATTCAGCTTTCAGATGATGCATAGATCTCAATTTTACCCTTATGACTGGTTTCGTGCTCCAGGGCAGTGGCGCCTGCAGGTGTACGGCTGTACGCACTGTACCATGAGCGCTAGGGTTGGGTATCGTTTTTTTTTTTTTCGATACCGGTGCCAAATCGATACTTTTAAAACGGTGCCGGTACCGAAACGGTGCCTGAACTGATACTTGTTATATATACGTTGTTACATACATACATACATACACTGTATATGGAACTAATGAAGCTCCAGGAAATCCCCAATATGGACAAAGGCATTGCTATTCCTGTAACTGAGTAAACAGAGGATATAAACGTTTTGAATGATAAAACAAATACATTAAACACCCGACTACGACAATATATAGTTTGTCTGTGTTATTCAAGCCATCTCTGGTATTTTCATAATTAAGTATATTTAAAATCCATTGCTAATCAATGCATTAGTAGCCTATGGAACATATTTTCTGCCTCATTCTGTGACAAGAAGCTATCAGATCACAAAAGGAAGCATTTAACTGGTGTTGTGGACTAAAAAGGTTATAATGTTCTCTTTTGGTTTAAACAGGTTTAAAAACACGAATACAAGAGGATTTTAGCTTTAGGCATTTTAATTAAAGCTAGGGCTGGGCGGTATATAGAGTTTGTACGATATATCGATATATTCTTTATAATCGATACGTTATTATGAAGCAATACAGTTAATATTGATATACAGTAGTTTGATACGAGCGCATCTGATGAAATATCTAGTGAGGACACAGACTGAACTGCTGCGGAGAAAGTGCATAATACAATTTGTTCTAAACATGTGACAAGCTTTATATGAAGGGCTATAAATAAACTCGTAAGATACAGTAGCCTATAGTTTATAGCTTCAGTTTAAAGCGGCTCGCGCTCTCAGATGCTCTGCGTGTGCCGCTGACAGAGATGCTGTTTAATGTGTTTGCTGTTTTCCGTAATGCATAACTCACAATTCACAGGTATATTCTCCATCTGTAAATGTTAGAAAGCCATGGAAATATTTCCATTTTGCTGTCAGAAGTGCGTGAGCTTTTGCTTTGCGATTCTCTGCTAAACTTCACAGACTTGTGCGTCGCCGTGCGCGTGCGCGCCAAACAGACGGCGCGTAATGAAATATGAGCGCAATAACTGACTAAAATATACATTTTGCTGAAATATTTGTAGTTGTAGCCTGTGATGCTTCTTACGTTCGTTTCGGAGAAACAAAGGACAAATATTTTAATCGATCGCTCAGGCATGGCACCGAAATCTGCGTTCTGATTCGGTTCTAGTACATACCGGTTACATCGGTACCGGTGCCATATTGGTACCGGGTTTCGGTACCCAACACTAATGAGCGCTCAGACTGACCCGAGATTTGCCTCGCAAATATTTCAGCAGTAAATTAGGCGTGTCCCATATTTCTGTGACTGAACCATTAATTAAGAATGTATCAGTCTTTTGCACGCCAAAGTCAATTTATGTGTATAAATATTACGCCAAATAGAAACATACAATCGTGCTTTCAGACTAAAATTAATTAGGCTATTTTACAAATGGGAATACAACGAATCATGACAATGTTTTACAGAAGCTACCCGTAAAATTTATAGTGAGGAGTTCTTTAAAATCATCTGGAATGCAATAAAGTATTTTTAAAG
>CM041811.1:1591712-1604212 GCA_023376895.1 Aspiorhynchus laticeps
TCTTCTGCGCATGTGTATTTAACCCTGTTTTATGAGCTGGCCAGTAGAGGACACTGAATATTTACATATTTCATATTTACACATAACATATTTCCTAAAGAAAGCTCTTCTGAAGATCTGCACGTGTGATTAATTATGATCAGAACGCATGCAACACACGTGTGAATGAATAGAAAATGAATGAAACGTGTTCATATAAACATAACTCTGAAGATTAATTTGGCTTTTGGCAAAAATAATAGAGTTTCTGCAGGTCTTAATTCTCCATCCACAAATTAAGGCCTTAAATTAAAGCATAAAGTCTTAAATTATAAATTCTTGGCATTAAATGTTGCATGCCTCAGTATTTTAACACAAATATCTAAACCTCGTTAAATCAAGGTGTATTGAGATGCAAATGTAAGATTGAGTCTTGAAAAACTGAATTATTAGTTTATTCTTAAAACAAGAAAAATGTCAATTTTTCAAGTTTATTTAAGCTGTTTTCTCTGATATTTAGTCTTGTTTTAAGCGTAAATTAATTTCACACAAAACGAGACTCATGTCATTTTGCTTCTGCGGTAAATGCATCTTGATTTTAAGAAACTTACACACAGACAAAATGTTTTTATTTAATTAATATTGATGAAGATCGGTTTGTAATGTCACTAATAGACTGGTTCTGTGCTACATCTAGATATGTACATCTAGAGCACTTATTGCTGTATTATGCTCATCTGTTTATTGCTTAAGTGTTCTTTATTTGTTCTTAAAAAGCTGTTTAAGAAGGTTTAGTCACAGAAATGCCTTCTTTTACAGACATGTTTCATTCTGGTCCAGTGCGTCGAACTCTGTATTCTCCGTCTCTGTCTGTATTTCTCTGTCAATCTGACATTTATTCAGACTTCTTCAGCTTTACGTTTCATTTATGATTGTATTTAACGATCGTGTTCGTAGCGTTTTAGAGACGTTCAGACATTTCTCTGCATGTATACTCCACACGCTGTATGTGGGTCAAAGACCAAAAGGGTTTAAGCATAAAAACAATACGTGTAATACTGCTTTAAATTGTTGTTTTTATACCAAAATAATTAATTGCATTTTTTTTTTTCTGAGCAAAAATTAAATATACATTTCTCCCTGATTTACAGAAGACAGCCACTAAAATATCATTCGGTGTAACAATCTTATCAGGCATATTTACAGCAAAAATCAATTTATGACACATTAAAAGACTAATTACTTTCACCCCGAATACTAATTAGTTAAATTTCCCACGATCCTAGGTTTCGCCCATTTGTCAGTAAGAATTTTGTACTCATTTAAAACAACATATATTACTATATTATTTTATATATTTTAATATGTACAAGTCAGAATAAGCATGTTGTTTGAATTTTTACATATAGTGTTGCACTGAATAACAATATAACATTATTTCAACCAAATTTTGACTTTATTCTCCAAAAACGTATTTGAAACCTTTAAAGTAGACACTTTAATGTGCTTTCTATGAACATAAAATCACTTTTGTGAATTTCTTTGATGCTTAACGTCTTTGACTCATGTGCATAACAACATATATGTGTGTATGAACTGCAAATTGCTAAATACCTATTTAATACATATTCAAAACTGTGTTTCTTTTCAGATATTCCACGGCCTGGATATGTCCTTCATATTTGATTGGATTTATAGTGGTTTCAGTAGCGTTCTGCAGTTCCTGGGTGAGTTCATGTTCATCTCTTACTGTATTTAACACACTGTAAACCTGAAACATCTTCTCCAAGATCACTTTCCAATCAAACACTGTTAAACACACACGCACTTCCAGATCACAACCCTGTTTACTTTGGTAACGTGTAATATCTCTGGCTAATCAACCACAGAGACGTGGTGTGTGACTGGATTTTAGTCTTCAGGAGATGTTTGGAGGTCAGAGTTTAATGTGAATTTGTTAAATCTGTCGGTCAGCATTATCTAGAGTCACATCAGGAGAAGAACAAACCATTTCTGAGTCAAAACAGGGTGTTACTTTCTGATTTAAAGAGACAGTGCACCCAAAAATGAACAGTCTGTCATCATTTACTCAAACCTGTATGAATGTGTTTGTTCTGAACACAAAGGAAGATATTCTGAAGAAAGTTTGTAATCAGGCTGTTTTGGGGCACCATTGACTTCAATAGTAGGAGACAAAAACTGCTCTGTTTCCCTCATTCTTCAGAATATCTTCCAGAACAAACACATTCATACAGGTTTGGAGTAAATGATGAGACTGTTAATTTTTGGGTGCACTGTCCCTTTAAGGCACAGATGAACGAGCAGGAGTAAATGTAGATGAAGCAGATGTTGGTGTAGTTTCTGTACTGACTCATGCACTGCATCATGGGCCGGTCTTACCCTGTGTCTCTGTTCAGTCTGGTTTTTCCTGTTCGTCCAGCCCAGACTGATACTGAGCTCCGAAACGCTGTTAAAACATTGTACCGTCGCTTATCAGAAATATTCAGAACTCACCAAATATTCTGAAGAGTCCAGTAATTCATTCATGTAGATGAGTCCGTCCAATCATATCGCTGGTCTGCACTGTGGGCGTCGGCCTTCAGCCTTACCATGAAGAGTCCGTCCAATCATATCGCTGGTCTGCACTGTGGGCGTCGGCCTTCAGTCTTACCATGAAGAGTCCGTCCAATCATATCGCTGGTCTGCACTATGGGCGTCGGCCTTCAGTCTTACCATGAAGAGTCCGTCCAATCATATCGCTGGTCTGCACTGTGGGCGTCGGCCTTCAGTCTTACCATGAAGAGTCCGTCCAATCATATCGCTGGTCTGCACTGTGGGCGTCGGCCTTCAGTCTTACCATGAAGAGTCTGTCCAATCATATCGCTGGTCTACACTGTGGGCGTCGGCCTTCAGTCTTACCGTAAAGAGTCCGTCCAATCATATCGCTGGTCTGCACTGTGGGCGTCGGCCTTCAGTCTTACCATGAAGAGTCCGTCCAATCATACTGCTGGTCTGCACTGTGGGCGTCGGCCTTCAGTCTTACCATGAAGAGTCCGTCCAATCATATCGCTGGTCTGCACTATGGGCGTCGGCCTTCAGTCTTACCATGAAGAGTCCGTCCAATCATATCGCTGGTCTGCACTGTGGGCGTCGGCCTTCAGTCTTACCATGAAGAGTCCGTCCAATCATATCGCTGGTCTGCACTGTGGGCGTCGGCCTTCAGTCTTACCATGAAGAGTCTGTCCAATCATATCGCTGGTCTACACTGTGGGCGTCGGCCTTCAGTCTTACCGTAAAGAGTCCGTCCAATCATATCGCTGGTCTGCACTGTGGGCGTCGGCCTTCACTCTTACCATGAAGAGTCCGTCCAATCATATCGCTGGTCTGCACTGTGAAGTGGAAAATAGGGTGATTAATGCACTGCTACTGTGTGATAGTTAATGATACTTATAATTATCTACCACACGATAATTTGAGTGAGACATGATTGCATCACACCGGTGTGAACGAAGTGATCGAACAGCTGATGTTGTTGCAGCTTTGTCCTGTTCGGTGGTGCTTGTTGTTCCATGAAAGCTGCTGCATTTAATCAGATAAAATCACTGTGTTTCAGGGCTGTACAAGAAGTCTGGCAAATTAGTATTCCTCGGTCTGGACAATGCTGGCAAGACGACGCTTCTGCATATGCTCAAAGATGACAGACTGGGTCAGCACGTGCCGACCTTACACCCCAGTAAGTGTGCATTCACCACAGCGTCTCCAGAGAGCTTCGGCTTCACCGGTGCGTCTGTAAACAGTACTGTACGTCTGACGGCTGACCGTGAACACCGTATGCTCTCAGTGGATACTGACTTAATTATTCACAATTACAAGTTGAAATTGCTCAATTTTGAGTTATCGCTCAATTGCGTGTTTTGTTCAAGAAGTGTGACCTGGAGCACAAAACCAGTCGTAAGGGTCAATTTTGTGAAATTGAGATTTATGCATCATCTGAAAGCTGAATAAATAATCTTTCCATTGATGTATGGTTTGTTATGATAGGACAATATTTGTAAATCTGGAATCTGAGGGTGCAAAAAAATCTAAATATTGAGAAAATCACCTTTAAAGTTGTTCAAATGAAGTTCTTAGCAATGCATATTACTTATCAAAAATTAAGTTTTGATATATTTGCGGTAGTAAATGTACTAAATATCTTCATGGAACATGATCTTAATATCCTAATGATTTTTGGCATAAAAGAAAAATGTATAATTTTGACTCATACAATGTATTGTCTATTACTACAAATATACCTGTGTTACTTATGACTGCTTTTGTGCTCCAGAGACACTTATTCACTCTACAATACGTGTAAATAGCATTGCATGGTGTTTGTTTGTGAGCACAAACCTTCTAGATTACTGATGCATTGTTTGTCACAGTGCTTACTACTTTTTAGTCATGTTTTTAACAGTTGCTTTGTTGGTGAAAAAATACTATGATGAGATTACAGAATTCAGAAGTTGTCATCTGAAGTATTTATTGTTGTTTAAGTAAAAATGCAGGAATAATCGCTCATTGGTCTGTTTATCCTCACAGCCTCAGAAGAGCTGACGATTGCTGGCATGACCTTCACCACGTTCGATCTGGGTGGCCACGCTCAGGGTGAGTAGACGGATCCACACCTCGCCGTCTGCCTCAGATCAAGTGTGTACTCCGTGTTCTGTCTGCATCAGATCAAGTGTGTACTCCGTGTTCTGTCTGCATCAGATCAAGTGTGTACTCGGTGTTCTGTCTGCATCAGATCAAGTGTGTACTCCGTGTTCTGTCTGCATCAGATCAAGTGTGTACTCCGTGTTCTGTCTGCATCAGATCAAGTGTGTACTCGGTGTTCTGTCTGCATCAGATCAAGTGTGTACTCCGTGTTCTGTCTGCATCAGATCAAGTGTGTACTCCGTGTTCTGTCTGCATCAGATCAAGTGTGTACTCCGTGTTCTGTCTGCATCAGATCAAGTGTGTACTCAGTGTTCTGTCTGCATCAGATCAAGTGTGTACTCAATGTTCTGTCTGCCTCAGATCAAGTGTGTACTCAGTGTTCTGTCTGCCTCAGATCAAGTGTGTACTCAGTGTTCTGTCTGCATCAGATCAAGTGTGTACTCCGTGTTCTGTCTGCCTCAGATCAAGTGTGTACTCCGTGTTCTGTCTGCCTCAGATCAAGTGTGTACTCAGTGTTCTGTCTGCCTCAGATCAAGTGTGTACTCAGTGTTCTGTCTGCCTCAGATCAAGTGTGTACTCAGTGTTCTGTCTGCATCAGATCAAGTGTGTACTCAGTGTTCTGTCTGCATCAGATCAAGTGTGTACTCAGTGTTCTGTCTGCATCAGATCAAGTGTGTACTCAGTGTTCTGTCTGCATCAGATCAAGTGTGTACTCAGTGTTCTGTCTGCATCAGATCAAGTGTGTACTCAGTGTTCTGTCTGCATCAGATCAAGTGTGTACTCAGTGTTCTGTCTGCATCAGATCAAGTGTGTACTCCGTGTTCTGTCTGCATCAGATCAAGTGTGTACTCCGTGTTCTGTCTGCATCAGATCAAGTGTGTACTCGGTGTTCTGTCTGCATCAGATCAAGTGTGTACTCGGTGTTCTGTCTGCATCAGATCAAGTGTGTACTCGGTGTTCTGTCTGCATCAGATCAAGTGTGTACTCCATGTTCTGTCTGCATCAGATCAAGTGTGTACTCCGTGTTCTGTCTGCATCAGATCAAGTGTGTACTCAGTGTTGTGTGTTTCTGAACAGCTCGACGAGTGTGGAAGAACTACCTCCCAGCCATTAACGGCATCGTCTTCCTGGTGGACTGCGCAGATCACCCCAGAATGGCCGAGTCCAAAACAGAGCTAGACGTGAGCTTTATACTGTCTCCAGCTAGTCAACTAACCATGCTTCTGATGATCAGTGAGTCGAGGGGTGTCCAAACCTGTTCCTGGAGAGCCACTGTCCTGCAGCGTCTAGTTAAACACACCTGAACCTGCTAGTCACAAGTGTGCTGGAGCTGAGCTCTGCAGGAGCAGGATTGGACACCTCTGGATTTGTCTGGCAATTACTGCGATTGACTGGATGGAAAAAATATTTTAATTTAATTATAAAAAAAGTAATGCATTGTTTTAATATATAAAAAAATAAAAAACAATATTAAAAAAATTAATGCATTTAAAAAAAAAAAAAAAAAAAATATATATATATATATATATATATATATATATATATATATATATATATATATATATATATATATATATATATATATTTTTTTTTTTTTTTTTTTATAAAAAAAATATTTTTTTTATTTATTTTTTTATATAAATTTTTTTTAAAAAAATTAGACATTTGAATACATTTTTTACAAAGTTGTTATTCCACATCTTGCCTGATGTTGAGCTTCAAACAATGTGCAATTTGAGCAATAAAAACACGTCTTTGTCTGAGTATAGTTAGGGTTAGAAAATGTGAAAATTTAATTGTAATTATTTTTTAAAAATGAAAATGTAAAATAAGGGGTTAATTTAAAATGGAAAATTCAAAATAAGGGTTTAAAGTTTAAACTCTTTTTTTAAATAAGGGATTAAAATTTAAACAAAACATTCAAAAGTAAAATAATGGGTTAAAATGTAAATTGAAAAAAAAAAGTTAAAATTCAAATAGAAATAGGTTAAAATTGAAACTATTGTTTTAAAATTTAAAGAAAGGGGTTTAAAATTTACACCGAAAAAATGTTGTGACATAAGGGGTTAAAAAAATAAATAAAATTTAAATGTAAAATAAGTAGTTAAAAAGTAAACTGAAAAAAAATAAATAAATAAGGGCCTAAAATTGTATAAGCTTTTATTTATATATATATATATATATATATATATATATATATATATATATATATATATATATATATATATAAACTTTTTTTTTCTTTTTTTTTTAAACAAGGGAGTAATATTGAAACTGAAAACTGTAAAATAAGGGGTTCAAATGTAAACTGTACACTAGTGCTCATTCACTGAATTCTGTGAGGTTTGATAGTTAGGGTGTACTTCTTTTTCCATGATCCACTCCGTCTCACGCACCGCTTTCAGAGAATACTGAACTCACCTGCGCTGTTGTGTATGCAGACGCTCCTGATCACAAACATTACGTCACATGGACAGTGTGCGGACGGTTGTGGAATATGGATGGCTGAAGTATACTCTGGGCTTAACGGAGACTCCCTGTCAGAGCGAGTCTTTATGCAATATGGAAATTATATTTGAAGAGTCTCGATTCATCAAGTCTCCTGTCTCATGCCATACTGTACGTGTGTGTGTGTGTGTGTGTGTGTGTGTGAATAACAGGCACTAATGACAGATGAAACCATTGGAAATGTGCCCATCTTGGTCCTCGGCAACAAGATCGACAAACCTGAAGCCATTAGTGAGGAGAAACTGCGTGAGATCTTTGGACTGTACGGTCAGACGACGGGAAAGGTGAGACACGGCACTCTCCGGGACGATGTTTGAGATGAGAGCCTGAAAGGAACCGTCAAAACACATTGTAGCTGGTTTGTTTGTGTGCTGGGTAGAGAACATGCCTGTTTCAGATCAGCTGACGTGAACCGGTCTTTGGGAGGAATACAGTAAGATCACACTTTCTGAGGCGTTGTTTGAGGTTAGTTTGAGAACGGGACGGAGACCTCTCCCTCTCTCGGGAATGATAAAGCACCTGGAGTAAAAGCCGTGATGGTAGGGCTGTGCAATTAATCACATCTCGTCAGTAAAGCCGGTTCTGTGATTAGTAGTAAATCTCCATCACATGCTTTCAGACGGAGCGGCGTTTAATACACAGAGACGTATTTCACTGACAAGCTACACAATATCACGTTCATAATCGTGGAATATAAGGAGCATTTGTGCCTGTTGGTGGCGCTGTGACTCAGAATCCACTCCAGCCAGCCACAATCCTGCTTGATGCATTCACCTCACATTTATCTGTTAACGTCTCAGAATTGTGTTTAAGCGCCTTTAAAGTGCCCCTATTATTGGTTATGATTATGAAAGGTTCATATTTTGGTTTTGGGAGCCCCATTAATATAGGTGCACTTTCATTGTCTTATGCATTTATTTTTACCTTATTTGCTCAACGACTCCTAAACGATTCATTTTTCTAAACCCCTCCTTTGTGTGACGCTACTCTGCTCTGATTGGTCGATTTCATTTAAAGAAGAGCACAGTGCTACTTTGTGTACAGCGTTACCGTGGAAACAGCTCCAAAAGCGCCACCTAGTGGCCAAGAATGAATGTGCATTTTCATTCAGACCAACAAGTGGGCGGGGAATATGCTAATGTCTCATGTTGACGTCAAACAGGGATTGGTTTTAATAACGACTTGTTTCTGTGATTCAGAGTCGACTCTTAGTCGTCTTTTGAGAGATGATATCTTTATACATGCTTTTCATTCACACTGCATGAAAGCTCTCAATAGGGTCACTTTAATGGTTGTGTTTGTGTGTCCAGGGCAACATTCCCCTCAAAGAGCTGAACACGAGACCCCTGGAGGTGTTCATGTGCAGCGTGCTGAAGAGACAGGGCTACGGCGAGGGCTTCCGCTGGCTCTCACAGTACATCGATTAGAGGACCACACCACACTCATCCCGACTCCACTCACACAGACTCTTATTCACTTCACATCATTACCAAACCTGCAAATGTCACATTGACTCTGTAATTTGATGTTTATTTTTGTCCGTTGATCTCAGTACTTGTGTACTGCACCACATAGAAATGCACACGGAGTCGTTTGCACCACAAACAGGAAGTGCTTTGACTTCTCCAGTGTTTGTTTCCTGTCGTGAGGCTCTCGGATGATGTCTGTTAATGCGCTGACGTGGCCGTGTTGATGTTTTTGTTCACCCCTTAAAATTAAAACAATTGTACTGCCACATTCAGAAACTCATTCCCAAAGTTACTGTAAACTGAAATCGACCAATAGTTGTTTTTCTTTGTTAATATGATTTCAATTGAAGCTCATTAGTGTCTGATAGTTTGACACTTACTGATTATTATATTTAATGCTAATGACTGGTAACGATGTTTGACGCTGTTCGATAGCACAGAAGGGTGCAGGTGAGTGAAATAAGGACAGCTGTTAATCGATGACATGGACAAAATATAATTTAAATAAATGCCATATATGGATTTTTTTAAAGCTGTCCTTGAATAGCTCTTAATTTGAATAACATGGATGAAAAAACAAACATTATGCATGCCTTGTTCCATGATTATTATTAATTTTATTAGCTTTTTTTTTTTTTTTAAATAAACACAAATAACATAGTGTAAAACATCTCAAACGGGATGAGATGCTCCATTTCTATGGAGTCGCAGTGGAATGCCTTTTATTTTCTGTACTGTCCTTTCCATCTACGAGAGATGCAGTCGTTTCCGTCAGAAATTGTAATAAATGTTTGCAATGAAAGCAAGCCATGTTGAGCTCACTTTTTTTGCTGGATTAAGTGTTTAATATGTCTTATACATGCAGAGAGAAGAGGAACAGTCCTGCAATAAAGCCATCAGCGATAGATAAACCATCAATGTGGCACAAATAACACCGTCAGCTCATATATGTGACCCTGGAGCCGGTCATCAGTAACACAGGTATATTTGTAGCAATAGACAACAATACATTGTATGAGTCAAAATTATACATTTTTCTTTTATGACAAAAATCATTAGATATTAAGATCATGTTCCATGAAGATATTTTGTACCGTAAATATATCAAAACTTAATTATTGATTAGTAATATGCATTGCTTAGACTTCATTTGAACAACTTTAAAGGTGATTTTCTCAATATTTAGATTTGTTTGCACCCTCAGATTCCAGATTTACAAATATTGTCCTATCATAACAAACCATACATCAATGCAAAGCTATTAGTTCAGCTTTCAGATGATGTATACATATCAATTTCACAAAATTGGCTCTTATGACTGGTTTTGTGCTCCAGGGTCACATATATAGGTGTAGTTGACCGCAGAGCCACCGAGGATGTGCTCATGCATGTGAATACTTTACATTTTTCTGCTTTTCCTTCTAGCTTTTCTTATTGTATGAAGTTAATAATCATGCAAACTGTATAATGTTGATGTTTACTGAATAAAAAAGTGCTTAAGTTTCCAGGCAGACTTTGATTGATCGAAAGCACAGCTCCACTGGTTCCTCTGTAGATCCGTCACTTCATCCGGGGTTCATTACTTACAGCATCTCTAAACCAGCCTCAGCAGAGCAAACTAGCACACGCTCTCCAGTACTGCATGCCACGTCCCAGTGGAGCATGTGTGTGTAGCAGTGCTCCTCAGGCTCGGGGTTCTCCGGCAGGTCGAGGCATGATCTGGAAATTTGATCCAGAGGTAGTTGCATGAAAAACATCCAGTTTCAGTAATGATTAGAAGTCGTGGTGTTTTGTAGTTTAACCAAAAGGTGTCAGTTTAAGTGTATATTGTTCAAAGGTGCCATAGAATGCATTGATACAATATTTTAAGTTGTTCTCTGATATCTACACAGAAGGTATGTGGCTTAGATAAGTGCAAACATTATCCAGAAACAGTTTTACAACTCTAGGATTTCTGCCCAGAATGAAACGGTCTGTTATTGGCTTATTTGGAAGGGTCATGAATAATAATTTTGAGCTCTGCTCTGATTGGCTGTTTCACAGTGCGGCTCAATGTTGAGCTCTGCTGTGATTGGCTGTTTAACAGTGCGGCTCTGTTCTGATTGGCTGTTTCACAGTGCGGCTCTGTTCTGATTGGCTGTTTCACAGTGCGGCTCAGTGTTGAGCTCTGCTCTGATTGGCTGTTTCACAGTGCGGCTCAGTGTTGAGCTCTGCTCTGATTGGCTGTTTCACAGTGCGGCTCAGTGTTGTGCTCTGCTCTGATTGGCTGTTTAACAGTGCAGCTCTGCTCTGATTGGCTGTTTCACAGTGCGTCTCAGTGTTGAGCTCTGCTCTGATTGGCTGTTTCACAGTGCGGCTCAGTGTTGTGCTCTGCTCTGATTGGCTGTTTAACAGTGCAGCTCTGCTCTGATTGGCTGTTTCACAGTGCGGCTCAGTGTTGAGCTCTGCTCTGATTGGCTGTTTAACAGTGAGGCTCAGAGTTGAGCTCTGCTCTGATTGGCTGTTTAACAGTGCAGCTCTGCTCTGATTGGCTGTTTCACAGTGCGGCTCAGTGTTGAGCTCTGCTCTGATTGGCTGTTTCACAGTGCGGCTCAATGTTGAGCTCTGCTCTGATTGGCTGTTTCACAGTGCAGCTCTGCTCTGATTGGCTGTTTCACAGTGCGGCTCATTTCAGTAGCTCACATGAAGGAAACACAGGGAAAATATATATTTCAATACTTTCTCTCACAGTTATATCGTTGGGTAATTATACTGTATATAAAATGCGGGCATCAGGGAGCCGCTATCATGTACAGAACTCTTATTATTCAACTATGCCAAGATAAAGACAGGTTTCTATTCTATGGCACCTTAAGAGGTGCTGCCAGTGTTGCCAACTTTTGTTGCTAAATTTATCAACTCTTCACACTACCCTCGCAACATTTTCTTCCAAAAGCACCTCGCAACAAATTTAGCAATTTTTAACATGTATTTGGTAACTTTTGTTAAGTGACTCGATAAACGCACACATTTTCCATCTAAATAATTACACAAAAAGATGCCTCGCAGTACACACATCATGTGCATTAAGTTACAATTGTTGAGTTTAGTAATAATAATTTAATAATTGCTCATTTATGATACACTTTGTTAGTAGCTTGTACTGCGAGTGTTGATCAGTTAGTACACTGTAAGAAAAATATCCATAAAAATGAAAAAGCTAGTAATTTTCCAGGACATATCCGTTATTAATTATCATATTGCTCTATTTTTCATAATAACTAACTAATACACTGCTTAAAACTATAATTCCACAATGTATTTACTAGCAAATAAAAAATATGTAAGTGTTCAGTAATTCAACGTTGTATTTAAAAATACAGTTATTTGTATTTTAATATTATATTATGCATTTATATTATTTTACAAACAAATCTAAATATATATTTTGCTGAGATTTGATGCAGTGACACAATTTAGCGTCGTGATTGCGCAACGATGTCACAATGTTATTTAGCAACAAATCCACTTCCCCTGAAATGAGTCAACACTGCGTGCTATATACTTAGTGTTCTCTCAGAAGACGCCTGTAGGGCTCTATGAAATCCGTTTAATTTTTCTGGACTCCTTTTTAATGCTCAAATTAAATTGTATTAATCAAAAAGCATGCCTAATTAATTAAAATCATGAAACTTATACAATTTAACATTAAAAGTGTAACAAAAATGACATGTTTAGGCTCGTATGAAATGTTTTATTGTTACCAAATTCGGTGTTTTAGCGTCTGATTATTTGAATGCATACAAACAATGTTTATTTATTCTTACAGTAGCTTATGAAATGCCCCCCCCCTCAGAAATTCTGTGT
>CM041811.1:1611712-1621712 GCA_023376895.1 Aspiorhynchus laticeps
TCCAGAATGAAAGCTAACCCTCGACCCGTCATAAACTCACTGCATTCATAGGATTGGGTTGATAAACCGATTACTGATGCTTTTTCTGAATGCTAACTCTGTGTGCTTTTTAGGGTTTTATAATAAATTCAAAAGTTTGCATTTACACAATCAGATTGAACAAATAGTAGGCATATTTGGCGTGCTGTCCAAAGGGAGGCCTAAGAGCTCGGAATATAGCCGAAGTTGGCTGCATATATATACTATCCTGCTAATTAAGTTGATTATCTGAACGTGCTCCACCCAAACATAATTTCTACTACTCTCGATTACTCACTGCTACTGACTCTTATATCATAAACCCTCTTAATGTACAGTAAATGGCTCTTATAATTCCACCAACACTGTCTCTTTCTCTAAGTACTGTGAGCTTAAGATGATGTTGCACGGATGAGTGTTTTATTCTTCAAATCTCATTATAAGGCTCTCTGAATCCTCAGGAGCTTGTGATTTTGTCAGTATTGCATGTGTGAGCTCTCACTTTCAGGAATCAGCTGCAGCAGGAGCAGAAATCCTCCTCCGATGACGAGGAAAGCGGACAGGACGGGTCTCCGAGGACAGCTCTTCAGGAGAAGCGTGGACACGATGTAGGCCGGCACCTCAGTGACCGCGGATAAGAAGCAGTTGAGGAACGGATCGCCGCTGAGGTTAGTGGTATTCAAGGACAAGCCGAAATATCCAATGTTGATGGCTATCCTATCAGAGGGACAAAGAGACACTCACTGATGTACGGAAAGTGGAATACACTATATTGCCAAAAACTCATCACCAAACACCAATGACTTGTACATATGGGTTCAGTGATTTTAGACACTTACAAAACTGTTGCAGCAGAGATGAAATAATATTTTTAAATACATGAATTATGTTCCCATCGTTGTTGCCACAGATTTGGAAGTGCATCTGTTCTAAAGAAGGGGGTGCCAATACTTTTGTCCGTATAGTGTATGTACAAGTCACTGGTGTTTGGTGATGAGTTTTTGTGCATTTACAGTCACACCAGAGGTGTTAAACTGGGATTAGGACTTGGTTTTATGCAGACCAGTCAAGTTCTTCCACACTGACTCAATCAATCATTTTCTTTTTGAACCTTGTCTTATACACAGAGACATTGTCATGTTAGAATAGAAAAGCAACCCAGGCTCATTGGAAATACGCGTCCCTACATACATTAACACCGTAATTATGTACCTTGCAGCACGTTTCGCAGTGAAATGTCCAGAGAGTGGCGCTAAAACACACGTTTAATACATGATCGTGACACGTTTTTATTACATTGGTACAGGCACGTATTGCAGTGTTTTTATTATGCTGCTTGAGGTACGTTTTGCCGTCATTCATAATTCAAATATCTGGTGAGTGTCGCTAAAGATTAAGCTCTATGAAGTTGGAAGTATCCCCTACACCAAACCCAAACCTAAACCTACCCGAAAGTGTTAACAAATGCAAAATTATTATAAAAACGTATTCGCTGATGCAGCCATGCTATTTTAACTTCAATATGCAGGTTTGAGCTGTTTTGTTGAACTCCAGGATTCGTACCGGAGCTCTTCTTCACCGAAGTGCAACGCTGTATCGCGTGAGCTACCGAGTAAACTTACTGAGTCAGTAAACTCATACATATGAAGCTGTATATGTGACGACAACGTTCAGAAGTATCAGTTTTCAAATCGTGCAGGATGTTAAAATTGTTTAGAAGTCATAACATACCATTCTGCAAGTAACTGTGAGAAAATAATCAAAACAGTTCCTGTAAGTCACACTTCGTGTGAAAAGGAATAAAAGTTGTCAGAGTTTTACTGCCTCTAGTGTTCATTTCAACTATAAACTGCAGTGAATCGTACATATAGGTACGTTTTTTTCAGTTTTGCAGAAATGTATGTAGAGACACGTATTTCCAATGAGCCTAGGTTGTAGAAAAGAGTCCTGTCCAAACTGTTGCTATAATATTAGAAGCACACAATTTCATAGAATATCATTATATGCTTTAACATTAAGATTTGTACTCAAAAAAATTACTAAAGTAGTCAAACCTGTTCATTAGAAGGGGGTGCCAATACTTTTGGCAATATAGTGTATATCGCACTGAAGCATGCATGAGTGTCTCACCATAGCAGTAAACACAGGAACGTGGTTTTGCGGATATCACTGGTCCGTATAACGTCGAGCACGCTGTACTTGCTGTTCTGGGACGCCGACTCTTTAATCTAGCAACGACCAAACACACAATTCATAACACCTCTAGCTAACCTCGGGAACGCTCCCAGAACACTTCTTCAAGCTTAGGACAAAACAGTCTTAAAATAACATTCGTATAACATTATCAATATCTGATGCATGTTCTCATAACGTTAACATGTTTAAAGAAAAAATGGTGTTTTATGTGTTGAAAGAACATTCAAAAACTTAATAATAACAAAAAAACTGGAATGTTTTGAACATGTAAAAGCATTCAGAAATAATTTTTTCATAACAGTATGATGGTTATGTTCTTTTTTGGTTTGGTTCTGTGTTTTAAGACTAATTTCTCAGCATCTTCCTGTTTGTTTCCAGAGTTACTCATTCGTTACCGTGGTTACTCATTGATTAGCGCACACCTGTTCCTTGTTTGGTTGATTATCTTTCCTCAGTTCTTTCTGTTCTTTGTTCGGTGTCGTCTTTATTCGAAGTGTGAGGTGCTTGGTCTCCTGCGTGTTTATCTGGTTTATTAAAGATTTTGATATTCATTCTTTATCTTGCGTGTTCAAGAAAGCCCGATTCGGACGGTAATTGTTTTTCATATTGACGTCTGTAAAAATAAATGTACATATCACCTCAGTGATAAAACTCATAGATTCGGATGGTGATTTATTGACAGTGGAGTGAGTTCTGTGATCCTACGAACCCAGGAACGTGCTGCTCAGTCACATGATTGTCTGCTGTAAATAAAAAAAATATTATTATTTATTATTGTGTAAAATATATTTAAAATACTTATGTATTCTTATTATTCCAAGTATATTTTATAATATATTATCCTATTTATTATTTGATTATTTAAATATCCTGTTTAAAAATAGGAAAATAGACACGCTATAGTTTTATATATTTATACGCGATCTATATCTGTTTATAAAACACATTTTAGAATTGTATTGCATACCTGCTGCTGCCATAATAAAGACCCGTTTCTAATGTTTACATGCTTTTCTTCTCTTTCTGCTCCCAGTCGCTGTGGTGGAGCGGTTATGAAGTATTGTTCTTTTAAATACTTTCCAGCATTTCAGAAATAAATATGTATGCAAATTACACCGAAGTACAACGTTACCGTACTGTGTTCAGGAGTGCTCGAAAAGGGATTAAAGGGATAGTTCACTTTGAAATTAAAATGTGGTATCTATCAGCTTACCCCAAGGGCATCCAAGATGTAGGTGTCTTTTTTTCTTCAGTAGATCCAATTTTGATGTTTTTAGGTCAAACCGTTCTAGTCTGTCAGTCATATAATGGCAGGTATAGGTCACTGTCTCTATAAGAGGGAAAAAGAACATGCACAGAGAAATCCAAATTAAACAATTCCCCATCGTAACTACACATTGATGGCCTAAGACACGAAACGAGCGGTTTGTGTGAGAAAACGAACAGTATTTATATCGTTTTTTACCTCTTGTACACAACCATGTCCAAGTGATCTGAGTGCACACACACATCCGGTGTGTGACGTGTGTGTGTGTGTGTGACGTGTGTGTGTGTGTGACGTGTGTGTGCGCGCTCTGGCTCACGCTGCATTCACACGGGGCGTCGGCGTCATCGCTTGACGGAGGGCGTGTCTGAAGCGTGGTGCTGACGCGCCGTCATAGTTACAACAACCAATCACATACTTCTCTGGTGTTGCATGAACGGGATTGGGTATTTGCATGAGGCGATCTGATTGGCTGACGCCTCCGTTGGCGCTTGAAAAGTAGCGTCAGCACCACGCTTCAGACACGCCCTCCGTCAAGCGTTGACGTCGACGCCCCGTGTGAATGCAGCGTGAGCCAGAGCGCGCGCACACACACGTCACACACACACACGTCACACACACACACACACGTCACACACACACACGTCACACACCGGATGTGTGTGCGCACTCAGATCACTTGGACATGGTTGTGTACAAGAGGTAAAAAACGATATAAATACTGTTGGTTTTCTCACACAAACCGCTCGTTTCGTGTCTTAGGCCATCAATGTGTAGTTACGATGGGGAATTGTTTAATTTGGATTTCTCTGTGCATGTTCTTTTTCCCTCTTATAGAGACAGTGACCTATACCTGCCATTATATGACTGACAGACTAGAACGGTTTGACCTAAAAACATCAAAATTGGATCTACTGAAGAAAAAAAGACACCTACATCTTGGATGCCCTTGGGGTGAGCTGATAGATACCACATTTTAATTTCAAAGTGAACTATCCCTTTAAACACTGAATTTTGAATCGATTTCTTCTCGTAAACTCAGAGATGTAGATTCGGACGGCAATTAAATTACCACACGACCGTGGTGTTTGTCAAAAAAACAGTAGATAATTCAGCCGGGGATTTTAACGGAGGGTGGTGAGAGATACACACAGGCATCCTGGATTCAGACGGCATTAAAATCATCAACTACCCCCTGTATATGCTGAAAATACCTTACGTCCCCCTGAGAAACAATTACCGTCCCAATAGGGCTTAAGTGACAAACAGTTTCAAAAATGGGTGTTTTAAACATTGAGCGAACATTCAAATGTTATGTTTTCTTTACATTTTCAAAGTTATGGAGTGAAATATTCCTCTAATGTTTGCATAACCAAAAAAAACATCCTTAAAGGGGTCATATAATGCTATATCCACTTTTACAAGTTGATTGTACTGAGATGTGTGTTGGCAGTGCCTGTACACAACATCCTATAATGATAAAAATCCATCCAGTGTTTTTTTTTTAATCTCCTAATATGTTTCCCCCCGTCTGTTCGTCTTGTGACGTCACAAGATCGGAGGCCCCTCCCACGATTGCTTGATTGACAGCAGTGTTTCAGCACAGACTGCACTGGTGTCTTACCTTAGCCCCGCCCTGAGTGAGCCGTCACCGCCGGAGCAGATGTAGATAAGAATGACTCCTAAGCGATTGAGGTGTTTAGTTGTTGGATGTAATAATGAATACAGCAGTCATCATTTACTCCCGTCATCTGAGCAGCTGAAGAGGATTACGTTTGTTTCTGAAGGGAATGCGCCTTCGAACTACCTAAATGCGTCTATGTTCGCGCGAATCATTCGTGATCCAGCTTCACCTCCAGAAAAAGTGAGTACAAGGTTTTTTAAATGAATCTTTGCAAATCGCCTTTCCTAATAATGTGCTAATTAGCAAGTTTCACGATGAATGCGGCTAAAGTAAACAATCCCTCAGAGAGGGCTCAGAAGAGAGGGGCGGAGTCAGCAGAAGAGAGGGGCGGAGTCAGCAGAGCTCATTAACATTTAAAGGAGAATGACACAAAACCGCTTGCTCTGACAAGAGCTGTTTTTGAGAGGGTAACACTACCAATGAAAAATTTTAACCAAACTATGTTACAGACTTTTCATTAAGACCCTAAAGAATAATATCAACTTGTTGAAAATGGGCATTATATGACCCCTTTAATAAATTGAAAAAAACGGATGTTTAGAGTGTTTGAAAAGCATTCAGAAATAAAGTTTTCATAGCTTAAAAAACCCTTAGCATTCCTAAGGTCTGTTTTTGAATGGGATTTGTACCTCAGGAGGGACATTGGAATGCTATGGGAATATTATTGAAAGGTTCTTGTTTATATCAGCGGGGTTATAGTCTTCTCAGTGCAGTGGGACCAGACTCAGACCTCAGACTGGTTGAAGATCACGTCTGGAGCTGCGACTTTGTTCTTCTTCGCTGCTACTCTCACGATGGCCTCAGCTTCCAGCACGCGTCCCTGAGAGAGAAGCCATCGCGGAGTCTCCGGGATCAGCCTGAGGATTTGTTTAGGAGAAAACACCATGATCTATTGTAGGGAAGGACTGAAGGGTCAAGTGGCTAATGATGAAAACTGCACCGATACTAACGAAGCGCTCACACTAGGCTTTCAGCATGAGATGTGACAGCATGCTCTTATTAAAAACTATAATTCAACATATAACAAATGATCCAAAATGTGAAAGCATAGTGTACCTTTCTGCACTGTAAAAAAAACGGCGGCTGTGGTTGCCGGAATTCTACCGTAAAAAATACGGTAACAACATTTTAGGTTTTACGGTTTTAACTTAAATTTACAGTTAAATACCGTAATTTCATTAACTGATATAATGTTAATATACCAATCTATTGAAGTACTGAAATCTGTATCTTTGTAATACACTGATAACCACCAAAAGCAGTATTATTAATTAATACCCAGCAGGCACCAGACGTCTATGTAACGTCAGGTTGACGTTGGACATGATGTCAGACAGACGTTGCATTTTGGTTGAAAATGAAAATCGGGTTAATTTGACGTTGAAATAACATTGGATTTTGGTTACACAACCTAAAATCAACAAAATCTCAACATCAGCTGACGTCGGTATTGGACATCAATTTAACATTGACATTAGACGTTGGATTTACAGTGAAATTTGGTCACCCGACGTCGCAACCAAAATTTAACCAAATATCAACGTCTTGTGTTGTGACGTTGTGTGCCTGTTTTGTGCCTGCTGGATAACATAGAAGAAGCACAGCATCATTCACACAAACACTAATCACCATCATGATGATCTCAATAAAATGAAATATGCAATAAACATTAATTTAACAACATTAGATGTAACATACAACCCTAATAAACATAACTGATAAGAAAAAACTAAGAAGAAACTTCAAATTCAAACAAAATTTGAAATGCAGGGAATTCTGGGAACGTCAGTTTACTGTTTTTCCCTGTATGTTTTACACTTACTGTTAACCATTTAACAGGTTTTTACTGTAGCTTTTTCATTTTTACTGTCATTTTTTACAGTGTGCAGTGCTGCAGATTTAAAACGTCTTTAGATTCAGAACTTTGTGATGTCTTCGCTAGGGCTGGGTATCGAGTTCGATGCTTCGAAAAACATCTTGTCGCTCGGTACCAGATTTCGATACCTAAGGGGTTAATCTCATCAGCGTCAGTGAGCCAGCCTGCAGCACTAGGTGTGTTCGACTAGAAGCGACGCGGCGCTGATCGATCAGTGTTTGACATCCGCGAGAGCGATTCGAAAGCGTACGGATCTGCTCTCTATATAGCGATGTTTCGTTTACTACACACAGACTGAAGCGCGCTCGCGGTGGTTTCAGCGTCTGGGTCTAAATGAGGACATAAACACATGAACAACATCTCCAGAACTGCTCTGAGAGTCATGAGCATTTTACCGTTTGATTTGAGTTAATCTAGCATCATATCATATACACACAGAACTGTGAAGGTATTCACGGCAACCCGTCAAAATAAAAGTCCGGTTTAATTTGGAAGACACTGCGGCAGAAATATATTAATATTGTTCAGCATACTGCTACTACTAGGCTACTATTAAAATTATTAAAACTTTATTTTTTTTTTAAGTCATGATCACAACATTTCTTCCATGTTTTAATTTTAATAGTAAAATTTTGTTTGCCAAAATAAATAAATAAAGTTTGATTTTCAATAATTTAAAAGATAAATTAAATTAATGTTTTATGCATTCATTTGAAAACCAGATACAGAATTTCTGAGGAAAAATAAAACTTTCATAAGGCTATACATTTGAATAAACTAAGTTGTTTTTATGCATTCAAATAATTAGACATACTACAACACAGAATTTAATAACAATAAAACATATGTGAAAGAAAATAAAACACCCACTTATGAAAGTAGATAGATTTTCAATTCAAGTCTTTAACCTAGAATAAATTAATAGAAATGATGATTCTGTCTGAGCTATGTGTTTTAAAACGAACACGCACTAGTGTAAACTGAAACTATTTGAGCTTTATTAAAATTATTTGCACTGATTTATTAGATATATATTGTTTCTTCGTGCAGTGGCTCAGGAGACGAGTCTAAGTCTGTAAAAATGTCAACAAGCTGAAAAAAAAATGTTGAGATTAAACTAAACAACGATTAAAACTGATTTCATAAAATTGGTATCGAAAAAAGTATCGTTCAGGAGCCGGTATCGATCTCAAGGTATCGGTATCGGTATCGGTATCGAAATTTTTGAATGATACCCAGCCCTAGTCTTTCCAGTGTGAATGCAGCAGAAAGTATAGTGTGAGCTTGAAACCAGTCTGGTTTTCTTGAGACTCACCACCACAGTGGGATGTAGACCACGGTCAGGCCCAACAGAACCCTCAGTAGTGTCCTCCAGTCACGGACGACGAAGGCGATCCACGGCAGCAGCATGTAACCGATGCAGTAATGCAGACTCGCTCCCAGCGTCGTGAAGAGAACACGCAAGGACTTACTCAGCACTTCACTGCCTGCGACAACATAATACATCTAGAGCATCCCATGCACACGCTTAAAGAGACAGTTCTTCATTGGCTTTGATAGTTCAAGAAGAACCCAGCACATGCATGGAACCTTTCCAATGCACAAAAGCTTCTTTATAATGCAAAAATATTTTAGATTATAAAAATGTTCCTCACACTAAGAAAAAAACAACCTGGTCTCATGGCATAAACATACCTGGGTGCACTTTTTAGCGAGACCGTTTTTACGTACCTTACTGCACATTTCAGTTTCAAAGAGAAATGTCCAGTGAGTGGCGCTAAAACACGGGTTCAATATGTAAACCCTGGCACGTTTTTATTATGTTGATATACACTATATTGCCAAAAGTATTGGCACCCCTTCTAATGAACAGAAAAATGCACTTCCGAATCTGTGGCAACAACGATGGGAACATAATTAATGTATTTAAAAATTGTATTTCATCTCTGTTGCAACAGTTTTGTAAGTGTCTAAAATGACTGAACCCATATGTACAAGTCATTGGTGTTTGGTGATGAGTTTTTGTCTCAAGGTCTGCATTTACAGTCACACCAGAGGTGTTAAACTGGGATTAGGACTTGGTTTTATGCAGACCAGTCAAGTTCTTCCACACTGACTCAATCAATCATTTTCTTTTTGAACCTTGTCTTATACACAGAGACATTGTCATGTTAGAATAGAAAAGAGTCCAAACTGTTGCTATAATATTAGAAGTACACAATTTCCTAGAATATCATTATATGCTTTAACATTAAGATTTGTACTCATAGAAATTACTAAAGTAGTCAAACCTGTTCATTAGAAGGGGGCGCCAATACTTTTGGCAATATAGTGTATGTACGTATTGCTGTGTTTTTATTACGTTGATATTGGTTCAGAATTCAAATATCCGGCGACCGTCGCTAAAAATTAATGCGCTATTGTGTTGGAAGTATCCCCTGCACCAAACCCAACCCTAAACCTACCTGTGTTGACAAATGCAAAACTGATATAAAAACGCATTTGTTGATGCAACTGTGCTATTTGAACTTCCTTATATGCAGATTTGAGCTGTTTTGTCGAAGCGTAGTTACACGGGATTCGATTCAAGTACGTCTCTGTACTCCGTGAGCTAACCTGTCGTGTATGAAAACCCACAGATATGAAGCTGGATATGTGTGATGCTAACACTCAAAAGCATCAGTTTTCAAATTTCCATGTCATAACATGATATTCTTCAAGTAATTGTGCGAAAATTACGCTTTATTAATCAAAACACTGTAAATTTGTGTGAAAAGGAATAAAAGGCGTCGCCTCTAGTGTTCATTTCTTTTGGAAAATGCAGTGATATGTACTTATTGGTACGTATTTTGCGTCTCGCTAAAAAGTGCGCACAGGTACGTTTATGCCATGAGACCAGGAAGAAAAAACTGTTCTTTGGTTGGTTCTTCATGGCATTCTTATGAAAACCCCTTTATTTTTA
>CM041811.1:1624212-1634212 GCA_023376895.1 Aspiorhynchus laticeps
CTGACTCGGCTGGAGTTCTCCATTGAGCATCTCATGGGGAATACTGGCTCTCAGCCATTCATCACTTAGATTTCCATCCACTATCCGACAGTGATGTGACGGCGAAGCCCCGACAAACACTATATAGAGGCTGTGAAGCCCTGTGGAGATGTAGACGGCGTTTAAGAGAAAGAAAAGGATGAGAAAAAACGGTCCCGTTTGGCCTAGAAAGGCGGTGTCCTTGTCATAACTTCCCATTCTGAGAGTGATTACTGAAGAATCAGCTGACTGTGAAGATGCCTCTGTATTACCACATGTTGCAGAGGTCAGCTTTGGGTTTAGTTCTTTGGAAAGATATCTGGAGAAGAACGCCGCTATCCTCTACACTGTAAAAAATTAATAGACATTTATGTATCAAATTCTTCTTCTATTATAATCATGTGTATATGCATGCGTGTATAGAAGTCTGTATGAGAATGAGCTGCGCCTACACTGTAAATATAAATCATGCACTGTAAAAAAATATTTCAGTAAAATTTACGGTAAAAAACTGGTGGCTGTGGTTGCCGGAATTCTACCGTAAAAAATACGGTAACAACATTTTAGGTTTTACGGCTTTAACTTAAATTTACAGTTAAATACCGTAACTTCATTAACTGATATAATGTTAATATACCAACCTATTAAAGTACTGTAATCTGTTTGTAATACACTGATAACCACCAAAAGCAGGAGCTGATGAGAGTCACATGATGAACCAAAGCAGCTTTTAAATAATAACATATATAGAAGATGCTTCACACAAACACTGATCACCATCATGATGACATTCATTAAACTAAAATATGCAATAAACATTAATTTAACAACATTAGGTGTAACATACAACCCTAATAAACATAACTGATAAGAAAAAACTAAGAAGAAACAGTTATTTCAAAGAAAAAACACCAAATTCAAACAAAATTTGAAATGCATCGCAGGGAATTCTGGGAACGTCAGTTTACGGTTTTCCTGTAAATTTTACAGGAATTTACCGTTAACCATTTAACAGGTTTTTACTGTAGCATTTTCACAGTTTTTTACCCTTAAAATTACGGTAATTTTTTACAGTGTGGGTCTAAAAAATTAAAGTGATACTTAAAAATAGTGAGTATATTTCATTAAAGAATTGTGATCCAGTGTTGTATAGAAAATAGAGGACTTTTTACTAATAAAACCAAGAGATGTGTTTTCATCATTGTTTTAAAGGAAACTTCAGCAGTTTTGAGGCTTTAATTGAGAAACTGATTAAACTAAAAAAATTAGGGAAAGGCGGCTATCTATTTATTTTAAGAGAATTAACTCAATTTTGCAGTTTTATTTTAGAGGTGATTGTTATGCTTTGCATATGGCTGGATATGGAGAGTAAATATTGAAATTAAATGCTATTTTATGCATTTTTGAGTCTATTAATGTTTAATATTCAGTTAACATTTGAAAGAGTTTCTGTTACGTTGAAGTTTCCATTGAGTAGAGCTTATGGTTATGGAGCTTATGGTTATGGATAATACTCCTATAAGGCATTAAGCCTTGTTCAATGAGCACTTTCCAGTATTTCTCAAGTATTTGAGCTGTTTACAGTCTTTTAAATGTACAAAATAACTCAAAGTCAAATACAAACAGGCCTCACTCAAAACCACAGACTTCTGAGAATCAACTTAAAATAAATGAACACATCTCACTAATTATATTAAATTAATTGTGTCATTAATTTAGGAGATCTTACATGATTTATTCAAGTAGATTCCATTAAAAAATCAAGTTGTAAAAACTACTCAAAAATATTAAGTGTAATATTGTGACATTTAGTTTGTTAAATAGGCTACACGCTGATTTCTATGGAAAGCAGCAATAATAATCCTTTCAATTAATGGACATGTTTTATTCCTATCAAATACACATTGTGTAGGTTACTATAAAGTTTACTCTGTTTTTCTCCCAGCTAACTGACCACTTACTTTCATGTATTTCGGGAGAAATATTATCAACATGGTCATTATTGTGTCTGCATGACACGTCGCTATGGAAATAATAAAATTATATGTATAGAATATTTAATTATTTAATATTGCACTTTTGTATAATTACCACTGTCCATTGACATATATCACGAATATAAAATAAAATAAAATAAACGGTCATTTCATGTAGACTACTCTTGGGGGCCCTCTGGTGGCCACGGGGCCCTAAGCAGCCGCTTAGTTCGCTTATGCCTTGGGCCGGCTCTGACTGCTGGTCAAATATTACAACATTATCAGTGAAAGCTGTAAAGACAGATTTTTACTTAAGTAAAAGTACTTGCTTTTAAAAGTACTTAAAAAAAGGAAATTTACTTTTTTAAGTCAATGCAGTGTTTTAAAACCCAGCAACACAACTGTAGCTGTATAACTTTACAACAGCAACGCTGCTTTAACAAAAGAGCAAAACAGCAAGATTTTTTTACATAAAAATGTTAAAAATGCTCTTTATTTGTTCTCGCAGTCTTTGATGTCACACACAGAACAATCTGTGCAGTGCTGCTTCAAGTCAAACACCTATTGTGTTTTATTAGGAGACGCACAACAGTTCTTCTGTGGCTTTATAGGGAATATTTTCATTTACACGATTTTGCAAAATCAGACCATATTGTGCCTAATATGTACCACAAGTACCATGTTGCCTCCAGGCAACATACTTTATTTTAGTTTTTGTTAATAAAATTAGACACCCATTTAATTGATAAATGCTATCTCAGGGTAGTAGAACTCAAACACTAATCAATGAAAATGCAAAAACGTGGTTGCATGACCCACAGGAGTATATTTTGGTATATTGGTGTATAATTTTTCTCCAACGAAAAGTCATTTATCATCAATTTTCATTCATATAACTGCCTACAAAAAATCTGTGTCACCTTCATTAGTAAGTAAAGAAGTATTTTCAAAAACTTTACATTATATACAGTGTCCTCCACTAATATTGGCACCCTTGGTAAATATGAGCAAAGGCGGCTGTGAAAATAAATCTGCATTGTTTATCCTTTTTATCTTTCATTCAAAAAATTCACAAAATTCCAACCTATCATTGAAGTAATGCAATTGAGAGTGGGGGGGAAATCTCATTGTGAAATAAATGCTTTCACTATTTCATGTTGGCCACAATTATTGGCACCCAATTATTGCAACGTCCTTTTCCCAGCACAACAGCTCTGAGTTTTCTCCTATAATGCCTGAAGAGTTTGGAGAACACCTGATAAGAGATCAGAGACCATTTCTTCATCCAGAATCTCTCCAGATCCTTCAGATTCACAGCTTCTTCTCTTCAGTTCACCTCACTCATTTTCTACAGGGTTCAGGTCAGAGGACAGAGACAGCAATGGTAAAGATTCATTTTGTGCTCAGTGACCCATTTTTGTGTTTGTTTTGATGTTTGTTTTGGATTGTTGTCCTGGTGGAAGATCCAAACACGGCCCAATATAAGATTTCTAACAGAGTCAGTCAGGTTTTGATTTTTTATCTGTTGGTGTTTGATGGAATCCATGATGCCATGCATCTGAACAAGATGTTCAGGACCTCCAGCAGAAAAACAGGCCCACAACATTAAAGATCCAGCAGTATATTTAACCGTGGACATGGGGTACTTTTTATCCCTGTTTGTACTAAACTCATCTGGTGGGTTTGCTGCCAAAAAGCTCTTTTTTCAGTTTCATCTGACCATAGAAGCCAGTGCCATTTGAAGTTCCAGTCGTGTCTGACAACTGAATTTGCTGGAGTTTGTTTTTGGATGAGTGAGGACAATTTTTCTTGAAACCCTCCTGAACAACATGTGCTGATGTAGGGGATGTTTGATATATTTTTTTAGGTTTCTGACCCCAAGACTCAACTAATCTCTGCAATTCTCCAGCTGTGATCCTTGGAGAGTCTTCAGCCACTCAAACTCTCCTCCTCACCGTGCATTAGGACGATATAGACACGTCCTCTTTCAGGCAGATTTTTAACATCTTTAGTTGATTGGAACCTCTTAATTATTACCCTGATGTGGGAATGGGGATTTTCAATGTTTTAACAGCTAACAGCTTAATAGCTAACGGATCTCGAACCCACGCAAAAGAGCGATAATCCTCTTTAAAGTACATCGCAAATTGTTTTCTCATTGCTGACAGGTGCTCAGACGCTGATTGAAATAGGGAGGAGAAATCGTGTGACATGCCTGCATCAGTGATAAAGTCTGCAAGGCTGGGGAACATGTCGCAGTTCCCTTGACTGATGCGGCCATGCCAGAGGTCTAGTTTTTGTGTGAAGGCGTGCACTTTGTCTGCAAGGAGCAAAATATGAGTTTCGCGGCCTTGCAAAGACAGGTTGAGGCCGTTCAAGCGGTCAAATATATTGACCAAATATATTGGTCAATATCGACAGAGATGCAAGCCACATAGTGTCATCCAGATGCTTCGCCAGATCTGATTTGATTTCTGTCAAAAACCACTTCACCTCCTCTCACAGCTCATACAACCGCTGTAACACCCGCCCCCTGGAGAGCCAGCGAACTTCAGTGTGCAGAAGCAGCTGTTCGTGCCCTGACCCCATCTCCTGGCAGAGGACCCCAAACAAGCGAGAGTTAATTTGATGAGATTTATCATTTTCACGGATTGGTTCAGCACGGAGTCAAAAAGAACCAGCATTTTTTTAGCAGCTAGTGCTTCGCGATGGACCATGCAATGTGTCCATTTCACAAGTGGAGCTACTTGCTGAACGCGAGCAGCTAGGCCACGCTCACGCCCCGTCATTGCCTGCGCACCATCCGTGCATAGGCCAACGCATCGGTCCCAGGCCAAACCATTTTCACGGATAAAAATATCAAGGACATTGAAAATGGCTTCTCCTGTAGTGTGCGACTGAAGAGGCCGGCAAAACAGGACATCGTCCTCGATCGCCTTGTCCCGCAGATACCTGACATAGGTGAGGAGCTGTGCCTGCCCAGCAATATCAGTGGATTCGTCCAGCTGCAGCGCGTAGTAAGGACTCTTTTTTACGAACTCTATCAGTTGCTCTCTGATATCATTGGACATGTCTTCAATTCTCCTAGCGACTGTGTCATTGGACAGTGGTACTGCACCGAGTTTGGCTGCTGCACTATCGCCTATCATTATTCTGCACATGTCTTGCGCTGCCGGCAAAATGAGTCTCGGCGATTGTATGCAGTTTACCCAGTTTACCGATTCTTTTGGCCACTACATACGATGCCTCCAAACACTGTTTAGACACAGTGCTGTGCACTGAAATGGTTGCCTGTTGCTGATGGAGGCCATCAAGCTTTCTTTTAAAATATTCAGCCGGTTTATTTTTAATGCCAGCATGCTTTGTTTCGAGGTGCCTTTGTAATTTGCAGGGCTTCATACTGTCGTTTGCCAGCACCTCGGCACACACGACACACTGAGGTCTCACATCAGCCGTGACTGTAAACCCAAACTGCAGGTATGCTTCATCGTACCTTCGAAGCTGTTTTGCAGCTGGTGGTGCGTCGGTTGGCTTGTTGGTCCTCACAAGAAATTTCTCCATTTTTGTTATGTGTTTTCAATAAAGTTTAGGCAATATGTAACTGTGTGTGTGGCTATGTTGAGAGACGTATCAGGGGCTAATCAGTCGGGACTTAGGCACGATCTTTAATTAAACGAACAAAATAATTATTTTGCAGACAATTCAGATTTTATTTTAATACTTAACGATTGTAGTGTGTGTGTGTGTCTTAGTCGCGTGGGTAGTTTTAGCTAAGTGTAGCTACTGCCTATAGCAGTTAAAAAAAATTACTGGCTAGGGCTGAGATTTGATCTAATCTTTAACAAGAATGTTTGTGGGTTTAGTCTTTAAAAAGACTGTTGGGGTTTTGTAGTAAAGGCCTATGTAAATCGAGATTGATAACAGACTAGCGAGAGCTGGCACAAGCGAACTTGGCAAGAGACTAGACTAGAGTGAATGGAGAGCTATGTCGTGAGTCAATTTAAATGCAGTGATTTATTTTTGTGTGAGAGTGAGTGAACATTTACATTTACATTTACATTTACACCCCGCTCTGTAATGGTGCGTTCAAGTCATGTCGGATACATCGTATTTACGAGTTGAACGCACATGAACGCCACCACAAAGTCGTTATTACGAGTGGGAAACTCTAAATTTTCTTTAAGCCCTGAGTTTCCGAGTTGGGGGCGTGTCAGTGAGAGAGTTGGGGGCGTGTCTGTGAGAGAGTTGGGGCGTGTCTGTGAGAGAGTTGGGGCGTGTCCGTGAGAGAGTCGGGGGCGTGTCTGTGAGAGAGTCGGGGGCGTGTCAGTGAGAGAGTTGGGGGCGTGTCAGTGAGAGAGTTGGGGGCGTGTCAGTGAGAGAGTTGGGGGCGTGTCAGTGAGAGAGTTGGGGCGTGTCCGTGAGAGAGTTGGGGCGTGTCTGTGAGAGAGTCGGGGGCGTGTCAGTGAGAGAGTTGGGGGCGTGTCAGTGAGAGAGTTGGGGCGTGTCTGTGAGAGAGTCGGGGGCGTGTCTGTGAGAGAGTCGGGGGCGTGTCTGTGAGAGAGTTGGGGCGTGTCAGTGAGAGAGTTGGGGGCGTGTCTGTGAGAGAGTTGGGGGCGTGTCAGTGAGAGAGTTGGGGGCGTGTCTGTGAGAGAGTTGGGGCGTGTCAGTGAGAGAGTTGGGGGCGTGTCAGTGAGAGAGTTGGGGCGTGTCTGTGAGAGAGTTGGGGGCGTGTCTGTGAGAGAGTTGGGGGCGTGTCTGTGAGAGAGTTGGGGGCGTGTCTGTGAGAGAGTTGGGGGCGTGTCAGTGAGAGAGTTGGGGGCGTGTCTGTGAGAGAGTTGGGGCGTGTCAGTGAGAGAGTTGGGGGCGTGTCTGTGAGAGAGTTGGGGGCGTGTCTGTGAGAGAGTTGGGCGTGTCTGTGAGAGAGTTGGGGCGTGTCAGTGAGAGTTGGGGCGTGTCAGTGAGAGAGTTGGGGGCGTGTCAGTGAGAGTTGGGGGCGTGTCAGTGAGAGAGTTGGGGGCGTGTCAGTGAGAGAGTTGGGGCGTGTCTGTGAGAGAGTTGGGGCGTGTCAGTGAGAGAGTTGGGGGCGTGTCAGTGAGAGAGTTGGGGGCGTGTCAGTGAGAGAGTTGGGGCGTGTCCGTGAGAGAGTTGGGGCGTGTCTGTGAGAGAGTCGGGGGCGTGTCAGTGAGAGAGTTGGGGGCGTGTCAGTGAGAGAGTTGGGGCGTGTCTGTGAGAGAGTCGGGGGCGTGTCTGTGAGAGAGTCGGGGGCGTGTCTGTGAGAGAGTTGGGGCGTGTCAGTGAGAGAGTTGGGGGCGTGTCTGTGAGAGAGTTGGGGGCGTGTCTGTGAGAGAGTTGGGGCGTGTCAGTGAGAGAGTTGGGGGCGTGTCAGTGAGAGAGTTGGGGCGTGTCTGTGAGAGAGTTGGGGGCGTGTCTGTGAGAGAGTTGGGGCGTGTCCGTGAGAGAGTTGGGGCGTGTCTGTGAGAGAGTCGGGGGCGTGTCAGTGAGAGAGTTGGGGGCGTGTCAGTGAGAGAGTTGGGGCGTGTCAGTGAGAGTTGGGGGCGTGTCAGTGAGAGAGTTGGGGGCGTGTCAGTGAGAGTTGGGGGCGTGTCAGTGAAAAAACGTGTCGAATGCAATGGACGCAGCCAAAGACTAAAGATATGCAGCGTCGGTAAAGTTGTTGAAATGAATAAAATTATTATTTTTTGTAATGTACAATAAAACTATATAAGTTACACATACAAAATATTATATTATTGTATAATTATAATAGAATATATAATTATTCAGTTTACATCACCTTCATAAATGAAATAAAAACAGAAAAAAGAAAACACACAATGATGCACATTCTTCATTCATCATTTTATAGATGTAGAGTTGTAGAAAATAATTGAATTTTATGTAGAAAAGTTAAATCGCCATCTTGTTCCGACCAAAGTGAATCGAACGCACCCGACGTCGTAATAACGACTTGTCAACTCGTAAGTACGAACGTCCGAGGAGGACTTGAACGCAGCATAAGCCAGGGCGGGAACGGCGGCGGCCCTGCGCATGCGCGATTCATTTGCAGCCTGGACGCGGAGTGTGTGTCTGCTCTCTGCTCTGACTGCTGCGCGAGGCTACTGAGAGACTGACCGCCTGTGAGTGCTTTTGGACGGGAGAGGGGCTCACGGCAGCACCCGCTGCTCGTTGAGCACAGTAGGCCTAACTGCAGAGTGATTCGTGCTTTCGAGTCTCCAAACACCACAAAAGTCTCCAAAAACACCTGTAAAAGTCGCTGGATTTGTCGCTTTTGACAAAAAAAAAGTCGCCAGGAGGATGATTTGTTTGTTATAATCAGTGCTTGAAGTGGGGGGGAAAGGTGGCGGTACTCTCTTTGCATTGGCAAATCATTACATTTTTACAGTGAAAAACAAAACTTGGAGATATTGCTGTTACAACAATTTATTGTTATTTATTTATTAACAACATAAATGTATTTAAACGTATGTGTGTGCGTGTATTTCACAAAAACTAAAGGAAAGCTCTAACTGTAGCCTATATTCTGACTAGTTTATTCGATTTATATATATATAAAACGAATAAACGAATATTTTATAATAAACGAATAATGAATAAATGAATAATAAACGAAAAACGAATATTTTTTTTATATATATAAAACTAAATACGACCTCACGTTTTATACGTTTGCAGCCTCTGAAACTTCCGTCCGTCATAAAAATTAATTCAGATGGTTCGATTTTCTGCATTTTTCGCATCCGTAGCAAATATTTTGAGGGGTGCTTTTGACAATTGAGAGCCACCAAATGACGAATATGAAAAAAACGAATAGGACAGTTTCGGACTCAGTTCGGACTTGCGCAGCTTCTCGAGGAGAAATCAAACAAATGAGCGCCGTTTTCTAAAGTCTATGAGCGCAGCACACACAAATAAACTAAATTGACATACTGCAGTTAATTTCAAAATGTGGTGTTTTTATATTTATAACATTTGAATACAGTTCAGCAACATGCATCACACGACCTGACGACCAAGAGAGCTGACAACTGACCATCACTTAATTTACCATCACCTCACGATTGAAAATGTGACACTGATTTCATATGACAGTTCAACAAACAAATTAATAATATTAAGTCACGAAATAATGACTGTTTTGGTCTATTTTAGCAGCGAAAATAGATCCGATGAATCCAAACAAAGATCACAGCATAGCGCATCTCACAGCAACACTCAATGGTGTTTTGAACGAATCGGTTGAGTCAAAGATTCAATGACCCATGCACAAACATCTGTCTCATTCTTGATGAATCGGCCGTTTGAACGAATCGTTTGAATGAACGACTCAATGACTCGCTTAATAAAACCGCTTATCACCTGCATTTGCGCTCACTATCGACAAACCAATCAAATTTGTTCAAAACTCTTTTTTTTAAATCAGTCCAAACACATTTTAATTTTTATTCAGGAGTTATGTATATACAAAACTATAGCTTTTTATGACAGTAGTTTAGTGATAAAAAAAGTTTTTTTTTCCTCCCATCCTGTAGCCTACTCGCGCCCCCCCCCGGTTGAGAACCACTGGGCTAATGAATCTTTGAATCAAACGATTCGTTCAAACCGCAGATTCATCAGATGTTCATGCATAGGCTAATGAATCTTTGACTCAAACGATTCGTTCAAACCGCAGATTCATCAGATGTTCATGCATAGGCTAATGAATCTTTGACTCAAACGATTCGTTCAAACCGCAGATTCATCAGATGTTCATGCATAGGCTAATGAATCTTTGAATCAAACGATTCGTTCAAACCGCAGATTCATCAGATGTTCATGCATAGGCTAATGAATCTTTGACTCAAACGATTCGTTCAAACCGCAGATTCATCAGATGTTCATGCATAGGCTAATGAATCTTTGACTCAAACGATTCGTTCAAACCGCTGATTCATCAGATGTTCATGCATAGGCTAATGAATCTTTGACTCAAACGATTCGTTCAAACC
>CM041811.1:1646712-1676712 GCA_023376895.1 Aspiorhynchus laticeps
TATATATATGTGAGTGTGTGTGTTTTGAGTGAGTGTAAGTGAGAGTATGTGTGTGTGTGTGTGTGTGTGTGTGTGTGTGTGTGTGTGTATATATATATATAAAAAAATAATTCATAAGATACAAATATGTAACAGTTAGCAGTGTTGCCAACTTAGTCATTTTGTTGCTAAATTTAGCAACTTTTCACACTACACTAGCAACTATTTTCTTCCAAAAGCACCTAACAACAAATATAGGAATTTTTTTAATTTATTTAGCAACTTTTGATAAGTGACTCAGACAATAAAAAGGCACATTTTCCATCTAAATTACACAAAAAGAGGACACCAGCAGTACACACATCACATGAACTGAACTAGCTGCTATTTACAATTGTTCAATTTAATAATAATAATTGTTCATTTATGACACACTTTGTTAGTAGCTGTGATTGTTGATCAGTTAGTACACTGTAAGAAAAATAGAAAAGATGCTAGTAATTTTCCAGGATATTATTCATTATCCATAATAACCCTGTAACCTGAAAACACAATGTTTAATTTAAAATGCAGGCAAAAACAATACGGAAAAATTATTTCATATTAACATAATAGATTATGCTCTATTTTTACAGTCTTATCTTTGTGTCTAGCACACTAACTAACTACTAATACACTGCTTAAACCATAACTGTTCAGAATGTGTAGTTATACTAGTTATTAAAAAACTTAAATTGTAATCAATGTACGTTTTCATATGATGCAGTAATTGTTAATGCATGGTTTAGTTCATACATTAACTTGTGCATTAGTTAAGCATTGTTTAATGCATATTTGTGCACACGTATTGTAAAGTGTTACCGCAACAAATCGACAACTTTCTCTGAAGGTTAGTATGCAGCACCGTCAGCGAGCTGTTAGTATGCATGCTTCACACACTGATGTAGTATATACTCTCTTCAGGGGTGACAGCTTCTGTGTGTTTTGTTCTGAGAGGAATATTGACCCGATCTCAGAGGCTTTTGGATGTTTTATGGACTCTCCTTCAGTTCATCTTCAGACCGGTTCTTCCACCTGATCATAACCGGGCATATGGGTTATTGTGCTTCAGTTACAAGATAAACAATGAGTGAAACCTGAAAGACGACTTCATCTTCCGTGTTTAATATCAAAGCATGAAAGAGGCGATCGGCGTCAGCAGATGCTCTATTAATACATTCATTGTTGCTTTTGATTGGCACTTCACAATTAATTCTAGTTGTGAAGATTGAATCCATAACTCATGTTTTCCCACACTGTTTTCATAATAATTCTGTAATGCATTGATTTGAGGAGCGCACAGAACTACAGATCATGTTATTATTTGTGAATTAAAGCGGGAATATATATATATAGATACATATATACATATATGATCAAAACCTTTCATCAAAGTTACATAAAACCAAAATGCGTTCTTGTCTTAGAACAACTTTGATGAACTTTTATGATCCACTTCAAGTGTTGACTAATATATATATATATGAATATTTATACAACAGTGTCGCTAAAATAAGTCTGTGTTTTATCATCATAGCAGCTGCCAGATATGAATATGATAACTCATAACATACTAAATAAAGCATTCACAGACTAAACAATGATCCGTCTGAATAATGCACATTATTACTATCATCATAATCATCATCAGATGTTTTGTTGAACACTGCAATCGTTACCTTGAACTGTTTTGACCTTATTTAACTCATAAACATGACTTTTGTTGGTTAAATATATATAGGTTGTTTGGTTGATGTTAAATAATATTTTTGATGTTCCCATTTTTTAAATATCAACAACAATAAATGAAGTAAAAGTAACAGCTGTATGTGCATTATATTTACATCATAAATACATATGAATGTTTGTTTGAATCAGTATTTATTGTGTGAATATTTATAGCAGACTCTGTGGCGTCGGTTCCTCAAAATGATTGTTTTTCTATGAATATGAGTGTACCTGTTTAGTGGGAAAGTCAGCAAATGAGATGTAATATGACACGTGTGATGTGTGGGAAAAACTGTTTTGCAGCATTTCCATTCAAGCTTAAAGACTAGTGATGAACTGAGCCTCAGCAGGACAAGAGAGACATTTTATTACAAACTAATGCAAATATCAAATATCGTTTCCCCTATAGACCCTCTATGAACACAACATGTACATGTAGACACACACACACAAACACACACGCACGCACAATATATACACACACACACACACACACTAATATTTACATGTATAGTCATATAATTTATATTATAAATAAATACATTTAATATTTAAAAATAAAATATTTCTCTGAAATATATACATGCATGATAAATGTACACAGAACACACACATATATTATGTAAACAAAAACGTTTATTTTGGAAGCGATTAATCGCGATTAGTCATTTGACAGCACTTACATATATAATATATATATATATATACAGTTGAAATCAAAACTTTACATACACCTTTCAGAATCTGCAAAATGTTAATTACAAAACACGTGTTATTGTTTATTTAGTACTGACCTGAATAAGATATTTCACATATAAGATGTTTACATATAGTCCACAAGAGAAAATAGTAGCTGAATTTCTAAAAACGACCCGTTCAAAAGTTTTCACACCCTTGATTCTTAATACTGTGTTGTTATCTGAATGATCCACAGCTGTGTTTGTGTTTAGTGATAGTTGTTCATGAGTCTCTTGTTTGTTCTGAACAGTTAAACTGAGCTGTTCTTCAGAAAAACCCTTCAGCTCCCACAAAATCTGTGGTTTTATGGCATTTTTGTGTATTTGAACCCTTTCCAGCAGTGACTGTATGATTTTAAGATCCATCTTTTCACACTGAGGATAACTGAGAGACTCATATACAACTATTACAGAAGGTTCAAACACTCACTGATGCTCCAGAAGAATAAACCATGCATTAAGAGCCGGGGTGTGAAAACTTTTGAACAGAATGAAGATGAGTACATTTTTCTTGTTTTGCCTAAATATCATATTTTTTTTTTCATTTAGTACTGCCCTTCAGAGGCTACAGAAGATACTTACATGTTTCCCAGAAGACAGAATAAGTTAAATTTACCCTGATCTTCAAATTCATAAGTTTTCACGCCCCCAGCTCTTAATGCATGGTTTATTCTTCTGGAGCATCAGTGAGTGTTTGAACCTTCTGTAATAGCTGCATATGAGTCTCTCAGTTATCCTCAGTGTGAAAAGATGGATCTTAAAATCATACAGTCACTGCTGGAAAGGGTTCAAATACACAAAAATGCTGGAAAACCAAATAATTTGTGTGATCTGAAGCGCTTGTTTCAGGCAGCGTGCGATCTTGATAAATATACACATATGCACAGCAGTATGTAAGTGTTCACACAAACATTTAATGTCTTAGATGAACGTTTGGGGAACTGTTGAGGATAAACCTCTGATGTTTAACAGTATATTAGATCCGTGTATTACAGTAGGCCATCTGTCTCATTGTTAGTCAAACAATAAAAGAGAGAATCACTTTTGATTGAACTGCTTTTGTAGTTTTAATAATCAGTGTATTTGTCATGAACACACTAAAGGGATTTCACATTTGGTTATTTGCTTTTTTACTTGAATGCTTTTGTTTGGATGGAAAATGGAAAATGTGTTTCTTTCTTATATTTGTTCTACTGCTTTTTTGCATATGTTTGCAAAGATACATTGGCTATATTGTGATTATTAATATAGTAATTAATATTAAGAAAAGAAGTGGAGGAAAAATGGGTGATTTTGCTTTGGAACCTTTACACTTTTACACATATTTTCAAAACTTTGCATCTTTTTTTTTTCAAAACTTTACACATAAATCCAAGAATTGCTCACAAGATGCAAAACGCATCACATCTCTTGTAAAATGAAGCACTACATTCAAAATATTACACATAATAACAACACCTTTGCCATAACATTATATTTTTGGATATATCACATACACACAGTTATGTATATAATAATAAGCTGTTCTTTCATGAGCTCCTGTGTACATTTCTGTACAAGATTGAAAGTAATTATCAGAGACATGTTGAAAAATTCCATAACATTTTTTTTTTTTACTGTAAGCATTAGTAGTTGTGAATACAGTATAACACAGTACTAAAGAAAGGAAATACATTGTTTGCATCCATTGTTCAAAGCCTAGTCGCTTTGGTGCATTTCTCGAATCATCCTTACTGTAATACAGGTGCATCTCAATGAATTAGAATGTTGTGAAAAAGTTCATTTTTTCTTGTAAGTTATTTCAAAAAGTGAAACTTTCATATATTTTAGATTCATTGCATGTAAAGGAAAATATTTCAAAAGTTTTTTTGTTTTAATTTTGATGATTAGAGCTTACAGCTCATGAAAGTCAAAAATCAGTATCTCAAAATATTAGAATATTTACATTTGAGTTTCAATTAATGACCATCCCTACAGTATAAATTCAGGGTATCTCTTGTTCTTTGAAACCACAATAATGGAGAAGACTGCTGAGTTGGCAATGATCCAGAAGATGAACATTGACACCCTCCACAAAGATGGTAAGTCACTGAAAGGTGTGGCTGTTTACAGAGTGCTGTATCAAAGCATATTAAATGCAAAGTTGAGTGGAAGGAAGAATTTGGGTAGGAAAAGGTGCACAAGCAACAGCGATGACCGCACGCTTGAGAATACAGTCAAGCAAAGCTGATTCAAACACTTGTGAGAGCTTCACAAGGAGTGGACTGAAGCTGGAGTCAGTGCATCAAGAGTCACCACGCTCAGACGTCTTCAGGAAAAGGGCTACCAAGCCACTTCTGAACCAGAGACAACGTCAGAAGCATCTTACCTGGGCTGTGGAGAAAAATAACTCAGTGGTCCAAAGTCCTCTTTTCTGATGAAAGTAAATTTTGCATTTCATTTGGAAATCAAGGTCCCAGAGTCTGGAGGAAGAGTGGAGAAGCACAGAATCCATGTTGCTTGAAGTCCAGTGTGAAGTTTCCACAGTCAGTGATGATTTGGGCTGCCATGTCATCTGCTGGTGTTGGTCCACTGTGTTTTCTGAAGTCCACAGTCAACGCAGCCATCTACCAGGAAATTTTAGAGCACTTCATGCTTCCGTCTGCTGACAAGCTTTATGGAGATTCTGATTTCATTTTCCAGCAGGACTTGGCACCTGCTCACACTGCCAAAGGTACCAAAAGCTGGTTCAATGACCATGGTGTTACTGTGCTTGATTGGCCAGCAAACTCACCTGACCTGAACCCCATAGAGAATCATAGAGAATCTATGAGAGATGAGAGACACCAGACCCAACAATGCAGATGACCTGAAGGCCACTGTCAAAGAAACCTGGGCTTCCATACCACCTCAGCAGTGCCACAAACTGATCACCTCCATGCCACGCCGAATTGAGGCAGTAATTAAAGCAAAAGGAGCCCCTACCAAGTATTGAGTACATATACAGTAAATGAACATACTTTCCAGAAGGCCAAAAATTCTCTAAAAATGTTTTTTTATTGGTCTTATGAAGTATTCTAATTTGTTGAGATTGGTGGGTTTGTGTTAAATGTGAGCCTAAATCATCACAATTAAAAGAACCAAAGACTTAAACTACTTCAGTCTGTGTGCATTGAATTTATTTAATACACAAGTTTTACAATTTGAGTTGAATTACTGAAATAAATGAACTTTTCCACGACATTATAATTTATTGAGATGCACCCGTATTTGCAAAAAAGTATGTGCATTTCTCAAAACTATTCATACAAACAGCACCACACAATGGATTTCCAGCGAAAGCCTGTAACTCACTCAATCTTTAGTTCATCTCTCAAACATTATAAGTATTTATGTCAATGCACATATCAGTGCCATCAGAATGCAAAGCCTTGATTGATCACAAACAAGATATGCAGAATGTTTAGTCTTGTTGTCAATATATCACTGCTCTCTGTTAGTGTTACTATGGCAACAGTTTAGATGATAGTTACTGTACTGAAATACAGAAGCCTGCACTTTTTATGTATGCCATATATCCATTTCAAAAGTACAAATGTACTGTATGTGTGATACTGATTGAAAGAGACTGGATAGGATTCACAGTTACACTTTAACTAGTGGTCTGACTATTGCACAGAGAACTATATAATGCATGTTGAGCAACAAGACATTAGTAACTGATAATGTAGGAAACCACAGACAAATGTGACTGTGATTTTAACGGTAAAAAACTGTGAAAATCCTACAGTAAATACCTGTTAAATGGTTAACGGTAAGTTCCTGTAAAATTTACAGGGAAAAACCGTAAACTGACGTTCCCAGAATTCATTTCAAATTTGATGTTTTTCTTTGAAATAACTATGTTTCTTCTATCAGTTATGTTTATTAGGGTTGTGTGTTACATCTAATGTTGTTAAATTAATGTTTATTGCATATTTCAGTTTATTGAGATCATCATGATGGTGATCAGTGTTTGTGTGAAGCTTCTTCTATATATGTTATTAATTAAAAGCTGCTTTGGTTCATCATGTGACTCTCATCAGCTGCTTTTGGTGGTTATCAGTGTATTACAAAGATACAGATTTCAGTACTTCAATAGATTGGTATATTAACATTATATCAGTTAATGAAATTACGGTATTTAACTGTAAATTTAAGTTAAAACCGTAAAACTTACCGTATTTTTTACGGTAGAATTCCGGCAACCACAGCCGCCGTTTTTTACTGTAAATTTTACTGTTTTTTTTTTACGGTGTACATAATCAGTTCTATTAATGTACCAAAGCAATCACAACTTGTTCAAAACTAAGAACGAGAAACTGTTTTATGATGTGCACAAGTGACTAGATGATTAAGTAGTTTTGGGAGTTTTATTTTTGATCTGAGAAATGCATCAAAGCCACTGAGAATAACTGTATAACTTGACCTGTGGTCTATTTATAGACCTGCTCTAAACCAATGATTGGTTAGTGTTAAGTAAAGTTAACTTAGAGGAGTTAGTGATGAATTACTGTGGCTTTCTGATTAGTTGTGTTTGAAAAAGGAAACCAAGATACTTCCTGATAGGTTCCTGTGTGTTACATAGAGAGCTGTATGTTGTGTTTGTTTTATTAGTTTGTTTATGAGTCAGAGGCTGAGAATTAGTGTCTGGTTTTGTAGGTTTGGTGTGTGCTTCTGCTGTTTGAGTCTCAGCGTGTGTAATTATGTCAGTGTAAGTTTTTTTCGTCCAATTCCAACATATCATATATCAGTTTGAAGGTCTTTTAATGAAGTATGTGGAATTAAAAATAGCTCATTGACTCATTTTGCCAGCACAGGTCACACATGTGTCTCTGGAGCACGAGTCATAAGTAACACAGGTATATTTGTAGCAATAACCAACAATACATTGTATGGATCAAAATTATACATTTTTCTTTTATGCCAAAAATCATTAGGATATTAAGATCATGTTCCATGAAGATATTTAGTAAATTTCCTACCGTAAATATATCAAAACTTAATTTTTGATTAGTAATATGCATTGCTAAGAACTTCATTTGAACAACTTTAAAGATGATTTTCTCAATATTTTGATTTTTTTGCACCCTCAGATTTTCAGCCAAATATTGTCCTATCATAACAAACCATACATCAATGGAAAGCTATTTATTCAGCTTTCAGATGATGCATAAATCTAAATTTCGAAAAATTGACCCTTATGACTGGTTTTGTGTTCCAGGGTCACATATGTATATAATAATAATTCATTGCATTTATATAGTGCTTTTCTAGACACTCAAAGCGCTTTACAATGTGAGGGGACAAAGCTGTATGGTATATATACTGTATGCACACACATATATCTTGTTATATGTGCAAATGACTGCTGAACATCATCAGAAGAGCTGAATAAAGGCACTATTGTCTCTTTACAGTCTGTTATTTAGCTGTTTACTACTGTGAAGCTGCTTTGAAATGATCTTTATACAGACTATAAAGCACTATAGATATACAGTAAATGTGATTTGACTGACTTGGTGAAATTCATCAGCTATTAAGCTTGTAAAACTGTTTTAATTGGAGGATTATGTGTCCTGCAGTCGTCTGATGTTTGCTGCTGAGTGAAACAGAAGCTCTCTGTCACCCATATCAATCTGTAGAGCTCTGATTTGATGTCGTTGGAGCTGAACGCCTCAGTCGTAACCCCCTGCAGAGGAAGGGCAGAGCCGTCTTTCACCTCAACGTTTTCTCACCACATCCTCCAGAATCAGTCGCTCGCCCCATCCGCACACGCTCATGCTGAACACAAGACAAGCCCTACACATAGTATTAAACATGGACTATTTGACATTATAATTCTGTCTGCGTGCTTTAAAGTGCCTCTATTATGCCTTTTCGAATATTACTTTTCATGCAGTGTGTCATGTAGCAGTATGTGAACATAAGCTATCTGCAAAGTTGTGAAGCCGTAAAGTTATTGTCCATCAAAAAAAAAGAGTCGGCTCACAATCGCCTAAACGAGGAATTCGAATCTTATTCTGTTACGGCTGTACGTCACCAAGTAAGACATTTGCATAATCTCCGCCCATGGGCTGTCATTTGCGCTGTAGACCAATCACAAACGACTGCGCCATCTGACCAATCACAGCAGCGAGGGCTCACGGAGAGGAGGGGCTTAGAGAGACTGATTCTTCTGAATCATTTAGAAATGAGGTAAAATTAAAGCTATTTTTTGAGAAAACGAAAGTGTTTTTTGACCTTGGATGCATGTAAACCTGTTTTAGGACACTCATAAAACAATATTAGCAACCTTAAAAATGGCATAATAGGGGCACTTTAAACACACTGCAGTGGTAAAAAAAAAAAAACGCAAAATTTACGGTAAAAGAACTGTGGTTGCCGGAATTCTACCGTAAAAAATACGGTAGCAACATTTTAGCTTTAATTTACAGTTAAATACCGTAATTTCATTAACTGATATAATTTTAATATACCAACCTATTAAAGTACTGAAATCTGTTTGTAATACACTGATAACCACCAAAAGCAGCTTATAAATAATAACATATATAGAAGAAGCACAGCGTCATTCACACAAACACTAAACACCATCATTAAACTGAAATATGCAATAAACATTAATTTAACAAGATGAAACATAGTTAAAGAAAATACATCAAATTTGAAATGCAACGCAGGGAATTCTGGGAACGTCAGTTGTCTGTAAATTTTACATTCTTTTTCACTTCCAAAAACGATATTTCAGTGTCTATTGAAATGTATATTACAGTTTTTCACCGTATATATTACAGGAACTTACCGTTAACCATGTAACAGGTTTTTACTGCAGCATTTTCACAGTTTTTTACCCTTAAAATCACGGTAATTTTTTACAGTGTGTGAGGAAATGTGCAATATAAATGTTTGTACAACTCAAGTTGTATTGGAGTGTTGATTATTAAATAAATGTAATTAATTGATTATTAAATGAACATTATTTATGTTTTTCATTTCAATTTCCGGTTAAGTGGAATTTCTAATTGAGGTAACAAAAAAAACACACAAAACATGACATTAATTAAAAGTCTAATATTACTGTTATATATATATATATATATATATATATATATATATATATATTATTTATTTTTTAAATTTTTTATTCTTTTATTTGACTTTTTTAAAATATCTTTTTGAGTGGAATGAAACATAGATTAACAGCAACACCTTGATGTAATGACCTGCACAAAATCTGATAGCAGTGACAAATATATACACATACAGGAGAAGAAAAAGAGAGAAAAACAACAAAAACACACAATACAAATGCAACAAATAACAAACACATATGCTATAGATGTATGGACGCGGTCATTTAAACAGCTACAGAACTAAGTGAATAGTTTCATGAATTGTAATAGTAATTAATGATATTATTAATCAAATTTCCCTGTGTTATTTTGGCGAAAGATGAAATCAACAGTGTGCCATGAACAACCTTTAATGCAGGAACAGCTCTAATTTCATATTCATTATGTAGATGGAAACCGATCAAACATTCAATAATAGCACTGACAGATGATGCCTACTTTAAAGATTATAGTCCTAGTGGAATAATATTAGTAATAATAATAGTAGTGGATATAGGGATGGAAGCAGCGGGAGCAGTAGTGATAATAATAATAACAATAATAGTAATAAAAATAATAGTAATAAATAGACTATTATAAATAGCCTCATAGCCAGGTCCCACAGCAAAAATATATATATATATATTAATAATAATATTACTGTTATACAATTATACAAAAACTATATACTTTTAAGTTTTTGGCCAAATTAATCCTGAATTTTCATTTCCGTGCATCACTAGTTATTAACAGTAGAAGCTGATAAATGACATCAGCGGAAGTTATGAAGCAGAAATAAACTGAGTTAGATTAAATAGAAATAGAGCCTTCATATTTCTCACAGTATGCTGTAGTGTGCCACCGCTGTCCCTTCTGTGAGTAAACACCCCCTGCTCTGCTGTAACCTGCAGCGGTCGAGCTCATAAAGTTTGGGAAATACCATCAACGGGTCTGTGTGTAAGTGTGATAAGATCGGGGAGAAACCCTGCGCTCGCTGACTCACTCACACACACACACACACACACACACACACACACACACACACACACACACACACACACACACACACACTCACACACACACACACACACACACACACACACACACACTCACACACACACACACACACACACACACACACACACACACACACACACACCCACACACACACACACACACACACACACACACACACACACACACACACTCACACACACACACACAGACACACACACACACACACACACACACACACACACTCACACACACACTCTCTCACACACACACACACACACACACACACACACACTCACACACACACTCAGACACACTCACACACACACTCTCTCTCACACACACACACACACACACACACACACACTCACACACACACTCAGACACACTCACACACACACTCTCTCTCACACACACATGTACAGATGACCTGAGTCCTTGTTTATCTGTCCTGAATAAAGCTCCACTCGAGTCCCCGGAGGTTCTCCTTTCCTTACACAACATTACAATAGAAATAGTTATTTTCGGACATGTTTCAACATGAGAGACAAATGAAGTGTGTTTCCTCTGATTCACTGAGGTTAAGCAGGGGCGCCGCTACGGATTCTGGGCCCCCTGGACGGCATATTCACTCGGGCCCTCCTGCGGGGGGGGGGGGGGGGGGGGTTATTATTATAGAAATCGCGATTGCGTTCCCGAGCCAGTCTTTTTTCCCCCTTCTCCCAAATCAGATTATACTGTTTCAGCTATTAAAATCGTTCAGTTTTGTATGTAATGGCAAAGTGATAATATTTCGTTTTGGTTTTTTATAGTTAATTTAGAAAAACGTTTGGAGCATTTTCTTGTTCGTTAAATACTTTTTCTTTCTTAAAGTACCGACCAAGCGGCCAGCGGCAGACAGTGAGCTGATCATAGCCATGTTTGATCAATTTAGCTTCTCAAATCATCACGACTTGCCTAAAATAAAATCTATAGATATACTAAAACAGTTCAAGCATATAACAATGTTTTAACGTTAAACCAGATAAATGTGCGCTGCATCCTAGTTTGTGCGAGGCACCAATGCAATCAATTGCATTTTTTTCAATTGAAACAGCTTGCAGTAATTTTTGCTCATAAAGTAAGAGTAATACATCATCTGGATCTGTAAAGGGTCTACTTTACAAAGCTTTTTATAAAATATCATTCTTCCCACTTTCTCAGTTGGTCGCACGAGCACATCATTTGGTAGCAAATTATTATTTTTTTTTTTTATACAACATTTGATTAATCAATGCATGCTGATGAACTTTTATCATAGTTTATAGTTATATGGTAACGAAAGTGTTCAACATTCAACCCGTTCTTTTTCATCAGTATTATTTGTGATTTATATTTTGTGACAGGAATTACTTTTTTTGCTTAATGATGTGCCGTCTCGTCTTGAACAGGAGCACTTCACAAAAATGAACCGAAAGTCAGCGAATACATGCCTCACAGACATGATAAATATATCTATAGAAAGCTTTAAATTACTACTTAACGAAATAAATCCTCTTTCATTATAATCCATGAAGATGCACTTCTCTGTAAAGGCGCGTCTAATGAGGAGATGAGTCAGGATCTTCATCTGATTCTTCATCTTTGAGACACTGACACAGAAAACACTAGTTTATTAGTAAATAATTCAAATATCTCCTTACTATTTCCCCCTGACACATTCATGGTAATTACTTTTGCTGGGGTTTATGGCAAGCTTTATTGTGTGTATTTGAAGCAGAACTCTTCAGCTGCGCTGACGGCTCTCTGCTGCTGCGGGACTCTATAGAGACGCTCTCGACAGCCGCGGCACGGTCTCGTGTTGTTTCCACCAGTGCTTTCATCACTAATTGATGGATGTCTAAAATATAAACATAAGGAGAAGCCTAAAAGTCTGAATTATGACGTGAAAATTGGCCCGATGGAAGTCCGGTCGGGGTCGGGCTGAAATGCAGGGCTCTAGCGTTCCCCTCGGTAGAAATCCCGTTTCCCCCTCGGGGGCCCCTCCCATCGTCGGGCCCTTAGAATCGACCTAACTTTCCCCCCCTTACGGCGCCCCTGAGGTTAAGCAGACATCTAGGCCTCATCTTTCACTTAAAAATAACCTTGATGTTTACGTGAGTCACTCTTTTACAGTGTGTGAGTGTGTGTGTGTGTGTGTGTGTGTGTGTGTGTGTGTGTGTGTGTGTGTGTGTGTGTGAGAGTGACGTGTGCTTCGGAAAAGACCCAGAAAGCCTGGTGTTGTGAGAAACGGCTGTGACGTGACGGGACTTTTAGGTTTCGTTACAGACGCTGACAGAAGCCATTGATGACAAATAGGGAACTGCATTCACTGCTCAGTCAAAATAACCATAAAGTAATGAAATAATACCCTACCCTACATGCACTTTACTTCCATAAATGATAAACTGATGCATGAAGAACCCTAGTAAAAAATAATTATACTTAAATGGCATTTAGTTCATGCTTAGTATATTACAAATACTTATGTACTTAATAAAATGCCCTGCAATTGTACTTTTAGTGCACTAAACTGGTATACTTCAAGTGTGCTAAATCGGAACAACTAATTAATGCACTTTAATTGTGTGAAAGTAGTCCAACTAAATATATACTTAGTATATTAGATTGTGTTAAAGTGGAACTATTGCATGTTTACTTCAGGTACACTTTAAATATCTTGCATTTGAAGACAGATATTATTCAAAAATCATACAATCCTCATCATTAAAACACATTTTAGACTTAATATTAAGAAAAGTGCATTGTGCACAAGTAGTACGCCAAATAAAGTTTAATTGTCATTTTTAGATCAGTAAGTCTCGAGTTAGCTCTCAGTAAATTTGAAATATGCTTAGTATGAAATAAATGTATTTTAAATATATGATTTTTTACTTTGGAAATATCACGTGTGAACAGTATACCTTTCATCTACAATCAAGCTGTAACTTTATCAAATAATGAAAAATACTGGAAATATTATTTGATTATTTCTCTTTACTTGAAATTAGCTTTAGACAGACAAACGAGTCTTCATTTTATCATATCACATATCAGTGGACACACACACACACACACACACACACACACACACACACACACACACACAGAGACACACTCACACACACACACACACACACACACATCCATCACACAACACACACACACACACACACACACACACACACACACACACACACATCCATCACACAACACACACACACACACACACACATCCATCACACAACAATTACTGTCATTTTTCTGAAGCAACTAATGTTATTTTCAGCACGTAATTTTATTTTATTGCCACAGAAAAATAAATGTCCTGACATACAAATATTACACTACTGTTAGAGATTAAATGTTCCCGGAAAAGTCTCTTCTGCTCAACAAGGCTGTGTTTATTTGATAAAAATACAGTAAAAATTGTGAAATATTATTCTAATGTAAATCAGCTGTTTTCTATGTGAATATGTGTTAAACTGTAATTTATTTCTGTGATCAAAGCTGTATTTTCAGCATCATTACTGCAGTCTTCAGTGTCACATGATCTTCAGAAATCATAATAATATGCTCAAGAAACATTTATGATTATTATCAAGTTGAAAACAGTTAATATTTTTGCAGAAACTGTGATGCATGTTATTTTTTAGGATTCACAGATGAATAGAAAGTTCAAAAGAACAGCGTTTATTTAAAATAGAAATATTTTGTAACTTTATAAATGTCTTTACTATCAATTTAATGCGTCCTCTATGAATTAATTGTTGTATCACTTGTTTATTAACATCCACTAGTTTTATGTTTTTAATGTTACGAATGAATAAATAAAACCCAAGGCATTAGAAAAACAAATGATGATGGTAAAACGTTCCCAAGGGTGTTGCCCGTGGTTGATAAAATGCTGAATATTCAGGATATGATTCCTGTGAAATGTGTCCAATAAGCAGATGATGATGTTCCTCTTTCTGTCAGTGATGTGTACGACTGGAAGAACAGAAACATCTCTCGCCCCGAGAGAGAGACCTGTTACGACAAGTACAATAGCTCGAGATCTGCTGCCAAACCAGAGCCGAGAATCAGACCGAAACTGTTGCTTTATTTGACCTCTGCTGAAGGAATCATGACCATTTACAGGAATAGTTCAGGCAAAACATAGAGGTGAATGGGTGCCGTCAGCATGAGAGTCCACTAGTGATCCACAGCACTCCAGTCCATCAGTTAACATCTGGAGAAGACAAAAGATGAGACAAATACAGCATTAAGACGTTATTAACTCAAATACCATAGAGTCCATAATCCATAATAACTCTTCCTCCGGTGATAAAGTGCATCCGATTTCTTCACATTTATATTTGTGGCTGAGCTATTGCTTTAAGATTTAACAGGCTAATATTTAACATCAATATCATAAGAATTTTGATTAAGTTTTTTAAGCGACACTTTGTGTGTGTGTGTGTGTGTGTGTGTGTGTGTGTGTGTGTGTGTGTGTGTGTGTGTGTGTGTGTGTGTGTGAGTGTGTGTGTGTGTTTGTTTGTGTTTGTTTGTTTGTTTGTGTGTGTGTGTGTGTGTGTGTGTGTGTGTGTGTGTGTTTGTTTGTTTGTTTGTTTGTTTGTGTGTGTGTGTGTGTGTGTGTGTGTGTGCGTTCATGCATGCGTGAGAGTGTTTGTTTGTTTGTTTGTTTGTTTGTGTTTGTTTGTTTGTTTGTGTGTGTGTGTGTGTGTGTGTGTGTGTGTGTGTGTGTGTGTGTGTGTGTGTGTGTGTGTGTGTGTGTGTGTGTGCGGGTTTATGTGGTTTATGAGGACACAAATTTGTATAATAACATGGGTATGACAGAGGTATTACAATATGAAGGTGGTTTATGAGGACACTGCCTATGTCCCCGTAATTCAAAAGGCTTAAAAAACATACTAAATGGTGTTTTTTTGAAAATCTAAAGATGCACACAGTCTCCTGTGAGGGCTAAGTTTAGGTGTAGGGTAGGTGTAGGGCAATAGCACACACAGTTTGTTCAGTATAAAAACCATTACGCCTATGGAGAGTCCCCATAAACCACAAAAACAAACATGTGTGTGTGTGTGTGTGTGTGTCTGTGTGAGAGAGAGAGGGAGAGAGAGAGAGAGAGAGAGAGAGAGTGTGTGTGTGTGTGTGTGTGTGTGTGTGTGTGTGTGTGTGACCAAATGTCTCCACAAGGATAGTAAAACCTGAAATCTTTGACATTGTGGAGAGCAGCCTGCGGTCTCCATGAGGGGGAACAAAATTATTAAAATTAGTAAATGATGTTTATCTGAAAGTGTAACAATGTAAACAGGTTTTCTGTAAGGGGTGGGTTTAGGGTTAGAGGATGGAAAATATTGTTTGGTTATTATAAAAGTAATAGTAGTCTATGGAAAGTCCCCACAATTCACAGAAACAAATGTGTGTGTGTGTGTGAGAGAGACTATTTGTAATATTCCTATTATTACTTTTCTTTCTGTTAATACATATATGCACTATTTGTGAGCAGCCCAGCTGCAATTGCTTTGGCAATACAAATGTATAGTTTTTGTCATGCCAATAAAGCACACTTAAATTGAAATTGAAAAAAAAAATTGAGACTGTGTTTGTGCGTGTGTGTTAGAGAGTGTGTGCTATATATATATATACATACTTCAGATATATGCATACTTCACTCTTTGTACAGTAGCGTCAGAGGTGTCAGACTCTTCTGACTGATGCATGTTCATGATTGACAGATGAATGAAAATTCACTGCATGTCATTTTATGGTTTGTTTGTTTGTCCTGTTTAATGTTTTGATTGACAGGTGGTTTGTGGGTCACTCTGGTGCTGCTACAGACTCAAGGTCAAGGTCAAGGTCAGGCTCAGGGTCAAGGTCAGGCTCAGGGTCAAGGTCAGGCTTGGGGTCAGGCTCAGGGTCTGGGTTTTTCACGAGAGACTAAGCACTGATCTGAGAACAGATCCGTCCGCAGCTGCTCCAGTGCCCCAGATCTTTTCAGATGCGTGAATTCATACATAATGTGTTATTCAGCAGTAGTGTATTTCTGCTTTGGTCATGTGTGTGTTTGGCTGCTCGACTGGCTTGATGAGTCCAGCACTTTAATCACTTTTCTGCCCCGACCTGAAAAACCTACAGCTTCTATATCTCGTGACAAGCTGTTCAATAGACGCACAAAGAACTGAAGGCAGTGCCAAGACAACAAGAGCTTCACAAACACGGATCAGCTCGAGTTAATGTTTGCTCAGAGATTTAATGTAATCAGATGTAAACGACACAGATGAACAAGACAATCAGTCATTTAGTCTCTCTCTCAGTGTAAATACAGTCCGTTGATCTGAACCCGAGTGAATGTGTTTAAGTGTTATTTTAGTATCATTGACACACTATTGTTTTTTTTTGGTGTTTTGAATTTTTCATTTTTATTTCAGTTTAAGTTTGTTTTACTATATCAAACTACATTTAAACTAAACTGTTTATTGTTTAACCTTTATTTAACCAGGCAAGTTAATTAAGAACAAGTGCTTATTTTCAATAACAGCCTGGCAGGAGAATCAATATCTCCTGAGCAACATACAAACATATATTACAATACATAAACATAAAATTAAATCTGTTAAAACACTTACAGGTTGAGGTCAGAGCACGTACTAATGCACATACTGGAATAATTGTCTGTAATTTCAATAATTCAGAACGATTATAAGTAGTTTTCTTCCTAGGAATAGCTAAGGAAATATAATTAGATGATCTAGTTGTATATATATTAAAAGGAGGTTTCAGCAACCTCGTGTTTATTAATAATAATACTAAACGTTTGATAAAAATAGGACCATGCTTCTTCGATATACAGTGCCCTCCGCTAATATTGGCACCCTTGATAAATATGAGCAAAGGCGGCTGTGAAAATAAATCGGCATTGTTTATCCTTTTGATCTTTCTCTCAATAAATTCACAAAATTCTAACCTATCATTGAAGTAAAACAATTGAAAGTGGGGAGAAAATCTCATGATGAAATAAATGTTTTTCTCCAATGAATGTTGGCCACAATTATTGGCACCCCTAGAAATTCTTATGAGTAAAACATCTCTGAAGTATATTCCCATTCATATTTACATTTTTTAGCACACCAGGGTGACTAGGAGCATGCAATTGTCCAGCCATGACTTTCTGTTCCACAGGATTATAAATATGAGGAACACAAAGGTCAAATTCCCTTAATCATCCATCACAATGAGACAAACCATAGAATATATTTCTGATGTGCAGAACAAGATTGTTGAGCATCACAAAATAGAAAGTGGCTGTAAGAAAAGAGTTAAAACATTGAAAATCCCCATTTCCACATCAGGGTAATAATTAAGAGGTTCCAATCAACTAAAGATGTTAAAAATCTGCCTGAAAGAGGACCTGAGGAGGAGAGTTTGAGTGGCTAAAGACTCTCCAAGGACCACAGCTGGAGAATTGCAGAATATAGTTGAGTCTTGGGGTCAGAAACCTAAAAACAAATATATCAAACATCCCCTATATCACCACATGTTGTTCGGGAGGGTTTCAAGAAAAATTGTCCTCACTCATCCAAAAACAAACTCCAGCATATTCAGTTGTCAGACACGACTGGAACTTCAAATGGGACTGGCTTCTATGGTCAGATGAAACTGAAAAAAAGAGCTTTTTTGGCAGCAAACCCACCAGATGAGTTTAGTACAAACAGGGATAAAAAAGTGCCCCATGTCCACGGTTAAATATACTGCTGGATCTTTAATGTTGTGGGCCTGTTTTTCTGCCGGAGGTCCTGAACATCTTGTTCAGATGCATGGCATCATGGATTCCATCAAACACCAACAGATAAAAAATCAAAACCTGACTGAATCTGTTAGAAATCTTATATTGGGCCGTGTTTGGATCTTCCAGCAGGACAACAATCCAAAACAAACATCAAAATAAACACAAAAAATGGGTCACTGAGCACAAAATGAATCTTTTACCATTGCTGTCTCTGTCCTCTGACCTGAACCCTGTAGAAGATGAGTGAGGTGAACTGAAGAGAAGAAGCTGTGAATCTGAAGGATCTGGAGAGATTCTGTATGAAGGAATGGTCTCTGATCTCTTATCAGGTGTTCTCCAAACTCTTCAGGCATTATAGGAGAAAACTCAGAGCTGTTACCCTGGGAAAAGGACGTTGCAATAATTGGGTGCCAATAATTGTGGCCAACATGAAATAGTGAAAGCATTTATTTCACAATGAGATTTTCCCCCCACTCTCAATTGCATTACTTCAATGATAGGTTGGAATTTTGTGAATTTTTTTGAATGAAAGATAAAAAGGATAAACAATGCAGATTTATTTTCACAGCCGCCTTTGCTCATATTTACCAAGGGTGCCAATATTAGTGGAGGGCACTGTATATGGGATTAAACTGACTTTATGTAAATTTGCAGCAGCTAAGACTTGCTCATTACAGTTTTTAAAAGAACGTTTCAAACTAAAATGAAAAATTAGAAATAAAATTTACATTTACATTCATTTGGGAGACACGTTTATTCAAAGCGACTTACAATTGACAAATACATAAAGCAATTTGCCATAACTTGGCAATAAAGTCAAGTCACCTTTATTTATACAGTGCTTTTAACAATACAGATTGTGTCAAAGCAGCTTAAATAGGAAAATAGTGTGTCAATAATGTAAAATGATTAAACACTAATTTTTCAGTTAAAGGCATAAACATGAGACGTGCCCGTTATACAAGGTTTCAGTCAGGACGGGATAAAGAGATGAGTTTTCAGTTGTTTCTTGAAGACTGAGGGATTCGGCTGGTTTGGTAGATTACGGTGAAAGAGAACATACTGGAGAGCAGTGTTGGGCAGTAACTAGTTACTGTAACTTAGTTACTGTAATAATATTACTTTTTGCAGTAACTAGTTACTAATAAGATTTCAGTAATAATATTACATTTACCATCCATAAAATAGCTTAGTTACTTTTGATGCCTCGACCCGCTGATTTAATATCCACCAATCAAATAATTCATAGATTTATGTTCATAATTTTCACGACTCGCATATGATCTGAACACTGTTGTGTAAGTTGTGGCTTTACTTTACTCTGGCATTACGTCCCTCTGATCATTATATTATTATAATTAAAAATCTTTTTGGAAAATTAAACAGTTTCTTACAAACTTATGTGATTTGATAAAATACATAATGAAATATAATCGTATATATGGGTAACGGAAAAATTACAATTAGCTTCACGCTACACATGACAATTAATGAGATTAATAAAACACTTCTACTTGAATGTTATTATTAATTATTGAGTGTTTGTAATAACTGCGATCCGATGTGTATTTTGGTCAAATGATGAGGCAGAAATATGTTGTTAGTAACATTTCTGTGGAAGATACACTGTTACAACTTCTGTGGGGTGTGAAGAAACAATGTAACTAGTAGTGTAACTAGTTACCGTTGCCAAAAAGTAATAAGTAAAGTAACAATCTTACTTTTGAAAGGAGTAACTAGTAATGAGTAATATCTTACATTATTTGAGTAACTAGCCCAACACTGCTGGAGAGAGATTTTGTGCCTCTCTGCAAAGAGACCACAAGCCACCTCTTGTTTACCGACCGCAGGCTTCTGGAGGGGATATAGAGGCTTAGAAAGAGCAGAGGTAGGAGGGTTCAGAGCTGTTCTGTAGGGGATATAGACACTTAGAAAGAGCAGAGGTAGGAGGGTGCAGAGCTGTTCTGTAGGGGATATAGACACTTAGAAAGAGCAGAGGTAGGAGGGTGCAGAGCTCTTCTGGAAGGGGATATAGACTCTTAGAAGAGAGCAGAGGTAGGAGGGTGTAGAGCTGTTCTGGAGGCGAGCAACAATGACTTGAAGTTGATGTGAGCGGTGACTGGTAGCATGTGCAGAGAGATGAGAAGCGGTGTGACATGGGTTCTCTTGAGCTCATTGAAAACTAGACGTGCTGCTGCATTTTCAATCATTTGCAGAGGTCTGATTGCAGATGATGGAAGTCCAGCCAGAAGAGCATTGCAATACACTGCAAAAAATGCTTTTCTTATTTAGATTTTTTGTCTTGTTTCCAGCCAAAATATCAAAAAATTCTTAAATCAATAAGGAGTTTCTTGACAAGTAAAAATAATTATCTTGTTTTCAGAAAAAAAAAGTCAAAATTCAGTGAGTTTTTGCTTGGAACAAGTGAAATAATCTGCCAATGGGGTAAGAAAAATAATCTTATGTCAAACAGAAAACAATATTATTTTTCTTACCCCGTTGGCAGATTATTTTACATGTTCCAAGCAAAAACTCACTGAATTCTGACTATTTTTTTCTGAAAACAAGATTTGTCTAGAAAATTCTTCTTGATTTAAGATTTTTTTTATATTTTGACAGTGCATTAGAGCAGACAGAACGTCACGTCTGGGTTTCTCGCCGTCTGAGAGTGTTTAATGGATGTGAGTCTGTCGTAACAGGAATAACACTTTCACTGCATTATATCTTATCGACTGTACATGTCTCGTTATATTTCGCTGTATTTATTTCAATAATTATGTTTCTGTGTGCGCTAATGGTTGGCCACTAACTCATAGTTTCATTCATAAATGTCAAATCTGAGTGGATTCATGACACTTTGATGGGACAGTTCATCCAAAAATCATAATTCTGTCATCATTTACGCTCATCTCATTCTAATCTGTGTGACTTTCTCCTGAAGACATGTCGAAGAGCGCTGGACTCCAAGCAAGACTGAACACTGAGACGTTTCTCAAAAACACCTTCTTGAGGACATGAGTATAAGTATGATGACAGAATGATGATTTTTGTGTGAACTATCCCTTTTAACAACTACAAGACATGAACATTAGTTCAACACACAAAGCATCAGTAAATAACTTATATTCTCACAGTTAATCCCAGTCTGAAATCATTTATCTACTTTAAATTGTTCAGTTTAAAAATAATTCTGATCACAATTGCTTTAATTGTTCTCGGTAATTGTTAAATTCACCATTTGATTAATAATTGATAATCGTGTGTTAATAGAATATTGCTATGGTCATTAGAAATGATTAACCATGCATATTATTATTTATAATAATAATTTCAATAATTATGTTTAACCCTCTACTGCATGCATTTTGATGGTACATGATAAAAAAATATTCCACATAATTGTTTGGTTTATTTGGGAACATTTTATTGATAAAACATTTTTTTGACCACCCCTCACCCACCCCATCCCAAAATATTTTTTCTGCGCATTCACATATCATAAGACAATGTTCAGAGAGCAATTCAAAATCACAAATCTGTCAAAAAATGTCAAGAAATCATTAAATGAAACTGAAAAAACACTTGAAACACATTGATATATTGCATTTGATTCAGACGTAGGTTTGTGTCGTGGTGCGAGGCTGGGAAACACTGTCCTGCAGAGTTTAGCTCCAACCCTAATCAAACACACCTACCTGTAGCTGTCTAGTGATCTTAATATACATTCATTAGCTGGTTCTGATGTGTTTGACAAGGGTTGGAGCTAACTGCAGGACAGTGGCCCTCCAGGACCGGAGTCTCCCAGCCCTGATGTAGTGTGTCGTGTCATATCATGTAATGAGATTTTAATCCGTGTTAAACTTCAAGAAGCACTTCTTCTCTGCTGTGAAACAGAGGTGCACATTACACATTTTGCACATCACTTTGGGTGTTCCTTTGCACCCAGGAACCTTGCGTCTTCCCTTTTTGTCACACATAATGGGAAATCCTAGTTAGGGATGGGAGCTGTGGACCCCTGCTTCCTTACCCCTTATTGCGCAACGAAAAGAAAAACTGAATTTCTGAACATGCAAAATAAAATAAAAAATCATAAAACCTGACAAAAGTCTTCTCTACACCTTCACACACACACACACATATTTTTTATCTACAGTTTATGTCATTTTAAATAAGAATACTAAAGCAAATAATCTTGCTTTCTTCTCACACCATGTGCTCCTGTGACCATGTGTCAGAACAGGACGTCCCGGCTTCAAATGGTGCTTGACACACCTCATTGGACTATTCTTTGATACTTTTCAAACATTTTAATTGGTTGCAATCATTTAAAAAAACATGCACTTAACATGGGACATAAGAAAAACTTTCTGTTGCCTGAGGGCAACACTATGCAGTAGAGAGTTAATGGCTATTTTATGCCTACATTAAAGGTTTATTTCGCTGATTGGCCTAATGTAATGGAAACTGTTATTCATGCAAATATATCGAGAAATTAGAAACTGGCCTTCAGAATTGGTGCAGAGTGTGATGTTGGGGAAATATTATCACAATAAATGATTACAGGTTCTTATAAGCAATATGAAGTACATGCTTGTCTGTATGGAAGTGAGTGCACTGCTGCATTAACAGATGAAGCGCTCTATAGCAGACTCTAAGTATGTGTGTAGGGAAGGTATTTGCTGTAAATTTAGCTTGCAAACAAGCTGATAAAATCAGTGATATGTAGGTGGGTTAATCGTTGGTATGCCATCGTACGAGTCTAAAACTGTCTGAGAGAATGTATTTCCTCATGAAGAAAACGAGCAGAGGAGGTTGAGATCTGTGATGTATGACACCACCGTCCATTAATCACTCCGTCTAACATATATCATGCATACATGTAGAGAAAGGCCTCGGCGGTCGGTTAGAGGAAACGGTTTGCTAGGTGTTTTCATCACACTTCCTTCTTTCCTTTGTGTTTCAGAGCAAGATTTAATGCCGGGAGACCTGTGAAGACCAGACTCTCAAAGCCACCACATTCGTCAACAAACTCCAAACTGTAAAAAAACATTATGTATACAGCTGTGGTTGCCAGAATAATGTTTGTAAAAAATACAGAAAAACTGGAAACACATTTACAGAACTGTAAAATGTACAGTATAAAACTGTAATTTACAAACAAGGAAATTTGAATGTGAACCAGTAAATTCAACAACACACACTGCTATTAATATCTGTTTTGTACCTTTAACATACTGACAACATCATAATAATGCAGATGATAACAGAGAAGAATCAAAGCTCATCACAAGTAGCTTTGCCACAAGCAGAAGTATATACTAATATACAGAAGGTGAAGTATATACTAATATATAGAAGGTAAACAGAGTCATTCATGCAAAGTATATACTAATATATAGAAGGTGAAGTATATACTAATATATAGAAGGTGAAGTATATACTAATATATAGAAGCTGAAGTATATACTATTATATAGAAGGTGAAGTATATACTAATATATAGAAGCTGAAGTATATACTAATATATAGAAGCTGAAGTGTATACTAATATATAGAAGCTGAAGTGTATTCTAATATATAGAAGCTGAAGTGTATACTAATATATAGAAGCTGAAGTATATACTAATATATAGAAGGTGAAGTATATAATAATATATAGAAGCTGAAGTATATACTAATATATAGAAGGTGAAGTATACACTAATATGTAGAAGGTGAAGTATACAATAATATATAGAAGGTGAAGTATACACTAATATGTAGAAGGTGAAGTATACAATAATATGTAGAAGGTGAAGTATATACTAATATATAGAAGGTGAAGTATACACTAATATAAAGAAGGTAAAGTATACACTAATATATAGAAGGTGAAGTATACACTAATATATAGAAGCTGAAGTATATACTAATATATAGAAGGTGAAGTATATACTAATATATAGAAGCTGAAGTATATACTAATATATAGAAGGTGAAGTATATACTAATATATAGAAGCTGAAGTATATACTAATATATAGAAGCTGAAGTGTATACTAATATACAGAAGCTGAAGTATATACTAATATACAGAAGGTGAAGTATATACTAATATATAGAAGGTGAAGTATATACTAATATATAGAAGGTGAAGTATATACTAATATATAGAAGCTGAAGTATATACTAATATATAGAAGCTGAAGTATATACTAATATATAGAAGCTGAAGTATATACTAATATATAGAAGCTGAAGTGTATACTAATATACAGAAGCTGAAGTATATACTAATATACAGAAGGTGAAGTATATACTAATATATAGAAGGTGAAGTATATACTAATATATAGAAGCTGCACAGAGTCATTCACACAAACACTAAACACATCATAATAACACACATGATACTTAAATAATGAAGTATATTTTGAAGTATATACTAATATTGAAGTATAATATTGAAGTATAATATTGAAATACTTATTTTGAAGTATATACTAATATATAGAAGGTGAAGTATATACTAATATATAGAAAGTGAAGTATATACTAATATATAGAAGCTGAAGTATATACTAATATATAGAAGCTGAAGTATATACTAATATACAGAAGGTGAAGTATATACTAATATATAGAAGGTGAAGTATATACTAATATATAGAAGCTGCACAGAGTCATTCACACAAACACTAAACACATCATAATAACACACATGATACTTAAATAATGCAATAAACTTTCATTAAACAGCAGAAGATATAACATAAAGCCCAAATGCACATAACTGATAACAACAACTATTAAAAAACATGATTATTTAAACAAAATACTTTCAAATGTGGAGTGTCTGAATTCTGGGAATATAATTTTACAGTTTTTGACTGTAAATTATACATCGATTTGTTATTTTTTACCTCTAAAAACTGTATAATTAACAGCATTTTACTGTGTAAAATGTGTGGTTAGATCTTTTACAGTTTTTCCCTGTATATAGTACAGGAACTTACTGTAAATCTATTAAAATTACACTTATTTTTTACAGTGCATATGAACACTGGGACTCGTACAAGCACTTTATTACAGCAGCGCTTCTCTGTTTTAATAGCTGAATATGTGTTTACTCGGCTCTGGAGGCTTTTTGCTTTTTCTCACTCGTCACTTGTTTAATGTGTTTTCTTGATTGCATTTAATGCACTTTGATGCTTTTCTCTAAACTGACTTATTTATCTGTGTGTATTAATGTTCACTCACGCCTGAACAATGACAAATAAACTGCTTTCTTCTCTCAATAATGCCTGGAATTCTCTTGAATTTCACCATAACAGAAACACAGCAGTTAACTTTCTAAGTCAGGGCAAGAGCAATGAATGTTGAATTCATTTTTTTTTTTTTTTTTTTTTTTTTAATCCACATCAAGTTGAAATGAATTAAGCAGAATCTCGGTATCAGTCCCAAACTCACACGATTGTCTTTCTTCTGTGGAACAAGGATAATCAACACATAATACTCAGTTTCAAGCACCAAAAAGAACATAAATGTGTTGAAAAAGTGAGTCTTCTGCAGTAATACGATCACTTTATATAACGAACAGAGTGAAATTTAATCACTTAATCACTCTCACATCAGCTCATGTTTACAGACCCTTCAGAATTATGCTTTAAAAAGAGCGCTTATTACAGAAATAATATACTTCATAAGAGCAGTCACACTTTTGGAATCAATTCTAACTATTAACTATGAATTTCGTCTCAATAAACTCTTAGTATGCTGCTTATTAATGATAAGTAAGGTGAATTAATGCATCTAAAATATGCTCATGCATTAATATCAGTGCTAATAAACAGCCAATATGCCAGTAATATGCATGCTAATAAACAACTAGTTAATACTGGGGCCTGTCCCTAAACTAAAGTGTTACTGAATATACTTATAATATAACCTTATATACAATTGAATGAAAATGTATTACATGACATTTATATTAAATGCACTTAGTTGAGCTTAAAGAGTGTTTTTGACTCACTTAAGCATTAAGTAATTCATAATTCGATTGTTTTTGAAATATGGTTATAGTTCTGCTGAATGTACTGATGAGTGTTTATGGTAAACTGTAATATACTCCGGTTTATCAGTTCATTGATTAACCATTTACTGCCGTCATATATCATCCTGATGAACAGACAGCAGCTCTTTTCTTCCACTTTATGCCAGTTTAATAACCTCGATCAATATCACTCAAACCAGACGAGAAGAAGAAGGTTTTTCCCCGTTTCGTTACCACCGCCTCGTTTGTCTCGATTATCTCAGAAATCACATAAACACTGTAAAAAAATAAGGCAACCTATCACAATAAATTTTTAAGTTAACTCAACTAGCAACCGATAACTTAAAAACTTCATAATGAATAAAACTCATATTGAGTGATAATAAAGATCTGTCAGAGCAACCAAAGGTGTTTTATGCATTTAGCAATGTTAATATTTTTTAACAATCCTGTTTCTTATAGATTTATGTTTATTTTCAAAGCCTACTGGGAAGTATTTGCCTCTTAAAACTAAACACGAACATTTATGCTGATAGTCAAATGCATTAAGATGCATTGAGATGCATATATACAGTACAGCACATGATTATCAAAAAATCAAATATTAAATCAGTAAAAATATGAACTCTGATCTACATGAGAGCTAACTGACAGCAGCAGCAGCATCATAAATTAAGCCAGTAAGACGATAATATTTGAATAGTACTAACATAAAATGTTTCCAAGCTGCAATGCATGCTTGTGCAATATTGTTCAATGTAAAATTGTTTGTTCAGATGACTCAGTTTGAAGAGTTGGGAGAACATTTGCATATGTTGTGAATAAATACTTGAGTATCTAACTTTTCCTAGCGACATGTTTATAGTATTTTTGTTCAGTTCACACAAAAAAATTAAACTGACTTCTACTAAAAATGATTTGTTCAGGCTACTTTTGTACAGTGTGTAGTGATATCCGTGGATATGATCAGACTGACGCCATCAGATGAGATCAAGCTCTTGGACTGAATCCAGCTGGACTCTGGTCTTCTGAACTGATCTGAATAATAACTCACTGTATTTACAGCACGATCTGAACTGATCCAGACGTGATTCTGTGGAGCTGCTTACTCTCAATCTCTACTGTATATATAAAGCTGACTTGACTGTAAAGCCACTTCTGCTTAAACTTGAATATCATGTGTTTAAATATCTCTATATTTACACGTTTGCAATGAAGAATGTGCAGTTTACTACATTTTTAAAAATATATATGTGACCCTGGAGTCAGTCATAAGTCGCTGGGGTATATTTGTAGCAATAGCCAACAATACATTGTATGGGTCAAAATTATTAATTTTTATTTTATGCCAAAAATCATTAGGATATTAAGATCATGTTCCATGAAGATATTTAGTACATTTCCTACCATAAATATATCAAAACTTAATTTTTGATTAGTAATATGCATTGCTAAGACTTAATTTGAACAACTTTAAAAGTGATTTTCTCAATATTTAGATTTTTTTGCACCCTCAGATTCCAGATTTACAAATATTGTCCTATCATAACAAACCACACATCAATGGAAAGATATTTATTCAGATTTCAGATGATGCATAAATCTCAATTTTCGAAAAATTGACCCTTATGACTGGTTTTGTGCTCCAGGGTCACATATTATTATGTAACATCACTGAATCAACCTAGATACTCTAATTGATGCAAACTTAATATTCATGGGTTAAATCAGGTATAAATAACTCTTTAAGACTCTTTAAAGAGACAAAATAACAATGCTCACAGCCTCATATCAAATCATCTGCAGAATGCAGAATAAGGAAGACATTTACACAGTTTAGCTGATGTCATCATAAAGGGCATAAAGTTATTGTAAAGTGATCCGTGCAGCTCTGGAGGTTAAATCTCCTGAAGTTACAATAAGTCATGTGACTCTCGAGAACCAATGAGGGCTGATGTCATTGACACGTCGCCATATTGGATCCGTTCTCACCTTGTGAAAAATGTGCTGAATTGTATTGAACGTGCACTTGCAATGAACTTTATATCTTTAAAGTTGTTAAACTACTTGCAGATAATATTATGTTAATAAAATAAAAGGTCACAAGTTCACTCATGTGCGCTTACATAGTGCACTTAATAAATAGTCCATTTGAAATCATTGTTTTAGTAATCTTGTGTCGTGATGTGTTGATAAACATACTATAGCACACATAAAGCACTTGATTATAATTGTAACTGTAGTGTGTTGCAATATTACATTTAAAGTTCATTTGTGACCCTGGAGCACAAAACCAGTCATAAGAGTCAATTTTGTGAAATTGAGATTTATGCATCAGCTGAAAGCTGAATAAATAGCTTTCCATTGGTGTATGGTTTGTTATGATAGGACAATATTTGAAAATCTGGAATCTGTTGCAAAAAAATCTAAAAATTGAGAAAATCATCTTTAAAGTTGTTCAAATGAAGTTCTTAGCAATGCATATTACTAATCAAAAATTAAGTTTTGATATATTTACGGTAGGAAATTTACTAAATATCTTCATGGAACATGATCTTAATATCCTAATGATTTTTGGCATAAAAGAAAAATGTATAATTTTGACTCATACAATGTATTGTTGTCTATTGCTACAAATATACCTGTGTTACTCATGACTGCTTTTGTGCTCCGGGGACACATATATAAACTAGTTCATTTAGATCTAAGTATTTTGCAATGACTTGAACTAGCTATTTTAATAACTTTTTGTAATTTTTGGCTTTAGTGCATCAAACTCTTTAGAGAACTGGTGCTTGGAATAACACAAGTTTAATTTAAACAACAAAGCTCAAATCTCTCTCTGAGGAAAGCATAACACGAACAACAGCACATGAATTCATTTTGCTTTTTATTACAAATAAATATTTACAATATGTACATTGAAGAACCCCTTCCCAAACTCTCATCTGATAAATGTGAGAAAATGAATATATCCTATTGTTGAGGAAACCCCTGCCATGATGAGCACATAACGGAATCGCTCCAGTTCACATTACATGAGGGTCACAGAGGTGAAGCCACGAGCCGATCGTCCAGAAGATCCTTCAAAGAAAGAGTTCCGTCCATCCTGCGAGAATCCAGACGACGTATGAACCAACGAGACTGAGGTATGAGGTTGATTGGAGTCCATGAGTGAGAAGACGTGTGTGAGAGACAGAGTCCGAGCAGCGAGGCGGCTCTCAGAGAGGACACATGGTCTGTGGCACGGTGCTGATGTTCATGAGTTCGGTGTAGGTGCAGAGAGCGTCGTCACGCATGTCTGGGGTCAGTTCAGTGTAGAGCCGGAACTCCAGCTCCTCTCCTGCAGCAACGGGACAGAGAAACACTCGTGAGATGCTGCTCAGCTCAAAACAGACACTCGTCGACCGCGCTCACGCGACATTTACCTGAGCTTTCGCTCCACTGGCTCTCTGCACTCAGAGATTCTGTTGTGGCTACTTCATTGGCCAGGAACCCCTTTGTAAAGACATTGCTCTGCAGCCACTGTGT
>CM041811.1:1686712-1689212 GCA_023376895.1 Aspiorhynchus laticeps
AGGGGTGTGGGCAGGAGTCTCTCAAAAACAGAGTGAGTGAGCTACATGCTTTGTCAGTAAGTGACGACTGTTTGAGATGGAAAACAGATTACTCGGAGGTCTCTCTTTGGCCTAATCCTGCTTTTCTTCCCAAGATTCTCAATCCTTCCACAGTCAGTTGAACTTGCAGCTTTTAAACCTGACCCAGATTCCTTATCTACCGGACTTGACCTTTATAGTCTGTGCCCAGTAAGAGCACTCCACACATACATTGAGCGCACACAGGGGTTGCGACAGTCACATACCCAGTTGTTTCTGTGTTTTGATAAAAAAAGCATTGGACGACCAATTTCGAAGCAGCGTCTCTGGATAGTGGACACTATTGCACAAGCACACTCCACCCGGAGCTTACCAGTTCCAGGGAACCTGGTGGCTCATTCTACTAGGAGTCTAGCCACATCATGGGCAGCACTGAAAGCCGTGGCACTTACAGATATATGTGCAGCAGCCTCATGGAGTTCACCTTGTACCTTTGCCCGGTATTACAGGGTCAACTGCAGAACAAGTTTCGTTTGGGTCTGCAGTTCTGCAGTCAGCTTCTAAGCAGGGATGTGGGGAAGGAGAGGCTTCTCACCCCTCGTGACTAGTGTTGGGCACGAGGGGTTAATTACTAGTAATTTAGTTACTGTAATAATATTACTTTTTGCAGTAACTAGTTGTGACGGTGCACACACGAGGGAGGAACAAGGACACGCAGACGAGGACGTAAACTCAAATAATAGTCTTTAATGACATCCAAACAAGGCAGGGCAAGACAAGGCATGACTGACATGAACAGAAACACCGGGGAGTAACGAGTAGACCAGACGAAATCAAACTGAACAGACAGGACTATAAATACACAGGTAAATCATAGATAATTAGACAAACAGGGCTAGACAAGGATAATGACACTTAACGAGGACAGGAAACAAACCAAATATGGACACAAGAGGCGGGAACACATGACACACACACGACAGAGGACTGACACTAGTAGTGCAACTAATTACTAATAAGATTTCAGTAATAATATTACAGTTACTATCCATAAAACAGCTTAGTTACTTAGTTTTGATGCCTCGACCTGCTGATTTAATATCTAACAATCAAATAATTCCTAGATTTATTTTCATAATTTTCACAATTCGCACATGCATGTGATGTCTCAGTGCAGCAGCAAGCTTGGAATATGGAAAAGCTTACATTCAGCAGATAGAAATATTGCATTATATTGATTTTGTCAGGAAAAAATATGATCTGAACACAGTTGTGTATTACTTTACTCTGCATTACATCCTTCTGATCAGCACGTGCTACATTATATTACTATAATTAATAATATTTTTGGAAAATTAAACAGTTTCTTACAAACGTATGTGATTTGATGAAATACATAACAAAATATAGCCTAATTGTATATATGGGTAACGGAAAAATGACTTCAAGCTACACATGACAGTTAATGAGATTAATACAACACTTCTTGAAAGTCACTATTAATCACTATTGAGTGTTTGTAATAACTAATAATGTGTATTTTGGTCAAATGATGAAGCAGAAATATGTTATTAGTAACATTTATGTGAAAGATACACAGTTACAACTTCTGTGTGGCGTGAAGACACAATGTAACTAATTACTGCTGCCAGAAAGTAATAAGTAAAGTAACAATGTTACTTTTGAAAGGAGTAACTAGTAATGAGTAATATATTACATTCTTTGAGTAACGAGCCCAACACTGCTCGTGACCCTGATGTTACTAGTCATCCAAGGTAAGACCGTGGTGACGGTCTGAGTGAGGTCAAAATAGATCGTAAGTTATGGATCTATGAGACCGAATGATGACCGTCACCATCTCTTGTCACTCGGGATGAACAGAGGCGTTCCAGGCAAGTGGAAGTGCTTCGTTCACCCGGATGGTTTATAGTGAACCAACCACTCAGGGTCAGTCACCTGACTTTGTTTACATTAGGTCTCGGAAAGGTAGCAGAATGGCGACATTCAAGGTAAGACCGTGGTGACGGTCATCATTCGGTCTCATAGATCCATAGTTATAGTCATAACTTACGATCTATTTCTTATGTCTGTGAGCTGGTTCATTGTTGTGACGCGCTCCATTCACAGAGACTGCATGAGACGACAGAAAGCACATCCAAAAATGACGGGAGAATAAGCTCTTTCCGCAGGAAAAAATAAATAAATAAGAATAATTGCGTGCGCGCCCCCGTGTCATACAGTAGGCTAAGCGTGATAATACTCACACATTCCTCATAAACATTTGAAATGCGCCTATATAGCGATTTTATTATCCATATAAAAAAACAATAATAATAACAACCTGTTTTGGTCATATTTACCATTAATTGCCCAGCTCTCCAGAGACAACGGTTTGAAGTTAAAGGGTTAAAACTTTAGATTAGAGAACACTTATCACTATTAATACTTTCTTATTAGTATGCATATTACTAGGCTTTCATTA
>CM041811.1:1691712-1699212 GCA_023376895.1 Aspiorhynchus laticeps
TATTTTATTATATAATAAAAAATAATAATAATATACAAATATACAAAATAGACAATGTACAAAATAGCATTTTGATTATCAATTTTATTATTATTAATAAAAAATATATTTTATTATATAATTAAAAAAAATATACAAATATACAAAATAGACAATGTACAAAATAGCATTTTGATTATCAATTGTATTATTATTAATATTTTTTTATTATTATTAATATTCGATTATTAAAAAACAAAAAATGTGATTATGTTATAGTAATCAAATGAGGTAGAAAGCACACATGACGTGAGGAATCATCCCGCAGCATCTGCAGCCTCATAGGTGCTTCCTCCTCCTCCTCCTCCTCATCATCATCATCCCGGTGAGGGAGGAGCCAGGAGGTGACCCTCATTCTCTCTTCCTGCGGCCGGCGGCAGCGCGTCTCAGCTCGGCTCCACGCGGCACAGATGAGCGCTGCGGCACCGCTCCTCATGATCGAGACATGCTCGCCTTCGCGTTAGTCGCTGGCTCTGTCTGGGTTGTGCTAGGTGAGTGTCCTCATGCTCGCTCGAGACACAGATGCGTCGTCTGAGAGGGGGGTATCTCTGTGCTATCTCGTCTGTATGTATAGTCGCTGATGCTGGTGTTTTTGCGTTATGCGGCACGAGACGCTGAAGAGCTCGAGCGACGCGTCTCCGCGTGAGAGTGTGTTTCTGTGAGCGTGCATGATGTGGAACAGCGACACGACACACTTATAATCGCGTGTGTGTCTTATGTTGGTGCATTTTATGGGAGGTGGTGTTAAACGGCCGGTTTGCCGGTGTCGGGCTTCATTGTGGGCTACTACGCAGAGGCCGGTGACGTCACGGCGCGCCTGATTGGTGGAGCTGTCCAGCGAGGAGGTGCTGAAGCGTCAGCGCGGATAGCGCACTACTTAGGGCACTGCTTAGGGCACGACGGGTTCAGTGTAACAGTGCAAAGTGTTTCTTTTATACAAAGACACGCTCTAGCACCTAATTTCTCTATTTTATGAGTTTCAGTCCAAACATGCATGCTTGCGCCTTTTGATTTCACTCAAAACTCAAGGCTGCTATTCAACGTAAGTGTTTGGTTTGGTTTTTGGTACAGTTTATAGCCTTCACCTCATGCATTTTTCATGACGGCCAGCACTCGGACACCCACAGCTCTCCGAGTCGAACCCGAGCCGCCCGGCTGCCATGTGCCATGATGAATAATGCATTGAGTCCGGTGTGATGCCAGACAGTGGTGAACCTAATCTTTCAGCCCGTCCTCTATAATTTAAAGATTTAGGCTTACTATGTGACACACTGCACTTACTGTAATAAGTGGTAACCTGGAATAGTTACCATTAAAGTCATTGTTTACTCTCCATCGAGTTGTTCCTGAGAGGTTACGTTGGTAACCAAACAGTTAACAGCCATTGATTTCCAAAGTATGGATAAAATACTATGATACCAGCAACTGTTTGATACCAACATGACTCGAATAAAACCTAGTAATTTAGATGTGATCATTTTGTCTCAATAGCCAGCTTTGCATTGACTTTAATCAGTGTACAGGACAAGCAAACATGCAAAATCTCATTCAAAATGCTCAAACGTATTGAAATGAATGCTGAAAGGTTTATCTTGAGTCACAAGACGAGTGAAAGCAAGTTTTGGGGAGTTTCTCAGTCTGTCGCTCAGTGGTCTCCAGCACTTCTGCTTTACAGCAGGGCACCGAGAGCATCCCTGAGATCCTCTTTTGGCCGCAGTCATGTGTGTCTAACCACAGCCCATCTCGCTGAATGAGGAAGATTGATTTTATGATTGTGTGGAGCATTGTAATGTTGCTTAGTGCGCAGAATAATGTGCTGAGAAAAGAGGGCGTCTTGTGCGGCTCATGCCAGCTGGGTTAGTTGGTTAGGTCATGTGTGAGCGCTAGTTGTTTGGATTACTCTCACGCTGGTAATGATGGACTTCTGGCTTTATTCAAGCAGATACTAGAAAATGTGGTTTAATATGAATGGATGGACCTGAGGTTACAGTGAGAAGAATCAAGGCAACAGCTGCATGTGTTACTCTGCAGAGATGTTAACTGATATAGCTGTGTGTGTGTGTGTGTGTGTGTGTGAGAGAGTGTGTGAGTGTGTGTGTGTGTGTGAGTGTGTGTCTGAGTGAGTGTGTGAGTGTGTGTGTGTGTGTGAGAGTGTGTCTGAGTGAGTGTGTGAGTGTGTGTGAGCTGTAAGCTAAGACTGTGTATCATGTAGTCAAGGGTAGACGGAGAGCGGTGGATTATGGGATGGAGGGAGGGAGGGCTGAGCGGAGCCGCATCTGCTGAGGGTGGTGTGATACGGTGGCTGTGAGGATCAGCGTTTCTATAATCACTGCGCTTCAGCAGCATTCACACAGAACCAGAACGATCAGAGCTTCACAGCTGCTTCAACACAGGCTCAACACATGTCAAGGAGACAAAAATGCCTTTAAATTCAGTTACTGCAATGCATTAATATTAACAGCTCAGCCCCATGAGTTTGCACAAGAGTGTGTGTGTGTGTGTGTGTGTGTGAGTGTGTGTGTGTGAGTGAGTGGTGAGTGAGTGAGTGAGTGTGTGTGTGTGTGTGTGTGTGAGTGAGTGAGTGAGTGTGTGTGTGTGTGTGTGTGTGTGTGTGTGTGTGTGTGTGTGAGAGAGAGTTTGAGAGTGTGTGTGTGTGAGTGAGTGGTGAGTGAGTGAGTGAGTGTGTGTGTGTGTGAGAGAGAGTTTGAGAGTGTGTGTGTGTGAGTGAGTGGTGAGTGAGTGAGTGAGTGTGTGTGTGTGTGTGTGTGTGTGTGTGTGTGTGTGAGAGAGAGTGTGAGAGAGTGTGTGTGTGTGAGTGAGTGTGTGTGTGTGTGTCTGTGTGTGTGTGTGTGTGTGTGTGTGTGTGTGTGTGTGAGTGATGAGTGTGTGTGTGTGTGTGGTCACTAAAATAACCATATTTTGATTCTTTCTTTATCTTTGCAGACTATATAAAGTGGTGACCTGTTTATTATCCCATAACATGACTTTTGTTGGTATAAATTAGTGCATTTAGGTTGATTGAGTAATTATTATTACATATGTCAGTGTACAGTAATGTCTTGTTAGTTAACCTAAACTAGTAGTGAGCCATATGTTTTTACAGCATTTGTTCATTAATTTGTTCATTGCATTAATATTTGTTAATGTTATATAACAAAATGAGTTTGTTCATGCTATAGTTCACTTTAAAATGGTATCATACGACTTTTGATTTTAATAATGTATTAGTAAATGCTGCAATTAACATTAAGTGAGATTCTGTAGAAGTATTGTAAATAATTAAACCTTTTTGTAAAGTGCTTCCTAATTATTAATTGCACAGTTACACCGTGTAGATCGTGTTCATCGTCACACTACATCTAAATGAACTGCTTATTATTTAACATCACTGAATCGTCCTAAATATGTTAATTTATAAGGTTAATTCAGGTAGAAATATCTCTTTATGGAAACATCTACAAGTCACTTTTTACAAAAAAGTAACACTACATGAACTGCATTTATTCAAGAGAAAATATTATTTAACATCACTGATCACCAACGTGGTTAAATCAGGTATAATTAGTTGTTTAGGGCAACAGGAGGCGTGAGCTACATGAGAGGAACGGTCTTCAGGACACATGTGACGAGGGAAAGGTGGACAGACTTTAGACAGCCAATGGAAAGCAAGGGTTACTCCCGTCCATCTGTTTCTGGACTAATAGGCCGTAATCTCCGGTGACAGCACAAGCTAATTGCTAGTGATGCCTTTGTGGGGGCGGGGCAGGGGAGGCGGAGCCTTACTCTCCAGATCCCGCCCTCAAGATGGACAGCAGCCAATCATCTGCTCACAAGCTGGATGGGGCTCTGAATGTCTATTTGCAGAACATACATGGAGAAGCTCGTCTAATGAGTAGGTTAGTTCATCATAAAAGCCTGTCAGTGCAATGCGGTACTTTAACCATATTTCAAAGACAATAGAAGTAACTATGAAATGACTGCATGAGAGACTAATGTTACATTATATAACGCTGAACCGATCATCATCATATATTTTCAAATGCAGTCTTTGAATAAACATGAACTACTGATCTGCTGAGAAACAAGAGAAACGCTTGGCCAGAATATGAATGTATTATATTGCATATCCTGCAGACGCTCTATATTTAGTGCTGATAATCCTTTGATAATCTACAGCGTATGAATGAACGCTTCTGCATTAGAAGAGCGTCTGGAAAATGATGTATAAATATATCATGTATATCAGTGGTTCTCAAAGTGTGGTACGCAGAGGAATCTCTGAATTAAATATAAATTAGGCCGCTTGTCCACCAAAGCGCTGGCGAATTCTAGTGAGCTAACCAATCAGAGTGGAGGAGGGGCGGGACTAATACCGTCACACCCTGCTTGTACTCATCACTGTCACTTTCTAATGAGCTAACCAATCAGAGTGGAGGAGGGGGCGGGACTATACCGTCACACCCTGCTTGTACTCATCACTGTCACTTTCTAGTGAGCTAACCAATCAGAGTGGAGGAGGGGGCGGGACTAATGCCGTCACACCCTGCTTGTACTCATCACTGTCACTTTCTAGTGAGCTAACCAATCAGAGTGGAGGAGGGGGCGGGACTAATGCCGTCACACCCTGCTTGTACTCATCACTGTCACTTTCTAGTGAGCTAACCAATCAGAGTGGAGGAGGGGGCGGGACTAATACCGTCACACCCTGCTTGTACTCATCACTGTCACTTTCTAGTGAGCTAACCAATCAGAGTGGAGGAGGGGGCGGGACTAATACCGTCACACCCTGCTTGTACTCATCACTGTCACTTTCTAGTGAGCTAACCAATCAGAGTGGAGGAGGGGCGGGACTAATACCGTCACACCCTGCTTGTACTCATCACTGTCACTTTCTAGTGAGCTAACCAATCCGAGTGGAGGAGGGGCGGGACTAATACCGTCACACCCTGCTTGTACTACGACTGAACAACAATGGAGAAGTTAATATTGCTTGTCTCCGAGTATTTATGTCTTTACCAGATGGAATTGCTGGAGTACCATAATATTGTTATGAAAAATAATGCTTGGAGAAACATTTCATTTGCGATGCGTCTGCCATATTACTTCAGCGAATATTCCGTATCATAGCAACAGCTGGCTTTGGTGGACACGTGGCCTGATTGTTGTTGTTGTTTTTTTATCAAGTACTTCTTTATTTAAAATTTAAATAAAAACTGTACTGTACTTAAAGATTAAATGAAAATGTATTGTAGCTAGGCTACTTAAAGGTTAAATAAAAACTGTAAGTTACTGTACCATAGGTACCATACATTTTCATTTAATCTTTATTTAAGTACAGTTTTTTAACATTTAAGCACATTAGTTTTTATTTCAGTTTTAGATACAATATATTTTAATTTAATAACTAAGTTTTTTATTTACCTGGAAGTAAACACAGTGCAGTGTTAATGTTCAAACTGTGTATTTACAGTGTTTTCAGAGGCTGACAATAATACATATTCTTATTAGGAATAAACCTGACACTGGGATTTTTTATAACTGTGCATAGTGCTACTGCATTTTAATATTGGTCATAATGGTGGTACTTGGAAAGCCAAATATTTTCTGAGGTGGTTCTTGGTGTAAAAAGTTTGAGAACCACTGATGTAGGCTGTTTATGAATCAGTTCTGCTATCATAATTACCATATTACAGTGGTTGGTTTCTTATGTGCAGCTATTTATGAGTGCATTTAGAGTAAATTCAATCACCGTCATGCAGTCTGGATAGAAAGCACGCTACGAGTAAATAGACTTTAAAAGGCTGCACAAACAATCAATACTTACTATAGAAACATCAGCAGTTTAGTTGCCAGGAACAACCAGAAGAGCCATATGTATTATTGATAAACTGGTAACGCTTTAGATTAGGGACTAATTCTCACTATAATCTAGTTGCTTGTTAGCATGCATATTAGCTAGTACTTATAAAGCAGATATTAATGCACGGCCATATTCTAAGATCCACAACACCTAAACATAAGCACTACAACAACTAGCTTACTTACTATCAGTGAGGAGAAACTCTACTGAATGTGTTTCCTCGTCTGCTTCAGTCTCTTTCTCCTCTGAAGCGTATGAGCATCACTTATTATGCATTTTCAGATGAAGACGGTCTCCTGAGATTCCTTGACCAATGAGAAATTAATTCTAAGATGATGACAAATGATAAATATGCTTTAAGAAGTAAAACAGTTGAGTGTCATTACAGATGGGTTATTTATCCAGTGTTGGGTGTAACGCGTTACTGTAATTAAATTACTTATCCACTGAAAAAGTAAAGTAAGGGATTACTGTTCATTTTTAGGTCATTTAATTACAGTTACTTATAAAGTACTTGCGTTACATACTGTAAATAATTTCGACAGTTCTAAAATCAATATTGAATTTGAAATCTAAATTTACAGTTTAAAGATAAAATTGAATGCAGCGTTCACTTTCAGTTTTTCCTGATTCACAGAAACCTTAAATACTCAGATACAGATTAGACTAAAATCAGTCTAATCTAAAAAGGGCCTACTTGTATTTGTGTACACTGACAATAACAACAAAACATTGTGCTTTTGTAAAATAAACCAAATTAACAGGGTGCGCTTTCTGCTAGGGCTGCACGATATTGGAAAAAACTCACATTGCGATATTTTGTTTTTCTGCAATATATATTGCGATATGGAAAAAATAAAAATAATAATAATAATCACCAGATGATTTTAATCTCTATTCGTAAAAAAAAAATCAATGATTGGGGTGATTTTATAGGTGAGTAAATCAGCATAGAAAATAAACAAATTACAACCATAGCATCTGCGTGGCTCTTACCTTGTCTACACCTGACGCGCGCCACGCCACAAAATACTGTAGAACCCATCATCAGTGATGCTGTCGGTCTACACTGGATGCATGCGCGGCGCGACAAATTCCTGCTCTAATCCCGGTCTAAATCCCCGCTCTAACTGATGCCTCGCTCTATTTATGACGTACTGACACAAAAGTTCAAATGATTTTAACAGTAGCTTTGTCGCGTCCAGTGTAGACAGACTTTGAGGCCATAGGCCGTTCACATGTCGTGGCTAAAAACACAGCCGCGCTGCTTTCTCCTTCTTTCCAAAGCGCTCTGGAGCTTGCGCTGTCGTGGCTTCTGCCGTTGCTAAGCATCCGTGATCAGCGCTCTCCTCGACAACGCAGAAGTTTCAGCAAAGGATAAATGGATCTCCAGCACTGAAATCTTGCAGTAGCTCTGCTACTAAATTTATTTAAAAATGGATATCTCTGTACAGCTGTCGCGTCTGGTGTAGATGCAGTGTCTGTGTGTGAGCAAAGAAAACAATCAGTATATATATATAACGAAAAGTATAGGCCTACTAAACATCGCACATCCTGCGATGTGACTATCTTGTCATTTTACATTATTGACACTATTTTCC
>CM041811.1:1706712-1711712 GCA_023376895.1 Aspiorhynchus laticeps
TCAACACTGAAATAAGACGCTTGTTTAACATCAGTTTCAGTGGCGTAGATAGTAAGGCGTGTGCTTTTTGACGCGATCGACCCGAGGTCGAACCCGCTCCTTTTCAAATCTCATATCGCATCAGAAAGGCATTTATTATCAATAGAAATGAAGGAAGTAATCAAAAAGTTGAATACAAAGTATCGGGTAGGGTTAGGGTTTATTGACCCAATAAGGTAGCATCCATTTAATTATTTGAATTAAAATTATATTATAAAACAGATAGCTCCGGTCCTTGATTCTGATTGGCTGAGCCGCGTTCAAAGCTGTTGTAAATTACAAAGTAACACACACCTTTGTTTACGTCTGTGTGTTGCTCGGCAACCACTTTGTAGCAACCACAGCTGTTTCTGAGGAGCTACACTGTTTGGTGGAAGAATACTGTTTTCATTAATACCATTACATTTTATTTGCTTTGTTTTTTTGGGGGAATAACCGTTTTATAAAAGCAATAAGCCCCGTGAAGCCGTGGTTTACAGTGAATTTATAACAGCTCCTAACAACGCCCCTCAGCTGTTATATATTCACTGTAAACCATGGCTTCTTGCAGCTTATTGCTTTAATTTACACACAATACTTTATTATTGCATACTGTTTTATAATGTACTACAATGCTGAGGTGCAGATAATTGCTACTATTTGCAATAAGTGGTATAAATAGCAGCAAATCTTGCTATTTTAACAGAGTAAATAGTTATTTGCACTTAGTGTAAATAACATATCGTTAAAATACACTGCGATATTCACTTAGTGTTAAAATAATCCATTGCTATTTGTAGCCGCTGCCATAATAATGCTCTAAAATGTCAATTTCACTTACAATATAAAAAGCAGTTGTTGTCGTAATGATATTTCACGGTATAGTATTCTTGATCATGTAAATGCAGCCTGGACTCTTTCAGAAACACTAAGTGAATGTAATCATTGCAGTCTTTGGCTGGTGGTTTGCTCTTAAAGCTCTGATGAGAAGAGAATAGAGGAGAGGATGAGTGTGAAAGACCTGACGTCTCTCTGGTGTTTTGAGCAGGTGACGGGCCGTTTTTAGGCTCCAGGCTCCCTAATCAACCCTACAAATGGCTGTCTTACAGAGAGGTGAGTGCTCACGCCTGATATCACTGTGTGTTTCACAATAGACACATCCCCGTTTACACCTGCTGTTGGTCTTCTGTCCTGATTTCTCTCTGTGGACGGGTTACAGATGAGCCTGATCTTTCCATTTAATATAGTGAAATAAGCTTCATGCAATTTACTTACTTGTGTGGAAGGAGACGACAGAAAACAACACAGAGACCTGCAGCTTCTGTTTCTGTGGGTTTGTGTTAGAATCAGGACTTTTGACATTTTATTCGCCTTCAAAGCAAACATGATTATTGATTAATGGTTCCATAAAGAACCTTTCTGTTTCATAAAAGCTTCTTTGTGGTGAAATAAGGTTATAAAAAGGTAAGAAAGAGATGTTCTTTGACTGAATGGTTCTTTGTGGAACCAAAAATAGAGTGTACGAATCCAACAGAGTCATTAGAGTACTGTACTAATTACTCTCTTTAATAAGTATTGTGTATCGTATTACTACTTACTTTCTAAAGCCCATATCAACCTCGACCAGTTGAGCAAAACGACATATAATATACACTGCAAAAAATGCTTTTCTTACTTAGATTTTTTGTCTTGTTTCCAGCCCAGATATCTAACAATTCTTAAATCAAGAAGGATTTTCTAGATAGGTAATAATTATTGTCCAACATTACCATTATTTGGTAATGTATCCAAAATAATCTACCAATGGGGTAAGCAAAATAATCTTGTTTTCTGTTTCAATAAGATTAGCAGATTATTTTGCTTGTTCTAAGCAAAAACTCACTTCATTTTGACTTTTGAAAACATGACAATACTTTTTACTTGTCTAGAAAATCCTTCTTGATTTAAGAATTTTTAGATACACTATATTGCCAAAAGTATTGGCACCCCTTCTAATGAACAGGTTTGACTACTTTAATAATTTCTATGAGTACAAATCTTAATGTTAAAGCATATAATGATATTCTAGGAAATTGTGTGCTTCTAATATTATAGCAACAGTTTGGACTCTTTTCTATTCTAACATGACAATGTCTCTGTGTATAAGACAAGGTTCAAAAAGAAAATGATTGATTGAGTCAGTGTGGAAGAACTTGACTGGTCTGCATAAAACCAAGTCCTAATCCCAGTTTAACACCTCTGGTGTGACTGTAAATGCAGACCTTGAGACAAAAACTCATCACCAAACACCAATGACTTGTACATACACTATATAGACAAAAGTATTGGCACCCCTTCTTTAGAACAGATGCTCTTCCAAATCTGTGGCAACAACGATGGGAACATAATTCATGTATTTAAAAATATTATTTCATCTCTGTAGCAACAGTTTTGTAAGTGTCTAAAATGACTGAACCCATATGTACAAGTCATTGGTGTTTGGTGATGAGTTAGCTATGTAGGTCAAAAAATTGTTTTTACGTTTAGTGTTGTATGCTTATATTTATACTTAATGTAGCATCGTGGTCCTGCGAGACACGACATTTCGTTCCACTGTATGTCCACACATGTAGCAGAATGACAATAAAGCTCAACTTGAACTTGAACTTGAAGATTTGTACTCATAGAAATTACTAAAGTAGCCAAACCTGTTCATTAGAAGGGGGTGCCAATACTTTTGGCAATATAGTGTATGTGGTCTGAAACAAGACAAAAAATCTAAGTAAGAAAAGCATATTTTTTTTTTTGCAGTGTAAAACTGCATAAATCATTAACCAAAGTATTTAAAGGGAGAAACAAACATTAAAAACATACATTTTAGCATTAGATGTTAATTTTTCATGTTAAATCCACTGTTGTTTTTATAAAGAATTGTGACCCTGGAGCACAAAACCAGTCATAAGGGTCAATTTTTCAAAGTTGAGATTTATGCATCATCTGAAAGCTGAATAAATAGCTTTCCATTGATGTATGGTTTGTTATGATAGTACAATATTTGTAAATCTGGAATCTGAGGGTGCAAAAAAATCTAAACATTGAGAAAATCATCTTTAAAGTTGTTCAAATGAAGTTCTTAGCAATGCATATTACTAATCAATAATTAAGTTTTGATATATTTACGATAGGAAATTTACTAAATATCTTCATGGAACATGATCTTAATATCCTAATGATTTTTGACATAAAAGAAAAATCAATAATTTTGACCCATACAATGTATTGTTGGTTATTGCTACAAATATAGCTGTGTTACTTATGACTGCTTTTGTGCTGCAGGGACACATTTGTTCTAAAACCAATACAGAATTTAATGCAAGTACATCAGAAGTAACTGTAAATGACAGTAAAATTAAATGTAATCATTTATTTTTTCATAACGTCCAGTAGTGAATTGCATGGTAAGAGCGGGTTATTGTGTGTTTTCTCCGCAGGTGTTCAACCGCGCCGAGCTCCTGGGCTCCGGTCTGCTGTCTCAGGGATGTCAGCCCAATCCGGATCAGTTCATCGGGGTGTTTGCACAGAACCGGCCCGAGGTAAAGCACCAAACACCAGAACACGAGGCTGTAGAAGCCATGAACAGAAGCTCATGATGTGCTCATCTCATGCGTTCACAGTGGATCATCTCTGAGCTGGCGTGCTACACGTACTCTATGGTGGTGGTGCCGCTGTACGACACGCTCGGACCCGACGCCATCCGCTACATCATCAACAGAGGTGCGCCGTTCACAACACACATTACTACAGGCGTTCTGCAGCGATGCCATAGAACAGGGGTCGCTGTAGTAAATGTAGATTTAAATTAAAAGAGAAAAGATATCAAGCGCAGTATGTTTCATTCATACTCGAAGAAACTCCAAAAAATGGACTCATATGAGAAGTAATAGTAACTTTTGACGTGCCAGGAAATCCCTAATATGGACAAAGGCATCCCGCTATGCTGAATAACAAGCATAAACCTTAAAGAGACAGTTCACCCAAAAATGAACAGTCAGTCATCATTTACTCATCCTCAAGTAGATCCAAACCTGTATGAATGTGTTTGTTCTGAACACAAAGGAAGATATTCTGAAGAAAGTTTGTAATCAGGCTGTTTTGGGACACCATTGACTTCCATAGTAGGAGACAAATACTGCTCTGTTTCCCTCATTCTTCAGAATATCTACCAGAACAAACACATTCATACAGGTTTGGAGTAAATGATGACAGACTGTTCATTTTTGGGTGTACTGTCTCTTTAAATGATGAAATGTGAAGACGATATGGTTTATGTGTGTTTTTCAAGTCTTCTCCAGGTAATAAATATGAATGATACAGTGGTAATTGACAGCATTAATTACAGCACAGAAGCTATAAAATATATTTTATGCCTTATTCTGTGATAAAAATGGAAAAAGTGTTGGGAAGGTTACTTTGGAAATGTAATAGGTTACAGATTACAAGTTACCCTACTTAAAATGTAATAAGTAGTGTAACTTTTCAATTACTTTATTAAAGTAATGTAACTGATTACATTTGATTACTTTTTGATTACTTTTCTAAATTTCTAATGTTTTCAAATGTTAATAATTTTCAAGCATGTTAACCAGACGGGGTTAACCTTACAGTAGAGCTCAACGCTGATTACTGTCAGACCTTCAAAGTCCTTCATCACTTGAATTAAGATTATAATATTTTAATTTTAAAGGAGACATTGGATGCAAAATATCTTCATTTGCATATAAATGTGTCTTAGCAGTTTGTGGACACAACCACCCTACAATGATAGAAATTCACTCCTTTTTTTTAATCCCCCAAAAACCTAAACCGTCTCAATTATCAAGCCATTTTGGTTTTGGAGTGAATAACCAGCGCTCTCTCCACCTTCAATACTACGACTGAGGTAAAACCCTTGAGCAAGGCACAAAACCTCCAACTTCTCCCTGAGCGCAGCAGCAATATGGCTG
>CM041811.1:1716712-1719212 GCA_023376895.1 Aspiorhynchus laticeps
GAATCGTCAGAAGCAGATTCTTTAAATAATAAAACATACTTACAGGCTGTGAGTCAGAAGCAAAGCTGGAATTGCTCCACTTTATAGAAACAGTCTTTGTGCAGACAGCATTGTAGGCTACTCTTCCAGCTTCAGGACACAGTCCTCTGTTAAATACGCTGCACACACTCCAATATTTGTGTTGAACTGTTCTGGAACAGTGTTGTGAATACAACTTAACCACTGATTTCTAGTCGTGTCCTCTTTTGGATCCCAAACAAAGTAGTTTCTCTTTCACAATGAAACACAGCGTCTCCAGCAACAACACTACAGTCAGAATAATAGCTCCGCCTTCTTTCATTGTGTATACGTTTGGGCGGAGTTATGCAAATCTTCCCACACAGTGACGTAGACATGTTTAAATGAGGCGTTTTAGGAGGACGAGTCTTAACTTTGATAAAGAATATCTCTTTGGTTTTGAGACTTCAGTCTTTGCATGTTCAGGGATCTTATCTATACACAATCAGCTTGTGATGCTCCAAAGAGAAAGAACACTTGAAATCACATCATATGACCCCTTTAAACCAGTTAGATGTCATTAGCATGTTTTCATGTTTTTTGAAGGCACAGTAACTCTAACCCAGTTCTGCATGTGATGCTAGAATATATATTTTGCTTTGAAAAGATTTAAAGGATATTATTAGTTTGTTTTTGTCTACATGCATGTGAATGTATGCGAGCAGGAACACGTGTGTGTGTGTGTGTGTCTGTGTGTGTGTGTGTGTGTGTGTGTTTGGACGCTGTCGTTAATTTCCACCAACTTAAAATCCCGCTGCTTTAAATGTTAGGTATAATTGAACTGGCTGTACAAGACATTTACACTCATTCACTGACTCCTGCATAACAGTGAAGAATTATGGGAAAACATATGCTGCCATGACTGAGGGATTATATGATTATTACCGTATGTCACGCCACATGCTGCAGATCATCTGTGCGCCGGAAGCACATTCACTATATGTGTGGAGCAGGAGAGCACAATACTGTCCCACAATGCAATGGGCCCGACTTGACTTTACGTTTCCAGTACAGTGAATCAGCTGTGGAGATTTTAGCATCTCCTCTGGGACTCATAATTTGATCAGACAACATTGGATTAAAAATGAATTTTTTTATTGAGTACTTAATGAAAATGAAACGTTAGCTGGTCTTTGATGGTTCAGTCAGCGCCTGCATCGCTACATCTATAAAACACACAACATCAGTGAAGTGAAGCAGAATGTAGTACAGGTCAGAGATCAGCAGCTCTACACACACACACACACACACATGGACACACACACACACACACACACATGGACACACTCACACACACACACACACACACACACACACACACATGGACACACACACACACACACACACATGGACACACTCACACATGTTGGTTTTTGTGGTTTATGGGGACTCTCCATAGGCGTAATGGTTTTTATACTGAACAAACTGTGTGTGCTATTGTCCTACACCTACCCTACACCTAAACTTAGCCCTCACAGGAGACTGTGTGCATTTTTAGATTTTCAAAAAAACACCATTTAGTATGTTTTTTAAGCCTTTTGAATTACGGGGACATAGGCAGTGTCCTCATAAACCACCTTCAAATTGTAATACCGCTGTCATACCCATGTTATTAAACAAATTTGTGTCCTCATAAACCACATAAACCCGCACACATGGACACACACACACACACACACATGGACACACACACACACACACACACACACACACACACTCACACACACACACACACACACACACACACACACACACACACACATATGGACACACACACACACACACACATGGACACACACTCACACACACACACACACACACACACACACACATGGACACACGCACACACACTCACACATGGACACACACACACACACTCACACGTGGACACACACACACACTCACACATATGGACACACACACACACACACACACACACACTCACACATATGGACACACACACTCACACATATGGACACACACACACACAGCTGGAAACGTGTGTGAGTGTGTGTTAGCTCATAATCCTCACACGTATAACAGTGTGTTCTCATGTGTGTGATCTCAGGCTGATCCTGACGCTCTCTTCTTCTCTCCCTGTCCTTGAGTTTATCTCAAGAATTCAGAGTATTTCTCAGAAGAACTGAAGGGAGTGAACGAGGCAGAATCAGTGATCTGTCACTTCTGTCTGAATGCAGTTACACACTTTTAAAAACAATACATCCAGTGTTGAAGAAGTCAAAATACATGTTTGAAATATATTTAGTTTCAACCTTTATACAGTGCATTCAGAAAGTGTCCAGACCCTCTTCACTTTTTTCAATTTTGTTATGTTACAGCCTAATACTACAATGGTTTAAATTATTTTTTTCTCATTAATTTACACTCCGTACCTCATAATGACAAAGTGAAAATGTAATTTTAGAAATGTCTAAGTTTATTA
>CM041811.1:1724212-1744212 GCA_023376895.1 Aspiorhynchus laticeps
CTAACCGCTCGTCTGATCTCTAACCGCTCGTCTGATCTCTAACTGCTCGTCTGTTCTCTGAACGCTCGTCTGATCTCTGACCGCTCGTCTGATCTCTGACCGCTCGTCTGATCTCTAACTGCTCGTCTGATGTCTAACCGCTCGTCTGATCTCTAACTGCTCGTCTGATGTCTAACCGCTCGTCTGATCTCTAACCGCTCGTCTGATCTCTAACTGCTCGTCTGATGTCTAACCGCTCGTCTGATCTCTAACTGCTCGTCTGATGTCTAACCGCTCGTCTGATCTCTAACCGCTCGTCTGATCTCTAACTGCTCGTCTGATGTCTAACCGCTCGTCTGATCTCTGACCGCTCGTCTGATCTCTAACCGCTCGTCTGATCTCTAACTGCTCGTCTGATGTCTAACCGCTCGTCTGATCTCTGACCGCTCGTCTGATCTCTGACCGCTCGTCTGATCTCTAACCGCTCGTCTGTTGCCTGACCGCTCGTCTGTTGTCTGACCGTTCGTCTGATGTCTGACCGCTCGTCTGATCTCTGACTGCTCGTCTGATGTCTGACCGCTCGTCTGATCTCTGACCGTTCGTCTGATGTCTGACCGCTCGTCTGATCTCTAACCGCTCGTCTGATCTCTGACCGCTCGTCTGTTGCCTGACCGCTCGTCTGTTGTCTGACCGCTCGTCTGATCTCTAACCGCTCGTCTGTTCTCTGACCGCTCGTCTGATCTCCTCACAGGTCAGTCTGGGCGGCAGGTTACGGATGATCATCACCGGGGCGGCTCCTGCGTCTCCGAGCGTGCTGGACTTCCTGCGAGCGGCGCTGGGCTGTCAGGTGTACGAGGCGTACGGTCAGACGGAGTGCACCGCTGGATGCACCTACACCACCCCCGGAGACTGGACAGTCGGTGAGACCCTCATCAGCATCATCAGCACTCACATCTGAACTACTGCACTGATTTATACTGATCTAATCCAATTCTGGTTCATTTTGTTCAGTCTAAAAGAAAATAACACTTCAAAAGAAATATCATTGATGTTATTATTACAGTTTTTTTCAGCAGCTTACACACATTTTCAAAACTTTGCCTTATTAAAAAAACTTTACACACAAATCCAAGAATTGCACACTAAATGCAAAACACCTCACGTCTCTTGCAAAATGAAGCACTGCATTCAAAACATCACAAACACATCAAGCAAAACCAAACTTGTTTTACTGTAAGCATCTGTGTTTGTGAATACAGTATTACACAGTACAGTAGAAAATAACACATCAAGCGTGTGTAGTTGTGTAGATGTGTGTTTATTGATTGGTTGGAGTTAGTGATGAACAGGGGCACCTTAAGATATATATATATATTTTTAAGCTTCCTGACAATTATTTGTCAAATTTTGATTTGTTTTTTCTTGTTAATATGCCAGTTAACATTCACAACACTGTTCTGCGTAAAATGTGAATATAAGTGAATATGCAAATTCACTCTTTGCCACAAGGTGGCGCTTAAGACCAGCAGAATATAGCCGTTATATTACACTATTACAGGCTTTATACGGAGGTAATATTAAAAGAAAATGCCATCACAACTTTCCTGGCTGAAATGTGATTTTACGGGTATGATTTAAACACCATAAATCACACAAAATATTCATCATTCATCATCAGTAGAACGAAACATCACACATGTTGGCATAAATGTGGACTGTTTGGTGATTCCTAACTGGGCTTTTATTTTGAAAAATGCCGTGCTCACGTTTAATTAATTAAATCACAGCCGTATAAAGTTTAATGATCACATTTAAGCAATAGGACGATTCCTATTTTTCCATCCCTGGATTTAAAATTGAGACTTTGAAGCAGCATCTTAATCTAAAACCTTCAGATTACATCCACACACGTTACTGAACTCACACTGTATGATGTTTGATCCAGTTCCTTTCACACAGCAGTGTTTCTCTTGTTAATCTGCACGTTAACGTAGGCTGTGTTTACACTGCAAGGCTTAATGCACAAATCCGATCTTCTGACCCGTCTGTTTACATTCACTTTAGACACGACTGGTATCCGATATCTGTGTTTACATTAATTGCCGCCCAAAAGGATCGTCTGCAGTGATCACTTATGCACATGGCAGACCCTCGGGTTTTAAATGGCTGTGTTTTTAAAATGATTTCAATAATTCACGTCGAATGGCCATATATTATTATTTGCCAGCAACGGCTGTCGTGGATGTTTTGCAGCAGATAAAGACCGGAAAATAACGGTAATTTTAATTTGTTAGACTATTTTATCTACAGCTGAGGTAGAATTCTTTAGAGAAATAAAGATGATATTTATTGAATTAACGAGAGAGAGAGAGAGAGAGTGAACGCATGCACCCGCGAGCGAGCGAGCGATTGTGAAGCATTGCGTTGGTTATCACCTCATTGCTGAGAAATATAATGTAGCTTTTAGCTGCTGTATTTTCAAAATTCACGGGGAAGGGGTTGAAAACCAGCTCCTGAATGTGCAATTTCTGACCAGTTTCCATCTCAATAAAATGCGAGCGCATACAGCACGCCGGCATTAATAATGTTTATGAGCAAACGTGTCACCCTCGCATTAGGAGTTCTGTGGAGAATCAGATATGTGTGTTTAGACGTAGCTCGGATGTCCAGATATCAGATGTGTATCTGATTTAAAACCACATTTGGAAACGGCTCAGATCGGATACGAAAAAATCGGATCTCGTGCGGATTTTTGTGTTTACACGCGTGCATCACATTCAGATCTGTGTCAGATATGAGCAAAAGATTGGATTTTTCTGCCAGTGTAAACGCAGCCATAAACACACTCTTGTGCTGGGCTACTTTACCAGCAATGCATTGATTGTGCATCAGCTTACAGTATATCGGTGGAACATACCAACTACACACACTGTGTGGGGGGAACCTAAACTGAACCACTCACTATATAGGCTACTACAGCCAGGGCGTCGCTGAAAATGAGTGTGTGAGCTTGTTTACAGAATGCTGTTATCACTGCTGCAAACTCCCATATCAATAATTATTAGAAAAATATAATTTCCCTGCAACCAGTGTAGGCCCCTTGAAGCCCGTGCATTAATGCACCCCTGGGGATGAATATCTGAGGCTTTCTGATTAGTTGTGTTTGAAAAAGAAATCAAGATGCTTACTGATAGATGTGTGTGTGTTACAGAGAGAACTGTGTGTTGTTTAGCAAAATGAAATTATAAACTGAGTCAAAGGCTGATAATTAGTGTATGGTTTTGCAGATTTGGTGTTTGAGAGACAAGAGAGACTATTATTATTAATTATACTATTATTAATACTTTTTTAATGGTTACTGACCGCACAAACTACATTGTAAATACTGCTAACCTCCAAATGTTTCCTTAAAGAGCTGTTTTTGCAGATTTAATCATAATAATTCATATTAAATTAAATTTAAATGTTTGAACGAAACTGGGAAACAATGTAACAAATTATGATTTATTTCAGAGTGGTGTTTTTATTATTCTAACACGTCATGAGTGATACAGTGATAACAGCTGATTCGTCTTTTGCTTATTATTGCTTTTATTAAACAGTTACTTAAAGGGACAGTACACCCAAAAATGAAAATCCTGTCATCATTTACTCAGCCTCAAGTAGATCCAAACCTGTATGAATGTGTTTGTTCTGAACACAAAGGAAGATATTTTGAAGAAAGTTTGTAATCAGGCTGTTTTGGGGCACCATTGACTTCCATAGTAGGAAAAAAAATACTATGGAAGTCAATGGTGCCCCAGAACTGCTCTGTTTCCCTCATTCTTCAGAATACATTCCTTTGTGTTCAGAACAAACACATTCATACAGGTTTGGATCTACTTGAGGCTGAGTAAATGATGACAGGATTTTCATTTTTGGGTGCACTGTCCCTTTAAGGCAGAAAATGTGCACTGCGTCGCTGCAGACTGAAGGTTTGTTTTAATTCAGCTCAGAGGTCGCGTCGATCTTCTTCTCTCGGTCACATGATATCAATTCAGCAAACCTGAACTTTGGAGCACAGCGAGCTTGTTTCCCGTCTCAGCATTCACATGCGTACGTGACTGACCGATCAGAAACACACCTTCAATAATCCAGATCATATCCTCCAAACACTGACACATGTGTATTGTGCAGCAGTATGAACTATACACACAGATCTCCCTCTTGTGGCTGCTTTTCACATAACACTTCAGCTGTGTTACCAACTTACTCATTTTGTGGCTAAATCTAGCTAGTTTTCACACTACCCTTGCAATTATCTCTTCCAAAAGCCTGGCAACAAATTTAGCAAATTTTTGGGCAACTTTTGATAAGTGGCTCAAACGATAAAAAGGAACTTTTATCATCTAAATTACACAAAAACAGAAATCCAAAGACGCCTCGCACATCTGCTATTTGCAGATGTTTAAGTGACTAATAACAGTAAATAATAATTTCGTAATTTAATAATTGCTCATTTATGATACACTTTGTTAGTAGCTTGTACTTGCGATTGTCGGTACAGAAAAATATCTAGAAAAATAGAAAAGGTCATTTTAAAGGACATTATCCATTATCTGCTGTAACCCGAAAACACAAAATACTTTAAAACACCAGCACAAACAGCCAAATATAATAATATCTCTTCAAAATGTTGGAGAAACTGTGGATGTAATGAAGCGAATCATATATTTTGGGAATGTCTACATATTCAAGAATACTGGAAAGAGTGTATGAATGTATTTTTAGAAGAGACATACCTCTAGAAAGCTAAGTGTTGTATTTTGGCTGCGGATATCCAGATATAGTAACTGATAATAAATACCTGATGGCAGCCAGTAAGAAAGCAATCACACGTAAATGGTTAAAACGAGAGAGAACAACTTTAGATAATTGGATAGATGTGAATGGAAAAGATCACTTTTTTGGTTAATCTGAAGAAGGATGCCTTTCTGGGAAAGTGGAGGAAATGTGTTGAATATGTATCAGAAAGAAGGTCTGATTTAGCTGCTATAGATAAATAAAAGATGATCAATATATAAACAGACGTGTATAATATACGCCCGTGTGTGTAAATGTACATGCTTACGAATATGCATGTACTCTGTTCAATATTTATGTACATAATGAAGATCATTTGAGTTTATTATGGATGGAATTGAAGTAGGACACATGTTCTCACTCTGGATGTATATAGTTACCCCAATAAAAAAAAAAAGCACTTTATTTTAACGTTACTTTTATTTGTAAGAAGGAAAACAGGTAATATTTTGAAACAATTTAACGAAGGTTGAGTATAAATTATAGGTAATTGTACAAGAAATTCTGTGGTTGCTTTGAGCAATGTATGCTACAGGATTGTACTCGAATTAATGTTCACAACAAACAAAAATAAAATAGAATTTTAATTAAAATCAATACGGAACATTCCTTCATATTAACAGTAGATTGTGCTCTATTTTACAGTCTCTTCTTAAAGTGTATCACACTAACTAACTATAATACACTGCTTATAACTATAACTGTGCAGATGTGTAGTTTAATAGCTAATAAAAAAATTAAATCATAATCGTTCAAAAAATTAAATGTACAAAAAATTTAATTTATTTAAAAACAGCCATTTACATTTTAATATTATATTATGCATTTATATTATTAAAATTAACATATTTTTTGCTGAGATTTGATGTAACACACCGGGAGCTGTAGGTATGGATGCTTGTTGAGAACAGTTGAAATACAGCAGATAATACATAATAATATGTTTAATTTATATAGCGCCTTTCCCAAGCTCAAGGACACTGTACAAAAGCAGAAATACAGTCGATTCACAATCAATTAATCAGTTATCAAGTGGATAGACATGATTGCAGTTGCATATTATGTACAGAATATAAAGATATAGACATAGTATAAGTAACAATAGAAAAGTAAAATAAAATGAGATAATGTCAATAAGTAACTAACAACGAATAGAAAATGCAACAAAAATAGAGAAACCGTAAATACTCACAGCTGGATAATACGTGATATTAGTCTCTGCCTGTGTTTGTTAACACAGGACCGTGTGTGAAGAGTCTTCAGGAGTAATATGATAACACATATGTGACCCTGGAGCACAAAACCAGTCATAAGGGTACATTTTGTGAAATTGAGATGTATGCATCATCTGAAAGCTGAATAAATAGCTTATGGTTTGTTATGATAGGACAATATTTGTAAATCTGAGGGTGCAAAAAAATCTAAATATTGAGAAAATCATCTTTAAAGTTGTTCAAATGAAGTCTTAGCAATGCATATTACTAATCAAAAATTAATTTTAATATATTTACGGTAGGACATTACTAAATATCTTCATGGAACATGATCTTAATATCCTAATGATTTTTGGCATAAAAGAAAAATGATAATTTTGACCCACACAATGTATTGTTGTCTATTGCTACAAATATACCTGTGTATATGACTGCTTCTGTGCTGCAGGGACACAGATGGTCATGTTGCAGCTCTGTGCTGTAATGTGTGTGCAGGGTTCTCTCTGTATACCGTGGCTCATTGTGATGCAGCTGTGTGTCTCTGCAGGTCATGTCGGCGCTCCGCTGCCGTGTAATCTCATTAAACTGCTGGATGTGGCTGAGAAGAACTACTTTGCTGCTAAAGGAGAAGGAGAGGTGTGTTAACACGGCCCGCGCTTCATAATAAATGACCATCCTTTACTTTACAATAAGTAGAAATCTACTTATATTGGCAGAAATGTTATTATAAGCATGATGTAAAACGTATAGTTATATTTAGTGATTTAGCAGATGCTTTTATCCAATCAGGACAACAGAAGCAATCAATTGTAGTATTAAAACAACTAAAAACAGATCCAAAACTGAATAAATACTACATATACAGATTTTAAAAATAAAGAAATTGCATAAAAATGACAAATGCATACAACAAAAATGTCAAAACTTCATATTTAAATATTACAACTACATATATGACTATGTACACATACACACACACACACACACACACACAGACACAGACACACACACACACACACACACACAGACACACACACACACACACACACACTCACACTCACACACACACACACACACACATAACCACACACACACACACACGCATATGCACACGCTCACGCACACACACACACACATATAACCACACACACACACACACACACACACACACACACACACACACACACACACACACACACACACACACACACACACACACACACACACACACACACACACACATTTGTAAATTCAATATGTATATCATTTCATTTCCATTTAGTTTGTTGAAGTATTAAAATAACTCAAACTAAATAAAACCAAAACTTAATGAAAGACCTATACTAAATTCAGACATAATTTAACTAAAATTAATATAGATAACAAATACAAATAACACTGAGCCAAACACACATGCTAAAAAACAACAACAACTTACACATGATAAGAAATGGTTATAAAAACTGAAACAAGTCGTAGGAAAAAGTAATTTCATAAACCTTGAGTGTGCATTATAATCTCTGTCAAATATTGATTTTCAAATATCATGAAATTCTGAAGCGTAAATGTCTGAACTGTGTTTAAGTGAGAAAGACAAAGGCGACTGTGAGGACGAACGATGGTCAATTCTTCACTCTCCAAACGAGGTAATTAATAACTCATAATCAATCATCACCTGTATTGTTTCTCTCTTGATTCAGATCTGTGTGAAAGGCCCGAATGTCTTCAAGGGTTATCTGAAGGATCCCGAGAGGACGGCGGAGACGCTGGACGCAGACGGATGGCTTCACACTGGAGATATTGGCAAATGGCTGCCGGTACGTTTATATAACGATGATTATGTTATGATCTGTCCATATAGAAATCTGAGAGATATTGCTCGACTGAGACATGTGCTTCAAAGCTGCTTCTTGAAACTTTAACCAGAACTCCAGCAATGAGTAGATTTTTACTAATATGTGTCCCTGGAGCACAAAACCAGTCATAAGAGTCAATTTTTTTTAATGCATCATCTGAAAGCTGAATAAATAGCTTTCCATTGATGTATGGTTTGTTATGATAGGACAATATTTGTAAATCTGGAATCTGAGGGTGCAAAAAATCTAAATATTGAGAAAATCACCTTTAAAGTTGTTCAAATGAATTCTTAGCAATGCATATTACTAATCAATAATTAAGTTTTGATATATTTACGGTAGGAAATTTACTAAATAACTTCATGGAACATGATCTTAATATCCTAATGATTTTTGGCATAAAAGAAAAATGTATAATTTTGACTCATACAATGTATTGTTGTCTATTGCTACAAATATACCTGTGTTACTTATGACTGCTTTTGTGCTGCAGGGTCACATATATAGAGTTAAAGCCACCCAAAAAATGGTGTAAGGAACAGTTTGGATCATCCTTTTTTATATATATATATATACTATAATTCAACCCTAAACCACACACTTATCGTAACAGAAAACGTTATTTACTTTATACGACTTTTACTAACGAGGATGTCCCCAAAAGAGAGTTTTGGGAGATTTTGTCTCAAAATTGTCCCCAAAATATGGTTAAGTACACATCAAAAATAAATGAAAAATTTGAATATCATAGTATTTCAACAGACTTTACATGTTTTCGTCAAGCAGTTTTAATGTAAAATATCCACGATGTGGCTTTTCTGCATGATGACATCAATTAAAGCAACACAAAATTATGATAATTTTTTGGAGACGTTGGCATCATCACTCAGCTAAATGACGGCTTCTTTGGTTTGTCTCCGTCAGAACGGCACACTGAAGATCATCGACAGAAAGAAGCACATCTTCAAGTTAGCTCAAGGAGAATATATCTCCCCGGAGAAGATCGAGAGCATCTACATCCGCAGCGAGCCCGTGTCTCAGCTTTATGTGCACGGAGACAGCCTGCAGGTCAGTGGATCTCCTTTCACATGAGTTCCCAGCGCTGACCGCTTCATAACGGCTGATGATTGTGTGTGCAGTCGTGTCTGGTGGGAATCATCGTCCCGGATCCGGAGGTCTTCCCATCGTGGGCTCAGAAGAAAGGCTTTGAGGGATGCTATGACGAGCTGTGTGAAAATAAAGTAAGGCATACATACAATAAATTAGGATAGCTTCCCCTCAGCATAATTTACATTCAACAAACATGCACTATATCGCCAAAAGTATTGGCACCCCTTCTAATGAACAGGTTTGTCTACTTTAGTCATTTTTATGAGTACAAATCTTAATGTTAAAGCATATAATGATATTCTAGGAAATTGTGTGCTTCTAATATTATAGCAACAGTTTGGACTCTTTTCTATTCTAACATGACAATGTCTCTGTGTATAAGACAAGGTTCAAAAAGAAAATGATTAATTGAGTCGGTGTGGAAGAACTTGACTGGTCTGCATAAAACCAAGTCCTAATCCCAGTTTAACACCTCTGGTGTGACTGTAAATGCAGACCTTGAGACAAAAACTCATCACCAAACACCAATGACTTGTACATATGGGTTCAGTCATTTTAGACACTTACAAAACTGTTGCAACAGAGATGAAATACAATTATTAAATACATGAATTATGTTCCCATCGTTGTTGCCACAGATTTGGAAGTGCATTTTTCTGTTCTAAAGAAGGGGGTGCCAATACTTTTGTCTATATAGTGTACTTGCACAATAAAGAGTCGAGTTACTCTAAGACTAACTTTCAACAAAAGCAAGTAGAGAATTATATAGCAGCACATAAGCAGTGTTGGGGGGGGGGGGTAATGCATTACAAGTAACGCGAGTTACTTAATCAGATTACTTTTTTAAATAACTAGTAAAGTAACGGATTACTTTTTAATTTACAAGAAAATATCTGAGTTACTTTTTCAAATAAGTATCACCAGTTACTTTGTTACTCATGTATTGATTGACATCTCTGGTGTTGCCATGGTGACAGAAATCAGGAGTAAGATGTTACTGTAGTTATAGAATAAATGTAAACATGCATTAATTCATCTCACTTGCAAAAAAAACACAAAACAGATTCAGTATTCCTCAAAATGAATAAAAACAGTGAGATGCAACTCAGAATATGATGCAAACCTGCAATAATTAAATGTTAAATAATACAAATGTCCTTTATGTATTTAATCCCAATGTCTACTGACCTTCGATGATCCAATTCAACCATAATAATAAGCAAAAATTACTCTAGATAAACATTTGTGCTTCTTGCTGAAGTGTGTTAAACTTACTTCTACATACTGTACAGACGTGAATTTACTTTTCCTTCTTATTCATTTCACTTTTGTTGCGAAAGTGCTTTTACATTTGCCAAAAAAATACTATTTTATATTAAAAACAAACAAGCAAGCCCTGGCCAGATTTAAAAAGTAACGCAAAAGTAACGTAACGCATTACTTTCCATAAAAAGTAATGTAATCAGTTACTTTTTTAGGGAGTAACGCAACATTGTAACGCATTACTTTTAAAAGTAACTCTCCCCAACACTGCACAAACGTAATCAGTTACTTTTTTAGGGAGTAACGCAACATTGTAACGCATTACTTTTAAAACTAACTCTCCCCAACACTGCACAAACGTAATTAGTTACTTTTTTAGGGAGTAACGCAACATTGTAACGCATTACTTTTAAAAGTAACTCTCCCCAACACTGCACAAACGTAATTAGTTACTTTTTTAGGGAGTAACGCAACATTGTAACGCATTACTTTTAAAAGCAACTCTCCCCAACACTGCACAAACGTAATTAGTTACTTTTTTAGGGAGTAACGCAACATTGTAACGCATTACTTTTAAAAGTAACTCTCCCCAACACTGCACAAACGTAATCAGTTACTTTTTTAGGGAGTAACGCAACATTGTAACGCATTACTTTTAAAAGTAACTCTCCCCAACACTGCACAAACGTAATCAGTTACTTTTTTAGGGAGTAACGCAACATTGTAACGCATTACTTTTAAAACTAACTCTCCCCAACACTGCACAAACGTAATTAGTTACTTTTTTAGGGAGTAACGCAACATTGTAACGCATTACTTTTAAAAGTAACTCTCCCCAACACTGCACAAACGTAATCAGTTACTTTTTTAGGGAGTAACGCAACATTGTAACGCATTACTTTTAAAAGTAACTCTCCGCAACACTACACAAACGTAATTAGTTACTTTTTTAGGGAGTAACGCAACATTGTAACGCATTACTTTTAAAAGTAACTCTCCCCAACACTGTACATAAGTGTATATTGCACTAAATCTCCCCGAGGAGAAATAATAAAAGTGTATTGCTGATCCTGTGATGTGCAGCGTTCACCATGTTAGCGTTTGTTGATCTTGGTCTCTGTTTCGTGTCTGAAGGAGCTGAAGAAAGCCATTCTGGATGATATGGTGCGCTTGGGAAAAGCCAGCGGCCTCCATTCATTTGAACAGGTGCGTTCACATCATGAGCTACTGTAATAAACACAGTTACTGCTTACTAAATACTCTTTGGTGTGAAAATGACTCCTCGCTATTGCTAAGGACTAGCACAGATTAGTTAGAGAAGCATTTCATTTTAATGTAAAGGGGAAGTGTGTCATTGCTGATTAATGAATGTTTTGATGTTATGATAGGACAATATTTGGTTGTAAATCTGGAATCTGAGGGTGCAAAAAAATCTAAATATTGAGAAAATCATCTTTAAAGTTGTTCAAATGAAGTTCTTAGCAATGCATATTACTAATCAATAATTAAGTTTTGATATATTTATGGTAGGAAATTTACTAAATATCTTCATGGAACATGATCTTAATATCCTAATGATTTTTGTCATAAAAGAAAAATGTATAATTTTGATCCATACAATGTATTGTTGGCCATTGCTACAAATATACCTGTGTTACTTATGACTGCTTTTGTGCTGCAGGGACAGATATAGTTTGATGAAAGTTATCTAAGATTACTGTATATTCTTGTGTTTGGTGAAAAGGGCAAATTTATTGATTCTCAAAACCATGATCAGCAAAGCAAGGGAAGACAGAAGTGTAATGACATCGTTCAGAAGTCATATAAACACGTACTCGTCTAAATTGGGACATTGCATCAAATTCCTGGACTTCTATTGTTTTACAGCTAGTTATAAATATTATAATTTAACTCTAAACCACACACTTATCCTAACAGAGCTTAGAATGATTTTTACTGACGAGGATGTCCCCAAAAGAGAGTTTTGGGAGATTTTGTCACAAAATATGGTTAAGTACACATCAAAAATAATCTCGCAGTATTTCAACAGACTTTCCATGTTTTTCGTCAAGGAGTTTTAATGTAAAATATCCACGATGTGGCTTTTCTGCATGATGACATCAATTAAATTAACACAAAATTATGATAATTATTTGGAGACATGGCACAGTAGCAGAAAGCACACTTTACAGAGCTGTGCTTTATCACATATCATAATATGAGAGTTTATTTGCCAAAACAGATAACTCTAATTTTTAAAAATCATGTTTTTATTGTGTTAGCTGTTTTTTTAGTTATGTTTTAACCTTGTCAAAAAACAACAACTGCAGTTTGATTGAGATTAATTGGAATGCACAATGAAAAAACATGATTTTTGAAAATTAGAGTTATGTTTTTGCAAATGAACTCTTCATTTATTAAAGTATGCTTAAGCCAGTGTAGTTATTACATTGTGTTTTTACGTTTTTCACAGCAATGCCACAGAGAAAACATTTCTAGTGAACCTTTTAGTGAATATTTCCTTAGTGTGAAGATTTGATGAATCTACAGAATAATGGAAAGTTTCCATGCATGGAAAAAATAAGCTTTGTTCTTAAAGAGACAGTTCACCCAAAAATGAACAGTCAGTCATCGTTTACTCAAACCTGTATGAATGTGTTTGTTCTGAACACAAAGGAAGATATTTTGAAGAAAGTTTGTAATCAGGCTGTTTTGGGGCACCATTGACTTCCATAGTAGGAGACAAATACTGCTGTTTCCCTCATTCTTCAGAATATCTTCCAGAATAAACACATTCAGGTTTGGATCTACTTGAGGATGATGATGACAGAGTTTCATTTTTGGGTGTACTGTCTCTTTAAGAGCATGTTGAGTGCTTCTTAACTTGATTATTCACGACGCTTTCTTTGACTCCCGACAGGTTAAAGACATCCACATCCATAAAGAAATGTTCTCCATACAAAACGGATTGCTGACCCCTACTTTAAAAGCCAAGAGACCGGAGCTGAAGGAGTATTTCAAGAGAGAAATCGAGCAACTGTACAGCAACATCTCCATGTAATCGCTCGTCTCCATCAGATGAGGACGTTCCTTCACTATTTGTTCTTCTTCATTGAAAACTAGCTGAGCCACGGGCGCCGAGGCCGAGCATGAGCTTTACTCGATTAAACGAGTAATTCCCCTTTGGCTGTGAATGTCAACAGACGGTGTGCCTTTAGAAACGTGGCAGAGCTGCAACCAAATCGAGTCGTCCTCCAAAAGCGGACACGTCCTAGCTAGCATGCATGCTTCATTCGTTCTCCGGTGGGCCGAGGAGGGTCACACGTGTCCATTCACCTTTCCTTTAGGGGTCCGAAGGGAACTCGATCGGCACATTTCCAGCTGAAAGCCATGCATGCTGTGTGCCGGCTGACATTCCCAAGGATGCTTGTCTATGTAGTAAAGCTCTACAAACGATCAAAGCGAGCTCGACGGACTTAGCTTTTCAGTTCCATCCCAAAGTGTTTCAATAGTAGTGTACATGTTGACTAGATGTGAAATATTTAAGCAACGGTTTGAGGTGTAGAGAAACCAATAAGCTCTGCTCTTCAATGATATCAGAACTTTATCTTTGTATTTCATGATGAGGACGAATCTGCAGATGCTCGTTAATTCTCGGTTACTTTAGCTTCGTTTTCTGGCATTAAAACGATGCATTTAACATCCACCTGTCTGTTCGGCCTATATTATGTTTTTGTCTGTTTGCTAGAATGCTATTGACTTATTAGCTAACTGAACGATCAGGGTTATTCCATTATTCTTCTATTTATTATTATTATTATTATTATTGAGGTTATTCTCCATTTGGATGCCACTACGCTCTTTACACTGACTGTATTTTCTTACGAATCAACACAAGTGTACTAATTTCAGGACTCCTAATTTAGGTCAAACACCCATGTGAGCCTTACACATTTTGTATTGCGTTAAAATTTGGAGGAAAAAAAAAAACACGAGATTTTCCCATGGTTTTGTCCAGATTTTGTTTATTTAAACAGCTCACTTGCATCTTTTCCTGATATTGAAGTCTTTTATGCGCATGTACATCTCTGCATATACACAGAAATAGTAACGAGTGTGTGTAAAACATGTAAAAATAAAGAAGAATTCTTTGTAATTCTATTGGTGGTCTTCAGAGTATGTGAAGCCTCTCCGTTCAAATCAGAGAAATATAACATTAATATCTTCTTTGTGCCACAGATAAAAGCAGTATGATTTCTTTAGTTGTTGTTAAGCCCACACAACATCTATCTATCTGTACTGCTGTCCAAACTGTTTGTTATTTCCATATTTCATCAATAATAAAGGTGCAGGGTCGAATCCTGGCCGATATCCTCCTGAGACCCCCACAAAAAAAGTTTGTGAATTTAGTATTTTTATATTAGTTTAGAGAATAAGAAAAAAATGGAAAATTAACATTTTTGAAAAATTATATTTTATTCATATTTTATTCTATGTCGTCTGTAGAGGACACTCGGACTCAGTTTTCTAAAAATAAAATGCATGAATAAACATCAAAAAGGCAAAAACAATGGGATTTTTTTATAAAAATTATAAAAAAAAATTAGGTTTCAGGATTTTTTTTATACTAAACTTTGTTTAAGGATGATTCTCAACTATGTTATACAATATATATAACAAAATGATGTGATATACCATTTTGTTTTATGCAATATGTGTGTAAAAAATTCCATAAACTGGTTTTCCCATTAAAACACACTGTATCTAATTTGCATATTAATGTTGCTGTTGGGACAGCATGTTGAAAAAATAATTGTCATAATGGGCAGATTTTCATAATAATATCTAATATTTCATAACAAAATAGATATATAATTAATTTTCCTATTCAATTGTTATGTCTCCCAAAATGCATAATAAACATGTTTTTAGTCCTGGACGTGTATGAAATTATGTTCTGTTTCATAACACAAAGTCATATTTGAATTTGAAAACCCATAACATTTTCCTGAGATGTTGCTTTATGACAAACAATTTGAAGATTATTCAGATTTAAATGACAATTACAAAATATATTCCCATAAGGATGTAAAATTTTTCACTAAATTAAATGTATCCATATTTAAAGACCCAGTAGAGAGTGTGTTTATGATGAAATATCTAATAATTTAATATCTCTATAAAGCTCTGAATGTGCTCTGTACATTAACGCTGTACATGTGACGTCTCAGAGAAATACACTACAATATACTGTACACTACAGAGACACAAACTATATCCAATCATCCTTCTCTGAATCTGATTCAAACACTGAGACGTTCATGTTTTAATTAAACACCCCATCCATCATGAGGATCTGGTGAGTACGTCCCATCATCTTTAAGTAGTTTGAAACTATAGTGTGTGACTTTATTAAGACAATAATTGCTTTAGTAGTAGGGCTGCTCGATTATGACAAAAATCATAATCACGATTATTTTGGTCAATATTGTAATCACGATTATTTAACACGAGTATTAGCGGGCCGTATAACCAAAACATTTTTTTAATGCAAATCTAAAGTATTCAGTTAACAGCCTACTATAGAAATTGAATAATCAAATGTAAAATAAAACAGCGTAGTCTTCACTGTAAGAATTAATCTTCCTTTGTTTCTTATTAAAGCTACAAAAGACCTTCTGTGAAGAGCAGTGAGTGATTTTGTCTTTTGTTGTTTGATTAATATTAAGCACACAGTCGGAGCAGGAATATAGCGCGCTGTCACTTTAAGAGCCACTCGGATACAATTTACTGTTACACGCGTATTTTCAGTATCATCTGTTTACATTCATTTATTACATAACCGACGAGGGTTTACGTGAATAATCACTAAGCGCCACATTTTTGCGTGTATTTGAGCGTTTAGGCGCATACGTTCAGCTAAAGATGACTTTACATGCTCCGTCTCTGAGCGCATACACAGATATCCTCCTGAGGAACAGCGCAAGCTCTCTTTAAAACATTAATAAATCTAATCAACTTTAATAACTCAAGCACGTCCAATTTAGCAAAAGTAACGTTAAATGATTTTACTGATTCACACGTGAAAATGGGCTTTTATGGAGGAGTGAAAGCGCACTGCTGGACAGGGGGCGCCATAATCATTTTATCTCGATTATTGTATTTTCATAATCGTTGGAGATCGAAATCGAAACTTTGATTAATTGCACAGCTCTATTTAGTAGTGACTGCGCCTCTCTACGATCTCCTGAAATTAACTTTTGGAAGCCTCACAATTCAACATTTACTTTTAGTGCTAGTGCTGTTTATTACGCTATTCTTACAATTATGGTGATTTCTAATTCCATAATCCATAATAACTCTTCCTCCAGTGATAAAGTCCAGACACATATTAGTTCAGAGCTGTTTTGTCTTGTAAACGCTGCAGATTTCTCTCCTGATTCAGACCAGAACACTTTATCACTGGAGGAAGAGTTATTATGGATTAGTTATAAACGTCTTAATGCTGGATTTGTGTCAGCTTTGTCTTCTCCAGATGTTAACTGATGGACTGGAGTGGTTACTTGTGGATTATTGTGATATTTCTCTCATTCTGACGGCACCTTGATGTGTTTTTGATGGAAAAAGAGGACGTATGGTCATCCTACATTTATTCATGTGATTGAAGAGTCCTTCTGCACATGCTATGCTATAAAATCTCTAGCGGTTCATATATGTGTCTCTACAGCACAGAAGCAGTCATAAGTAACACAGGTATATTTGTAGCAATAGCCAACAATACATTGTATGGGTCAAAATTATACATTTTTCTTTTATGACAAAAATCATTAGGATATTAAGATCATGTTCCATGAAGATATTTAGTACCATAAATATATCAAAACTTAATTTTTGATTAGTAATATGCATTGCTAAGACTTAATTTGAACAACTTTAAAGATGATTTTCTCAATATTTAGATTTTTTTGCACCCTCAGATTCCAGATTTACAAATATTGTCCGATCATAACAAACCATACATCAATGGAAAGCTATTAATTCAGCTTTCAAATTATGCATAAATCTAAATTTTGAAAAATGGACCCTTATGACTGGTTTTGTGCTCCAGGGTCACATTTTAATGAAGAAAACACAAACCACTTTACATCCAGCATATCATCCTGAACAAAACTAGACAACAGAACAAGTTCCTTCTAATCAGCTGAACGAAAAATAAAATAAAATAAAATGAAAATCAACCAAATTCAATAAAATCTATATTAAATCTACACTGTAAAAAATGAATCATGGGTCTTGTAATTTTAATTAAAAAAATTAAGGTGATAATTAAAAATAGTGAGTATATTTCATTAAAGAATTATGATTCAGTGTTGTATAGAAAATATTGAGGATTATTACTAATAAAACCAAAAGATGTGTTTTCATCATTTTTTAAAGGAAACTTCAGCAGTTTTGAGGCTTTAATTGATGAACTTATTAAACTACAAAAAAATAAGGAAAGAAGGCTATCTATTTATTTTAAGAGAATTAGCTCAGTTTTGCAGTTTTATTTTAGAGGTGATTGTTATGCTTTGCGTATGGCTGGATATGGAGAGTAAATATTGAAATTAAATGTATTTTATGTGTTTTTGAGTCTATTAATGTTTAATATTCAGTTTGACTGAATATTACATTGAAGTTTCCATTGAGTAGAGCTTATGGTTATGGAGCTTATAGTTATGGATAATACTCCTATAAGGCTTTAAGTCTTGTTCAATGAGTACTTTCCAGTATTTCTCAAGTATTTGAGCTGTTTACAGTCTTTTAAATGTACAAAATATCTCAAAGTCAAATACAAACCGGCTTCACTCAAAATCACAGACTTGAGAATCAACTTAAAATAAATGAACACATTTCACAAATTATATTAAATTAATTAATTTAGGAGATCTTACATGATTTATTGAGGTAGATTCCATTAAAAACCAAGCCAGGTCAGGTTTGTTCAGGAGAACCTGTGGTGAGCAGATGGGGCTTCTTTCAAAATCATGAAAAATTGTCAAAAACTATTAAATAAATCAGTTTTTTGTCCACCTGTGAGGTCCATAACCTCTGCTACTGACCGCGTACTGGACAGCAAAATATTCATATTCAGAACCCACGAGCAGTTATAGTCCTTACAGTTATAGTTTCTGCTCTCAAATTTTAGCTTCTGTATTTCTTACAATTAATAACTTTGTGAATTTATCAGTTAGGATCATTTCTGTTTTATAACATGTGTCTGTTTGGTGGGATAAATCCCATTCACGAAGCAAGATGCCTTTATCTAACCCAATCCTGACTCACAATGTTATCTTCTCTTCAGAACATCATAATAAGCTTTAAACTTAGTCTCTATGTTCAGACTTAAGAACTAGTCTGGGGTGCGTTTCCCAAAAACAGCTGTCTCAAGTTCTGTCGTTACCAACAGAGTTCAATAGAGTTCAATGGAGTTCAATAGAGTTCAATGGAGTTCAATAGAGTTCAATAGAGTTCAATGAAGTTCAATAGAGTTCAATAGAGTTCAATGGAGTTCAATAGAGTTCAATGGAGTTCAATAGAGTTCAATGGAGTTCAATGGAGTTCAATAGAGTTCAATGGAGTTCAATAGAGTTCAATGGAGTTCAATAGAGTTCAATGGAGTTCAATAGAGTTCAATAGAGTTCAATGGAGTTCAATAGAGTTCAATGGAGTTCAATAGAGTTCAATGGACCTAGCTAATGCCAACTAGCAGTTTGCCAAAGGGGTAATCAATCTTAGTTTTTGGATTCAACTTAGACTAATCTTAATTTTTATGTACACTGTCCTCCAAAAGTTTGGAAACGCTCTAGAAAAGTGGGGTTTTGAACAATATTGGCATGAATCCTTATTAATTTGTGATAATTGTGCACTGATGAGGGACAACACAAACTACGAAAACATGTTTTATTACATAAACAGATTATGCATAGACAAAACTACATTTTAAATGTAATATTTGTAAACTATCTGACCTAAATTGTGTTGTAATTGGTTCATTGTATTCTAAACTTAATTGGTAATCAATTGTTGAAACTATTAAGGTGTTCTGAGCCAAAACCTGGCATCACAGAGTGTAAAAACCAGGCATCACAGCTGGTCTGACTGATGTATATATTGACATTAATATGTAATCATAATGAAAATTATTATTGCTGGTCTTCAATGATAATGTTAAGTTACTTTAATGTATTTGCACCAAAAAATGATAAGGATTTATGCTGATATCATCCAAAACCACACTTAGCCAGTGTTTCCAAACGTTTGGAGGCCAGTGTAACCGAATTAAACAATTATAACCAGTCTTAAAATAAATAGCTGACTAACTTTTAAGACTAGTCTTTCTTTTATGCACCAGGCAGCTGTTTTAGCCAGTCAATCCTATTTACTTGAATCCTGAAATCAAACTCTTTAGTTATTGTAATTGTGCCCATGTTGTTATGTGATGTGTGTTGTGACTATTTATGTTTTTACATAATTTTATTGTGATATTATAAAGCACTTTGGGCAACCTGGTGTTGTATTAAACTATGCTGTATAAGTAAACAAACAAGAAACACGCTCATTTAAATGATATATTTCAAATCAGTAACATTTATGGATATGAACTGTCCGGTTTGTGCTTTAAAAATGCTTATTTACTGCTGATCCAGGAGTCCAAAGCGCGCGCAGATGACGCACCGATGCTCTTGATTGGCTA
>CM041811.1:1751712-1891712 GCA_023376895.1 Aspiorhynchus laticeps
TATATATGGTGGAGAGTATCACGACGCATGTGCTTGCTTCCGCTTCATGTAAACAATGGTTTAATAAAGTAGTAATTTTTGTTTTCTTTGCACATTAAAAGTAGCTTTGTAAAATTATACACATGATCTCTTAACAGTAATTTACTGGTCATTTAGCAGTAAAGTCAGTATGTGTGAAAGTCATGAAACATGACACACATGTACTGAATCAGTGTTAGCCAAAAGAGGCATATTTATTTAAAACAAAAGGAAAAATAAGCAGCACATGACCTAAAAGAGCAAACCTAATAACCTACACTAAACAGCATACCATGTAAAAGTCAGCATATTATAACCAGGGGTTGCGTTAACTGAAAATATTCTTTCATTTACTAAAGTAAATAAAAAACTAACGATAAGGCCGCGTGTCCACCAAAAACGCTCGGCTGTGAGCGCTTGAGAGCGCAGTGGTTTTTTCCATTAAGATGCTGCGGTTGCTATGATACGGGATAATGGCAGATGGATCGCGAATTAAATGTTTCTCCAAGCATTATATTTCATAATACTATGGTAGTCTGGCAATTCGATCTAGTAAAGAAAATAAATACTCAAGAGACAAGCAATATTAACTTCTCCATTGTTGTTCAGCCGTAGTACAGTCGGTAGTCCCGCCCCTCCTCCACTCTGATTGGTTGGCTGACTAAAAAGTGACAGTGATGAGCGCAGTGTTTCACATTCCTCAACTCTCAGCGCCGAGGAAAAAAACGGCCGAGCGTGAAAAAGACGTGCTCCTGACGTTCCCCATCAACGCGCTTCATTCGGCTGCACTGCACGGGACTCGCTCGGAAAGAAGTGTGTTTTTGGTTGTGAGGGAAAGATAACCTTGTTCAGCTTCCCGAAAGAACCCAGCGTTACGTGAACAGTGGATGCAGTTTGTTTTTCCGGGGCACCAATGGAGTTTCGCAAGTGTGTTTGTTGACGAACGTTTTATAAACAAGGCCCAGTTCAACGCTGGATTTGATACTGAAAGATGGAGCGGTCCCAGCTATAAAAGATCCTGGTCATGATTCAGAACTGCAGACGCAAGTGAAACGGCATCGCATATCTGTGTTTTGTTGGTGATCGTCTCGAGTGCTCGTCACTCTTTAGCTCCGCCCACAACACGCCTTCACTCTTTAGCTCTGCCCACGACACGCCTTCACTCTTTAGCTCCGCCCACGACACGCCTCCACTCTTTAGCTCCGCCCACGACACGCCTTCACGCTTTAGCTCTGCCCACGACACGCCTCCACTCTTTAGCTCCGCCCACGACACACCTTCACTCTTTAGCTCCGCCCACGACACACCTTCACTCTTTAGCTCCGCCCACGACACACCTTCACTCTTTAGCTCCGCCCACGACACGCCTTCACTCTTTAGCTCTGCCCACGACACGCCTTCACTCTTTAGCTCCGCCCACGACACGCCTCCACTCTTTAGCTCCGCCCACGACACGCCTTCACTCTTTAGCTCCGCCCACGACATGCCTCCAGGAGCTCGGCTTTTTCCGGAGAGAATCGTAAAGCTGTATCTTTCTTTTATAAATATGATAAAACTAAAAACTTTTTGGAGATATGAAGGATGCAGTACTACTCTATAGGTACTCAAGATTAACATGAGATTGGGTGAAACTGTGTGTGTTATGCCCCCTTTAGAAAATGTGGCGCTCCCATTCAGAACAATTGAAAAAATACGCAAGCCTCGGGAAAAAGCGCTTTAGACATGCGGCCTAATCCAAAATACTTTGAACACTTTGTCATGTTGCCAAAAAACAAGACAGAACTAGATTGAAAAGGAGCACTTTTTTGCACATATCAACCAAATTAGATTTAGTTGGCTATTAATCTTGCTCATCCTTAAATGAATCCATTTGCATTGGTGCCGTACTGTATTTTGTGCACAAATGGAGGAATGCCTCACATGACGTTAATTAAGGGATGTCAAGAGTTGCAGAGTAATCACTATATATTAGGGGTGGCACGGTACATGTATTCGTCCCGAACCGTCACGGTACAGGTATCTCGGTTCGGTGCCTGTATTCGTCTTACGACCCCCAATTCACACCCAATCCAGAAGGGGGCGCCTGCAGCAATGCAACGCTGTTTGATTACCGCCAGCAGAAGAACAGCGAATGCCAGCGGTGATACAGAGGCGGCCGCGCTGATGTTTGGCTCACTGTATTTTATTTTCGATAAAGTACTAACTGGCTGTCAAGTTAGCAATGCTGGAACTGATGTGTTTGTGTGTGTGTGTGTGTGTGTGTGTGCGTGCGCATGCGCGTGTGCGTGCGCGTGTGTGTGTGCGCGTGTGCGTGCGTGTGTGTGCGTGTGTGTGTGTGTGTGTGTGTGTGTGTGTGTGTGTGTGCGCGTGTGCGTGCGTGTGCGTGTGTGTGCGTGTGTGTGTGTGCTCCGGCGCGATCACTTCAACTGTTTCCTTATATCAGCAGAATCAACTTTAAACACTTATTGTCTTATTAATAATCACTGTATAAAGGTCTGCTTTTATTTGTGTACACTCACAATGAAAACAAAACAGATTTTATATATATAACATGTAATAATATGTAGTATTTTCACATCTAGATGGATTTTTTTTTTAATTTGCACTACTGTCTGTTCAAAATAAATGAAAAGAAACTAAGCATAGTAGATTTTTTTTTTTTTTCATGTTGTACCAAAATCGTATCGAACCGTGACATCTGTGCACCTACTGTATAATTCTCAGAGTATGTGTTTTTGGCAGGCTGCTAATGGTTTGTTCCACTGCGTGCACCTGCTGGAGTGTCTGCTGAGGATATGTGTGGATCGGCGGGGCTACTGGACGAGTCCTCTCAATGTGCTGTCTGCGTTTGTGCTCCTGCTCTCCTCCTTCTGCATGACTCTGAGCGTGTCTCTGAAGCACCTGGTCTGCATTTACGTCCTGCTGGTCTTCAGGCTCAGGAATTACACCGATGTCGAGCAGGTCGTCATGTGACAAGCGTACGGGAGTTCTCCATCTGATTTTGTTTTAATTTTTGCAGTCGGTGTCTTTCAGGAGTACACTGCAGGCATCTGGAAAGGGCTGAAGAAAGCCAGCTTGATCTATTTGTTGATCTTTGTGATCGTACTGGTTTTCGCAATGGCTGGTCATTCGTTTTTTGGAGACCCAAACCGAGGAGATCCAGAACACTGGGGAGACCTCGGCACAGCCCTGTTCACGCTCTTCAGACTGCTCGTAGTAAGATGAGGAATTATTCTCACGCTTTCTGACATTTGTCAGGTATGGTACATCAGGCCATCCTGTCATCTCGACAGATGTTCTCCAGATGACTTTGAGGTTTAGCAATAGATCTTTTGATAACGATCACCAAGCATTTGGACAGGCTTGTAGAGTAGATGCTTGACCTCTATCTCTGTGTGTTAATAGCTGTATGACTGGACGAAGGTGCATAAGGCCCTCGACAGAGCGGGTGTGAGCTACAGCAGCGTCTTCGTCATCGGCTTTATGATTACCTGCTACTTCATACTCCTCGTTATAGCCAGGGCTGTTTTCATCACTGAATGCCGGGTAATAACCTGTTTCACACGACTAAAGTTGACTTGTGCTTGCTTGTTATTCTGTTTTGCAATCAAATCTGAATTTATTTAGCTGAATTTAGTAGAAACGGTGCATTTAGGGCTTTGCATATTAGAAAGGTCACGATCTGCACATCAAAACGAACGGACCGATGCAGTTGGCTATTAATAGTTTTCAGTCACGTAACCGGCTCGAAGACCTGGAGGGCAAAACATCCACAGAACTGCAGCACAAGCGTCTCAATTTTTCATGTTTCCCAGCCGCAGATATTTAGATCACCTCTCAAAAGAATAAAACAAAGGTATTTCTGAACAAAATGCAAGTTTTGGCCATTTGCGATCCATATTAAGCACCCGCGGCAATATTTCAATCATAAACAGTGCGACAAAACGTTGTGAAAAACACTTAAAGTGCCGTAATATATTTAAAACAGTAATATTAAAAGATCAAATTCAGTATTCACCATATTAATGCTGCATAGTTTACATGATGAGGCCGGAATATGAACGTAATCCGCTTAATAACGGCTCAGTGTTTTCCTTCTAATGGTTTTCTATGGGAAGCATTTAATGTGAAACTTTGCACATTGTGTTTATATTCTGGCTTCATCTTCTTGCCTGTACAAATTATACATCATCAATAAGGTGTTTTAAAAAATTGACCCTTATGACTGGTTTTGTGCTCCAGGGTCACATATAAAAAGAGGACAATCAGTGTAGTGAGAAAAACCTTCGCATCAAATGAACTTTATTCAACTGTTTAATAAAATCTCCCGTATGTTTAATGTATGATGATTATTGTGCTTTCAATTACAGTTCAATATCAGTTTATCTTTACTGATGTTCAACAGAGTGCTTTTGGGAAGGCAGCGGAAAGGAAGAAACGAGCGCGTGAAGACGAGGTAAAGAAGAAGGTGGAGGAGGTTCTGGAAAGAGCTAAACAGGTTCGTTTCAGGCATTAATCATGAAACACTGAACAGAGATGCTTGTGTTTCATATCATAGAAGAAACTGATCATTTCTGGATAAATATGGTTAACTTCACTAAAGACAATCTCTCACTGATCTTGATTCATCTGTACTTATATCTACAGTGAAGACTATCCAGTGTTATTTTACATGTCATCAGTTAATTCAGTGTCTGTACCTGAATACTATTGTTAGACCTTCCTAAAAAACTTAAAGCACTGTTTATTTCATCGTGTTTACTTGTGCTATTCTTTATAATTTATTGTTTTCATGTTATTACTAAGTTTACCAGGGTGTTTGCAGGTCCTTAAAAAGTCTTAAATTCAGATCCGATGGGATTTTAAATATATTTGGTCACATTACCGCTAAAAATTTCTCCATCGGCTCAGTGACTCTTTATAATCACTGGACTGACCAAACATTTTTTTTGTCCCCCCCCCCCACGGTAGTTACTGTATGGAGGTAGAATAGTTACTGTTGGGGTGGGGTAGTTTTTCCTCTGCTGTGGGGTCTGGTGGGCCGCCCCGGGCTGCCATGGGCCTGGGCCCCCCGCCCTGGGCAGATTTGGGGTAACGGGGGTGCCTATGGGGTTCAGCGGGGGAGCTGGCTCCAGAGGGGGGGGTATTTTGCCCCCTCTGATGCTTTCCTCCCCATCCCTAAGGCTTCACTTCTCCCGCTCCATCACACCAACACATAGGTAGGGTTTTGAGGTGCGGGTGCGTCGCTGGGATGCGGGGGAGGTGGTACTCCTCTGTCTCCTCGTGGCCGCCTGCATCTCAATTACACATTACAGCTTAGACATTCTCATTACTTACTGTCACATGACACATACATATAGGGCCTTGGGGGTGGGCACACTGAATGGCATCCGGAGGGCGGTCTGTTCATTCAGCCTTCCCTCTGGTGCCAGTGCCCACTTCTCAATTTTAATTTGCACATAGACATTGAGGGCTCTAGGGAGGGGACGAGCTGACACAAGCTTGTGGAGGGTGCCCCTCCCCTGTTTTAAAGCACCCCTGTTTTAAAGCACCTTAGAACAACACACACCAACACTACATTTGAGCGGGTGAGGTGAAGCATGGGGTCTCTTTTTTTTTTTTTTTTCTCACACCCCTGTTCTCTGTTCTCTGTCTGGGGCCGGGGGCTGTGAGGATGAGCTGGCCGCCCGGTCGGGGTCTGGGCTGTTGATTTTCTCTGCTGCTGCGGGCCGGGGTGGTCGGACCGGGGTGGTCTTCCTGTCCCCACGCCGGAGCGAAGGGGGTTCAGCTCCGGGATCGGGCGCTGACTACCCCTCTGGGGGTGGTGGTGCCTGGATCTAGGAGTATAGAGTGCATATGGGGAGTGTGAGTGTGGGTACCGTGTCCATTTTTGTGTGTCTACATGTGGGGCGAGGGTGTGAATATTCGTTTGCGTGCATGAGGGTGGGAACGTATGCTTGTGTATATGTGTGCTTGTCGTCTACGTCTATGTGTCAGGTCGGGCCTTAGACTCCACCTCACTCATCATCTTAGTCGACCCCCACCCCACCACCATGCCCTGCCGGTGGAGGATGCCGCCGGTGCGTTGGTGATTTCTCGCGCCGGGGCAGGATGCTCGGGCGAGCGCCGGCCCGCTCTCGGCGGTCGATTGGCGGGGCCTGGCCCTACTGGCCTTGCTGGGCCCCGATTGTGGGGTGGGGGGGCCTTTGCGTCTCCGGGCCCAGAGCCCGGTCTGCCCTGGTGTGGTCGGCTGCCGGTGGAGCCTGCGGGCTTGCCGCCACGGCACCCTGGGGCGTCTACACTGTGGCTGTCGGAGGTCCCACCTTCGGGCTCTCCTCTGCCCTTTTCTGGGTGGAGGCCGCGGTTGTCCCTGCGGTGGTTCTCCTGGGGGTCCCGTGCTCTGGGGGGCCCCCGGATGTTTGGGGCCCGGGTCTTTTCCGTGCCTGCTTCATGCCTTGCGGGATGGGGCTGTTGTTCCCCACACACACTATTAAACATTTACATGGAGGAACCTTATGAACACAAGCGCGCTCACACACACAGGTGTACACTCAAGCATTCACATTGGTGTAAAAACAGGTGCTCACAGACACACATTGTCTTGATCTGCTGTTGCTTCAAAACCTATTTTGTAATATTAGTTATGTGTGCTGCTCAATAACATTTAACATTTAGAATTTATTGTGATTCATACAGATGTTGGTTGTTGCTGCAGTCTCTCTGATGTTGTGTCTTCGGTTGTTTTCTCTTTTTGTCAGCAGGTATTGAAACAAATTGTCCGGGTTTTTTTTGTTTTGTTTTTTTTTCTGTTTTTTTTTGTTGTTTTTTCCCTCTCTCTCTCTATCCCCCATTTCTCCTTCTCTGTTGACTTTCCCCACAACCTTTTTTTTTTTTCTTCTTTCTTCTTTCTTCTTTCTCTCTCTTGTTTTCTCTGTCCCCTGGTCTTGTCTGTCACAGTGTGGTTAAATAAAAGGGTATATAAAATTAAATTAATAATAAAAAAAAATAAAAAAAATATATAAAAAAAAAAAAGGCTGTGAATGATGATAGCATAGCTACACATATGTACTGTCATGTGTTATCTGTGTTACTGACAGGCCGAAAAAAAAAAAAAAAAAAAAAAAAAAAGAATAGTTACTGTCACCGTCCCATCTGTGGGACGCTTGGCGCTCTTTTTTTCGTTGTCTTTTTTCCCTATCAAATATTTTAGTAATCATCATAAATTATATATCATTTGAAAGCTTAAAACCTCAAAATTCATCCTTTTCAAACCATTTTGAAATCGGATATTGCGTTACCATGGAAATTGTACTTTAAAATCTTTTGGCGGTCTCCTCCCCCTTAGTGGGCGGAGTCAAGTGTTATATAACACAATGTATTATGCTCTTTTAGAATCAAAACTTTTCATAATCTTGACAAACATATTGACATACATAAGGTCTGACTCTCAGGATTCCATATTTGGTGCTCTTTTTATAATCGGAGCAATATTGACAGACAAATTTAAAATGCATCAAAATAATTCAATGGGGTTTGGATGCACCCGGTGGCTGTTTGTGGTATGACGCCATAAATTAAATCTCACAGGAACCTCAATTTTTTTCATATCAACTTCAAATTTGGAACATAACTTATTTAGACATAAGGCTTTAATTTTATATAAATTTTAGAGTAAAACCTTTTATGTAAAATATTTATTTTATATAAAATATAAAAAAAAATGAATACTGTGTATTTTCTTCACAGTAAATTTAAACTTCTATAACTTCTTGTTACTTTCATATTTTAAAATAATTATTTTGCAGTAATCTGCTGATTGTCTTCTTTAAAAAGAGTCCAACCTTATGTCTGTATTCCAAAGCATTCATGAATTATAAGAGTTTAAGTTAAGATAATTATATTACAAATAAACCGAATGACATCCACAAATAAATCTTGAAGTTTCACAAACATTAATTAAATTCACACTCACAAAAAAAAAGATTTGCAAATAAAAAACATATTCACAAATATCTTTTTATGTCACAAACACAACTTTGCCTGGCATTCATTCGTGGATCATGCATTATGAAACATTTCTAGCGTCAAAACGCTGATTATTCACAAATGCGTAGACTCCACCCACCGTCTCCTCAAGCCAATCAGATAACAGCCTCACTTCGCTGACCAATCACAGCATGTTCTCGCTATAACAATCACGTTTTGCTTTACAATCAGGGCGGTCTCATCCTGAAATAACTTCTGCATCGGCTCAAATAGGAAATATAAAGGCCATAATAATTGGTACAGTAAAAGACCATTAGACTGTGTATCAAGCCAATCCACAATATTATATTTAACGTGCCTTTGAAAATGCCAGAGAAACAGCACTTTAAATGGGAACAACACTATGGAAGCGTCATGTTATTCAAGATGGAAAGAAAAGCATCAATAAGTACCTGATTAATTAATAACTGGATTCAACCTTATGATTAACATATGAGTTTGTGTAATAGGTTAAATTGCCGTCGCACTACAACCAACAGTGTTTCCCTGTTTTACAGTCAAGCTGTTTAATACGTAAACCACCAGAGGTCGCTGTATAGCTGAAAGCATTTACCCATGGCTACTGTTTTGATATGGCTAAACAATGTATTATGTCACTGTATTTTGCCGCAGTCTTCACAAAGTAATGTCTAGAATCATAAAATGATTATTTGTAGTCATCAACTATGTGTTTGTGCTGTTGTTTTAAGTTCATGCGTATTTTAAGCAGGCTACACTATAATCACTTTCTTTAATGGGGAATATGACGAGAATTACATGGAAATTAATGCATATTTGGTTGGTGTAATATTATAATAAAATATTTTAAGATAACCCATGTTATTTAAATGACTAAAATACCCTAAATAGACTATAATGAGCAATAATAATTCACCACATGCACTGTATAGGATGATACAAGGACAAATTCAATTAGTTATTTATTTGTTTAGTTAAATAATTTATAATTTAAATAAGAGAACAACACTAATAAACTTGGGGTAATTATAAAAAAAAAAAATCATTACATCAGTTTGGATTATTATTATTTTTTTAGGAAATGGGCAGGAACAGTAATAGCAAATGCTTATAGCAACACAGTAACGAGCAATAAACAATAAAAAATTGCAACGCAAAAATTAATAATTCATTTTTAATAAATAATTTAAATTAAAAAAAAAATAACAACAGGGGATTGTAAATAACACAATTTTAGTAAAAGTCAATGACTGGGAGACTTGGATATTTTATTGAAAATCTATTATGTACATTTGAAAAACAGCCGTGGGTAAATGTCACCGCGTGGTGGTTCAGGTGTTAAATGATTTAGGCTTGTAGGCATATGATTTTATGTGGATCTAACGATGTATAATTTTTAAACAAGTTGATATGATTCTTTAGGGTCTTAATGAAAAGTCTATAACATACTTTGGTTAAAATTACACAATGGTAGTGTAAAACAACACCCTTTTTACCCTGTTAAAATCAGCTCTGTTCACAGCAAGCCGTTTTGGTGCATGTCCCTTTAAATGCTAATGAGCTCTGCTGACCCCGCCCCTCTCTTCCGTGGGGTGACGAGCCGTTCTCATGAGACTGTAAACTTTAGCCACATTCATCGTGAAACTTGCTAACTATAGCACATTATTAGACGATAAAGGCGATTTGCAAAGTTTCATAAAAAAAACTTCTCAATTCTTCTGTAGGTTTAAATAAAAAATTAAAATTTATGCAAAATTGTAAAAAGTTTTAAAATTAACTTCTAAATTATACAATTCCTATTTGGTTTTGAAATATATAAATTTACAGAGTCATTGGCTAACTTGTTTCATAAAATATTTATTTAAACATATACATTAAATAATTAAGACTAGAGGTCTTCACGGGTCCAAAAATTCGGACCCGAACCCGAAGAGACCCGTAAATATGCTGCACGGAACCGACCCGGACCCGTATTTTATTTGAAAGTGGGACCCGAACCCGTGCAGACCCGAGAAATGCCATAAATGTACTACCCGGACCCGAAGCGGACCCGATCCCGTCTGGGAAGACACAGATCGGCACATATTGCACAGCAAATGCTATTAAGTCAATGAACAAGTTGCGAAAAAAAAAACCTTTTTGCCTTAGTTTCCCTGACTGCGATGCATACAATCCTCCTTGCCAATAAATTTCCCTCCATGTTAGGCTGTTCCTCTCTCTTGCCGACTGAAAGAGCTTCTTAATCCACTCATTATTCCAGCTTAAAAGTCTACCTGCTGAGATGGAGACGGATGACTAATGCAACTTCGCAGTTTTTTTTTCATCTGGAGTCAGCTTCGACTGTTACGTTTACCCTTTTGAACTACAATAACGATACTTTTTGCTGGTTGTAATAAAGACTCGGAGCATTTTTTTTTTTAGCAAAAAATGCACAGAATTATAAATTCGTTACACTCTACTGCGTGCGTGTTCAATAACAGGTGCTTCTCTTCAGTTTTGTTTCAGCTTTTTTTCCACATCACTCATGAAGGAATCATGATCACCGTCCGCCTGCAGTAACATTAACTCCGCCCGCGCTCTGTTTCTGGCGGCTGAGGTAACACGTGTTTTCTTTTCTTTCACCTTATATCCCGCTCACACTTTTCTCATCCTAATTTTACAAACTGCAAGTTACACACATGCATGCTGACTGACACTGATCACTCGCGGGTGCGGTGTTCTCCGATCGACTCGGGTATTACACACAATGTTAAACAGACCCGAGACCCGAAGTAATAGATTGGGACCCGACCCGGACCCGGCTGACCTTTTAAAATATAGACCCGAACCCGTACGGGTCCCGGGTCGGGTCCCGGGTCCTCGGGTCTCGGGTCCTCCGTGAAGACCTCTAATTAAGACATCACTAACAGGTAAAGTAAATATAATGAAGTATAGTCTAATATTTCGCAAAATGCTCTTCACTAGACTCAGGGGCGGACTTAACCAATAAGTGAGGTAAGCGGCCGCTTAGGGCCCCGGGGAATCAGGGGGCCCCATCTCATATTGCAGAAACATATCTGGCAAACGCAGCATGTATTTGTGTTATGGAGAGCCTCAAATGTTCACTCGCTGCTCAAAATGCAGAGTTTTTATCAAATGCTGAGTTCTGCAAGCTCGCAAATCCTCTCATTATAACAAAGTGTAGATACGATGTAGTGGTCGACCGATATATCGCCAAGGCCGATATATCAGCCGATATTTGGCATTTTTCAAATGCGTTCGAGGCAGGACCTTTATTTTGACGGTGTGCCGAACTTTTATTTTGACGGCGCTGAGAGCGGTAGCGCCTGAGCTCACATTCTCCCTCTTGTTCGGCGTTGTCGTTCAGTTCTGTCTTTTGTCTAATAATCAGATAGAACTGTTAAACAAAGGAATTAAATGTATACAAAATGTATTATAACGATTGCTTATATATTATTAGTAACAGAAAGGCAAACATTATAATACTTTCTCGTTTGCCGACAGCTTTCAGCAAATACCCATTTATATAATTTAAACACATCTTTGAATGATTAATGGACATTTAATTTCACAAACCTTGCAAACTTAGTCAAATCCAGTTGTGAGATCTTGTGAAGTGTGCATGTGTGTCCTGCGTGACGGTCGGTCAGGAGGAAACACGCAATCAACAAATTTTAAACTCATGATTTCAAATTATGCTGCGCTGTATGCATTCTCCCACTGCCATATTCATGCCATTTTCACTGTGTGCTGTATGTAATATGAGTGTTACCTTGGCTTCATTTGAACAATATGATTCCCAATGCACACAAACTTCCCAGAATACTGAGTGCCCTGTTAGTTACTTCCTCCTTAATTATATTTTTATTAAATATTTATGAAAAATACTTTGTCATCTAAAGTATAAGTTTGTTTGTTTTACACATTTATTTTTTAATCCATTTTCAAATGATTTCAAAGTTCTTAAATATTAATTTAACATTAAATAAAATTATATCGGCTATATATCGGCCACCCTGCTTTCCAAGATATCGGTATCGGCTGTCAAAAAAACAATATCGGTCGACCACTAATACGATGTAAATAAGAGATTCATTGTATAGTGTAGACAGCTTCATTGATTAACAGAACGTAGCGAGATCACGATGAACTGAAGTGAATGACAGCTTTTGGTGATTATATGATCATTATCAAAGTCATAATTTTGGCATCATGGAAACACTACGCGCTGTCAGAATATCTCTCCCTGTAATAATTGTGAGGTTGTAAGATGGTATGTTTGGTAATATCAGTAAATTCTGCATCACTGCTTTACTCTAATGTGCATTTAATGGCACAACATGTCAATTTACTCACTTATCTGTGAAATATAGTAGATTATCATCGTTATACTCCATATCTGATATAAATAGGTCATCTTATAAGCTTCTGATATTTTGATAAAATGTTACCCAATGTGTCCTGTATATGTACAATATTTTCCAATAATCTTTTTTTCTTTTTTTTTACGGTAGCACCATGCCCCAAAGCTCCGGAGTGTGAGGGAACTCAAAAGACCCTTATGTCATGATCGATTTATTTACGCGCAGGACAAGATCACTAGCTCTTCTTTCATAGGGACATTTATGCAGCAGCTGAATAAACGAGAACAAACCATGTTAGAGTGAGTGACTGTGTGGGAGTTCAGATTCTGTTTTTGGATCGTTACTTTTACATTTAACTTGGTCTTTTGTCATAACTGTGTTTGTAGGTCGTGGCGGCTCATAAATGAGAAGATGTCTGTACTGAAGGAGGAGCTCGAGGACAAGCTGAACGAAGAAGCTCTTGCTGAGGGTAAGTGTGGTCTTACAAACAACAGATAATACATAATGTTTGTGCCAAATCTGTCCGACTGCGGCTGTAACGGAGCCAATGAGACATGAAGCGTACGGATCCATTTGCAAGCTTTTATTCCAAAACATGGTCAAACACAGGCAGGGTCAAACATCAGTAGACAGATATGTTGAGGGCAAGACACAAGAGTACTCCGAGAGCAAGCGTGGGTCGACGATCAGCGAACAATATCCAAAGGGCTTGACAATAGCGGTAATCCAAACAGGGGCAAACAGAGTCCGAAAGGGCAATCCAAAAACACAAGAGCAATAATCAAAACACAGGTAAACAGGCTTGGCAAGACTAAGATATGGGAACTAGGAAAGGCTCCGTAAAGTCAGCTATGACTGTAATAAACGCTAAACAATACTCGGTGATGACAGAGAGGAAGTCCAAGGCTTATAAAGCCTGTCTGATGAGATCAGCTGTGCAATCAGTGCAATGTGAGATTGGTGACAGCTGTGCGTGTCGTCAGTGCAATGGATGATGGGAATTGTAGTCCGTGGGTGACGTGCAACAGTTAGTGTGGTGCAAGAGTCAATGTGGTGAGCGAGTGACCTCTGGTGGTTCATAGACCAGATTCGTGACAGAGGCATTACGTTTAGTTCTGTTGGTGTTCCTTCAGAGTTTTTAGGTGAGTTTATAACCAATCACGCAGGTTTCTGTTGAGCTTACGAGTGTAAGAGCCAATCGGAGACGATCAGAGGAGTCATGGCTGAAACTCAAACACACAAATTCTCTCATCATAAACAACAAAGTGCAGATGCGATGCAAGAAAGAGATTCGTTTCTCAGCGTAGACAGCTTCATGGATTATAACAAAAGGTTTTGGTGAAACAAGTTATGGACCGCTTCAACGATGTCTGCTCACTTTCTGTATGTGATTTATTTCAGTTTGAAAAGCTGTTTTGTTTACTTTGCTGTTATTAGTTTACTTCCAGAAAAAAAGATTCCTGAGAATTTACTCACTTCTGTGTCATCCAAGATGTCCATGTTTTTCTATCTTCAGTCGAAAATAAAATGTTAAACATTCAAGGATTTTTCTACCTATAATGGACTTCAATGGGACTTCAATGGGACCCAACGGGTTGAAGGTCTAAATGGCAGTTTCAGGCTCTACACGATCCCAGCCGAGGAAAAGAAACACAAAATTATATACTTTTTAACCACAAATGCTTCAATTTGGAGCTTCATCCCATTGATCCCATTGAAGTCTTAGTTACCAAAAGTTGTATTACTAAAGTTGTATTACTTGTAAAGTTAATGTCAGTGTTACTGGACACTTTTATTTAAACAACAGATACATTTCAATAGAAAACAAAACAATGAAAGTGGTTTTCAAATATGAGAATGAAACCTGATGCACCCATTGGTTCCTTAAAGCTGCATCTATGTAGTGGCCAATCAAGTAATACTCTGCTCTTATTGGACGTTGGCCAGTCAAAGTGTCCTGTACTGAAATCTCGCCTCTCTCTGTGTTTCAGGGCTATATAAGAAGTCCGGTACATTAGTATTTCTTGGCCTGGGCAATGCTGGCAAAACAACGCTTCTGCATATGCTGAACGACCACAGACTAGGTCTGCATGTGCCGATCTTTGACCCCAGTAAGTGTACATTTCACCACACTGAACCTCATGAATACCAAACATAATCCTGTAGTTCAGCACTGCATCTTTCATTAACTGCTGCATGTTGAGCTTGTCTGGTGTCCACTGCTGAGCTACAGCACCAGCATTAGGGTTGGGTACCGTTCACATTTGGACCGGTACCGGTATCGGTACCTGAAATTCGGTACCAGTACCCAACGGTACCTTTTTTCGGTACTTTACTCTCTGTGTAATAACAAAAACATTTATTTCAGTGAAAAAATAAGTCCAAAACTCTCGATTTCAACATTTTGAACAATAGGACCCTACGATTTTTTTTCTTCCAGAAATTCTTGTTTTATTTTTTTCTGATAATCAAATGAAGGCATGAAACATTTATTTATTTTTAATCAAATGAATTTTTTTTGGCAATTTTTGGCAAACAAACAGAGGTTTACTGTTAAAATTAATACATGGTAGAAAAATTGTGTGAATATTCCTTTAAAAAAAGTTTCAATAATAATTGTATTTTTTTCTACAATTAAGTGGTTAATGTAATTGTAATAATTATTTTTATCATTTAATTGTTTTATTTAAATTTGACAGTAAATGGAATATATAAAGACATACATTATACTGTACAAAAGAAATACAAGAGTAATATATTTCTGTTACATGTTAAACCGCACTTTTATTTTGACAGGTTGCCGTGTGTGTTTACAGTATGATATGATGCTAGTTTTCTCAAATGAAACGGTATAATCCTCATGAAGTGACTCTCACAGCCTGTATGTGTTCATGTAGTGAGACGCAGAGAAAATCACCGCGAGTTCACGTGTGCTTCAGTATTTGTGTAGTTAACAAAACCGTGTCTCCGCCATTCAAACACACCGAGGCTAACGGAACATGCAGGATTCATATTTAAACCGTCTTTTTGCGTTTTAATATTCACATACTAGTTCATATCGCGATTCGAATTAAGTGACAAACCTTCTTTTATTCATCCAAAAATTGACGAATTCAGTGGCATTCCGCGCTTTAGAGTAAATTCAGTTTTTATGAATGGACTCAGTTAGGGCTGTGCAATTAATCGAATTTTGATTTTGATTTCGATTTCGGGTCTCAGCGATCACAAAAACTATGTAATCGAGAAAAAACGATTATTATTATTATTCTTAATGATGCGCACTCACACTTTCGCCCCTCCCGAAGCACGAACTCTCTCAGCCTATACTGTCGGTGAAACAAGTCGCGTAAAGAGAGCAGCCACAGAAGTCTTTGGTCAACAGAAAAGGTAGACGCAATTCCGTTGTTTGGGAACATTTTGGATTCGAAGAAGCGGACGTGGATCAAAAACATATTATGTGCAACATTTGCTACGCGGTGGTGTTGGCACCGCTTGGTAACACCACAAATGTTTTTAACCATCCAAAATTTAAACACAGACCGATATATGACCAACTACTAAAAAAGAAACAGAAAGAACAACGAACAACCCCCACAACGTCCTCCGCTACACAGTCATCAATTAAAGACTCCTTATCCATCCAGCTCAGAAAGGCACAAAAAAATAACAGATGCCGTTGCACACTTCTTAGCCAAAGACATGTGCCCCATTAGCACGGTTGAGAACGAAGGATTCAAAAAAATGATAAATACTCTGGACAAGCGTTATGCTTTGCCATCTCGACACTATTTCACAAGAGTTGCGCTGCCTGCTTTATATGAAAAATGCCGTGCAGAAGTGGCTAATGAAGTGTCAAAATCAGAGTACTTCGCCACCACAACAGACCTATGGTCTAGCCGCACAATGGAGCCATACATTAGCTTAACAATACACTACATCGACGCCGATTTCAATTTGAATACGAAATGTCTCCAAACTGTGTTTATTCCTGAAGACCATACCGGGCAAAACATAGCCCATGGACTCAGGGAAGCTATGGCTGCATGGGGTTTAAACGAGGAAAAGCTCACCTGCATCACTACAGACAATGCTGCAAACATAAAGCTGGCAGCTGAGGTAAATGGATGGATGAGGCTTCAATGTTTCGGGCACAGACTCCACTTGGCCGTAGGTGAGTAGGAATCCTTCATACAGATTATTTGTAATGTGGTGATTTAATTGCATGTTAAGTTATTTTAAAAACAGCAATAACAATACTAGAAATTATAGGCTAAAAAAATATTCCAATATCTGTGTGACTGTCTCTCTCATGCTAACCTTTTACTGTTATTATTATTATTATTAATATTTTATTATTATTACTATCACTTGAACTACTCTTTGATGCTTTCTTACTCTGTCTTAACAAATGAGACTTTGATGAGGGTTGCAATGATCATATTGTTGATACTAAATATTATTTATTATAATTTTAGAGAATGCAATGAAGGATCATAGGATTGACCGTGCAATGGGGGTCTGCAAGAAGCTCGTCAGCAGCTCTTCCTATAGTTGGAAAAAAAAGAGGGAACTTGCAGAGGCACAGATGCAGCTGAAGCTACCTGAACACTCCCTTAAAACAGAATGCCCAACCAGATGGGGCTCAAGGCAGGCCATGATAGACAGAGTCCTTGAACAGCATAAGGCCATTACCCAGGTTCTTTCTAGCGACCGAAAACTCAGACATCTCACCCTCTCTTGGCAGGACATTGATGTACTGGAGGCCATCAATAAGTCTCTTAGCCCTCTTGTTGAATTCACTGACGCACTTTCTGGAGAGAAATATATAAGTGTGTCTCTTCTGAAACCAACCCTCCACCTCTTCAGCAATTCAATATTGGACGTGCAGGAGGACGACACAGACCTTGCCAAAAGCATCAAACAGAAGATAGTAGACTACCTCAATGACAAATACAGCGACACAAGAGTTACTTGACATGACCTCTGCCCTGGACCCCAGGTTCAAGCTTAAATATGTCAGTGAAGACAACCGAGGGTCTATTGAAGACAGGCTGACAGCAGAGATGAAGAGTGTGATGACTGCCATGGTAATAATAATAATAAATGATAATAATGAAAAATTAATGTGTTGACAAAATAATTTGAACGTTTAATACCACAACCTCAATTCTTATTTTTCTTATATGTTTCCTCCCAGGAGAATGCCCCTCTTGAGACAGCAGCAATGTCTGCTGATGTTACAGAGGATCCAGCTGCTGCACCAAAGAAAAAGAAGAAGGGCCTGGGCAGCTTTTTCAAGGTCACCACAGACAAAGCTGCAGGACCTCCTCTGCAACAGAACCAGGCCATAGCTCTTGAGCTACAGTCGTACCTGCAGACAGACGCTGGATGCTGAGGAAGACCCACTGAAGTGGTGGAGGGAATCTCAGAGGCTCTACCCACGGCTGTCCAACCTGGCAAGGAAATATCTTTGTATTCCTGCCACAAGTTCTTCCTCAGAGAGAGTCTTTAGCACTGGCGGAAATATTGTTTTTTGCCAACGTTCATCACTGAAACCAGATTATGTGAATAGGATGGTGTTTCTGGCTAAAAACCTTTAAGGTTTCGATGTGTAACCCTATCAGCATTTCGGCCATGTTGGCTTGAAACATGTTTACAAAGTTCTGTTACTTTTCTAATCTATTAACTTATTTTTTGTTACTGACTGGAATTTAATTGTTGATTGTGTTTAAAATGTAGAATGTTGTAAAATGTTTTTTAGAACTTTAAAAGGTTTAAGGCACATACGTGAGCAAACTTATTTTGGTCTAATTTATTTATTATTTCATCTGATATTTGTATTTTATTTATTACCTGTTTTTAAGAGATTGTGGAAATGCACTACACTGTTGATCTTATTTGCCTTTATTTATTTTATATTATTTGTTTTAAGGATAATTCATTGTTTGTTCAATAAATGCAACATATTTCCAAAGTCAATGAGTAATCGTGTAAAATAATCGTGATTTCAATAATGACCAAAATAATCGTGATTATGATTTTTTCCATAATCGAGCAGCCCTAGACTCAGTCATCTCGTCCACGTTTTCGCGGAAACCATACGACCCTAGAAATGCAAGCACACTTCAGAACATTTGGGTTTGCCCTGTGTGTTGTGTTTGAAAGAGTCTCTCTCTCTCTCGTATGCGCCCAAATGCGTTCTCAGGTACCGAAATTTGGTACCGAATGATTTAATATGAATTGGTACTCGGTAGTACCGACGCAATTCGGTATGTACCCTTAAAAGTACCGAGTTCGGTACCCAACCCTAACCAGCATACATATAACGTAACACACATTTTAAATCCATATGTGTGATGTTAAATATAATCTGAAGAGTCTAGAGAGAAGTCTAGAATTTAGAAATAGAAAGGTGGAGGAAGCTTTTGAAGACTGATGTCAGTCAGAGAAATAAACGCTCATTGGTTGGTCTTTGTGTCTTTATCCTCACAGCCTCAGAAGTGCTGAGGATCGCTGACGTGACGTTGAGCTCCGGTGAGTAGACGGATCCACACCTCGCCGTCTGTGCATCAGATCGTTCGTGTGCTAAAGCTGTGTGTTTCTGAACAGCTCGAGAAGAGTGGAGGACGCTTCTCCCAGACGTGAACGCCATCGTCTTCCTGGTGGACTGCGCAGATTACGCCACGCTGCCCGAATCCAAAACAGAGCTTGATGTGAGCTTTATACTGTCTCCAGCCTTCGTTACACACGAGATGTGCCAGTGAACACGAGAATCCATGAAGCATCTCCTGTACCTGTGTGTGTGTGTGTGTGTGTGAATATCAGGCACTAATGACAGATGAAACCATTGGAAATGTGCCCATCTTGATCCTCGGCAACAAGATCGACAAACCTGAAGCCATTAGTGAGGAGAAACTGCGTGAGATCTTTGGACTGTACGGTCAGACGACGGGAAAGGTGAGACACGGCACTCTCAGGGATGCTTTTGTGCTTCACTGCAATGCTTCTGTATTGTTTGTCTATGTAAACATCCTCTAGACAGACGTCTTTGACATGTCTCGAGCTGCTGCCTTCTTCTCCATTCATCAGCTCTGAGGCTGGATGCTATCGTGCGACATGTCGTGATTTTAAATGCGAAAGCACCAATGAGGAAGAACTGAGGCGCTATGGTCTGTCACGTCACATTAGAGCTCAAAAAATGTACTTATCGTTTGAACTTCGTCATAAAATGAACAGTTTGAATGCTGAGACTTTTATATCAGTAAAAAAGCACAGCTCTTAATGTGATTATTGGACAGGAGCTGCGCTACAAACAATGTTTACTGATGCTCACGCTGAATAGAAAATGCATAGAGAAAAAACTGATCGTGAGATTTAAGAATTCATATCAGTATCGATTAGGGGTGTAACGAACCGAAAAACCGTGATACACCGCCCACGATACGTAACCGCGATACTCTCTTGTACCTGACACACTTCAAAAACACCTACAGCCATGATTGTTTTGAACTGCTTCAATCACTTTGAAAAGGAAGGTACCACTAAGGCTACGGTGGTCATATTGGCTACACAAAATTATAATGGAGAACACTACTGTAAAACTAGCCATGTTTCAGTGCGTTGTTATGGAAAGAAAGCATCCACAGAGTTATACCTTCATGATTAACACGGTTAAGTTCACTTATGCAGCCACTCACAACCTTTTGTGAAAGTGTAATTTGCAATGTTTTATACATATATATATATATATATATATATATATATATACAGTATATTGCAGGGCTGTACGTCGTTAACTTTTTTTGCACATAGCACTGGTGCTACAGAGGTTGATAGTTTTGTAGCACAGGCCAAACAGTTGTAGCACAAGTATAAAACATCTGTTATCACCAGTGTTGGGCTCGTTACTCAAAGAATGTAATATATTACTCATTACTAGTTACTCCTTTCAAAAGTAATATTGTTACTTTACTTGTTACTTTCTGGCAACAGTAATTAGTTACATTGTTTCTTCACGCCACACAGAAGTTGTAACAATGTATCTTCCACATAAATGTTACTAATAACATATTTCTGCTTCATCATTTGACCAAAATCCACATTATTAGTTATTACAAACACTCAATAATTAATAGTGACATTCGAAGTGTTGTATTAATCTCATTAACTGTGTAGCTTGAAGTAATTTCTCTGTTACTCATATATATGATTATATTTCGTTATGTATTTTATCAAATCACATACGTTTGTAAGAAACTGTTTAATTTTCCAAAACTATGTTTAATTATAGTAATATAATGATCAGAGGGATGTAACGCCAGAGTAAAGTAATACACAACAGTGTTCAGATCATCTTTTTTCCTGACTAAATCAATATAATGCAATATTTATATCTGATGAATGTAAGCTTTTCTATATTCCGAGCTCCCCTGCTGCACCTCATCACATGCAAATTATGAAAATAAAAGGAATTATTTGATTGTTAAGATTTTAAATCAGCGGGTCGAGGCATCAAAAGTAACTAAGCTGTTTTATGGATAGTAACTGTAATATTATTACTGAAATCTTATTAGTGACTAGTTAAACTGCTAGTTACTGCAAAAAGTAATATTATTACAGTAACTAAATTACTAGTAATTAGTTACTGCCCAACACTGGTTATCATGTCTGAAAACAAACACAAGTAATGGAGTTCATCACTTAAACAGGCATTAATGTTCCATACAGAGCACAAAAAATACCAACATCACAAAAAGTGTTTTAGACAAAGTTTTTTCTTAATTTGCTAATAATGGAAGAGTGTAGAAACATAACACCTCTTACACCTCAATAAAATATAAAAGAATGGCAGAGATTTAGGCCAAAGTGAGCAAAGATATAAAATATATATATATATTTCAGGAACAGTATTTAGCAGTAACATTCAAGAAATTGAACAAATATTAAAATAAAACACTATATACATCAATTATACTTTTTTAAAGCAACTGTATTAAAGTTAATCAATCAAGAGCAGTGAGAATGTTTCTGTTTGTTTTATAAACATTAAAAGTATAGTTCACCCAAAAATTAAAATTCTGTCAATTCTGTCAGTGTTTTATTTTTATACTAACTCACTCTCAAGTTGTTTTATCGTGCGTAATTCTACACACTCCCGCAGGTTTATAAAGCAGGTAATTCCAGCAAACATTAATGCTCTAGAGCAGGGTTTCCCAAAGTGGGGTTCGTGAACCCCTGGTGGTTTGTGAGGGAATTGCAGGGGGTTCGTGAGTTGTTATCAAGCGGGAACCTCCCGCTCCCTCTCTTGAAACCAACACAGAAGTGACTAAAACTGCAATTCATCGACTGGCCGCTAGAGGCTGGCTCCAAAAGGGAGTCAATCCCATAGACTCCCATGTTAAAATGCCCAACTTTACAGCAGAAAAAAATATGTTAATATAGCTAATTTTACGCTTCGTGAAAACTGTGAGGGGGGTGAATTTTTTTATAACTCATCCGTTTAAATTATATTAAGCCTTAAAGTTCTGCATAATTAAGGGCGTGGCCACTTGAGTGACAGGTGGATTGCGCTCTGCTCCAGAGTGAACACCAGCAGAGATAATGCTCCGAATGATTGTGAATTAAACATCTCCGATGTCGTTCATTGCCATGGATTTGATCGACTTACAAGAAAAGGAAGGAAACGTATTTAATTGCGAACAGTTATTGATTTTATGTGTGATACGCTGTCCCTCACGTACTGAAGTGTGCAGCCCCAGACTGACAGCTGGCACTGAGTGAATAATCTGCATAATCTGCAAAAAAAAAAAAAAAAAACACTTTAAAGATTATTTACGATTAATTGGTGTTGCCAAGTTATCTAGTCGTTATTGCTTACAGTGCTTTGTTATATGGAGCAGTTTGTTATATCGCGATCTATTTAATTTGTTTGTCTAATGATGTGCCGACAGATGAATAAAAGTCACACTGTAATTTAAACGCAGTAGACTTTAATGGACAGTTACCGTATAACTCCAGGCTGGCTGCCCGTTATGTCTTTGCACGGCAGCACTGCTGTCACTATAGACGGGCGTGGTTTCAGCTCAGCTTCACCCACATCCCGCCTTTTTGCCCATTTTCGAATATCCGGGAGTGACGTGCTGACAAGATGGCGGCAGTCGGCTCCGCCCACTTTAGGCTTCAAAAACGCTCTTCAGAAACCTACGAGTGACGTCACGGACACTACGTCCATGTTTTTACAGTCTATGGTTGGTACACGGTATGCCTAAGAGTGTATACCATTAACGAATTAATACAAAGAAAAACTTTAATTAAATTAAAAGTTTTTGCAAATAAATGTTACAGGTTTATACAAATGTGATGTAGGCTAAATGTAAAATCTTAAATGTACAAAAATAATTATCTTTATGGGAAACCCTGTATTAAAAAAAAAATATTGTGGATAATTACATTGTAGATTACAGTAATATGAATTTTAATCATTTGTTGAGTGTAATAACAATAGCTATGAAAATACTACTGAAACTTTAAAACGTTCTCTGAGACAGAGTTTCACAAACAGTGTGAGTGACAGGTCACCGCTTCTCTCAAAATGCACAAATGGCCTCACATCATATCCACCTTGAGTTTGCTCTGCAATACAAGACTAGCTGACGGAATTGTCACTCATGTTAAAGGTGCAGTGTGTAGTTTTTAGCGGCATCTAGCGGTTGAGTTTGCGAATTGCATCCAACGGCTCAGTCCCCGCTCACCCCTCCCTTCAGAGAAATAAAGAGTGTTTTAAGTTCGTCAGGTCAAGCTGAAGAAATACTGCAGAAATGACATAGAACAGTTGAAAATACAATAAACAGTATAATACTGTATATACAGTATAATATATGTGACCCTGGAGCACAAAACCAGTCATAAGGGTCAATTTTTCAAAATTGAGATTTATACATCAACTGAAAGAAGCTGAATAAATAGCTTTCCATTGATGTATGGTTTGTTATGATCAGACAATATTTGTAAATCTGGAATCTGAGGGTGCAAAAAAATCTAAATATTGAGAAAATCACCTTTAAAGTTGTTCAAATGAAGTCTTAGCAATGCATATTACTAATCAAAAATTAAGTTTTGATATATTTATGGTAGGAAAATTCCAAAATATCTTCATGGAACATGATCTTAATATCTAATGATTTTTGTCATAAAAGAAAAATGGATAATTTTGACCCATACAATGTATTGTTGTCTATTGCTACAAATATACCTGTGTTACTTATGACTGCTTTTGTGCTCCAGGGACACATATAGTTTGACCTACTGAGGTGTAAGAACATGTTCTTGTAAGTGAAGCCCCCACAGATACAGACTGTGTTGAGTGATGTGTTGTGTTCAGGGCTGTGAGTGCTGTGTTGTGTTCAGGGCTGTGTTTTGAGTGCTGTGTTGTGTTCAGGGCTGTGTGTTGAGTGATGTGTTGTGTTCAGGGCTGTGTGTTGAGTGCTGTGTTGTGTTCAGGGCTGTGTGTTGAGTGCTGTGTTGTGTTCAGGGCTGTGTGTTGAGTGCTGTGTTGTGTTCAGGGCTGTGTGTTGAGTGCTGTGTTGTGTTCAGGGCTGTGTGTTGAGTGCTGTGTTGTGTTCAGGGCTGTGTGTTGAGTGCTGTGTTGTGTTCAGGGCTGTGTGTTGAGTGCTGTGTTGTGTTCAGGGCTGTGTTTTGAGTGATGTGTTGTGTTCAGGGCTGTGTTGAGTGATGTGTTGTGTTCAGGGCTGTGTGTTGAGTGCTGTGTTGTGTTCAGGGCTGTGTGTTGAGTGCTGTGTTGTGTTCAGGGCTGTGTTTTGAGTGATGTGTTGTGTTCAGGGCTGTGTTGAGTGATGTGTTGTGTTCAGGGCTGTGTGTTGAGTGCTGTGTTGTGTTCAGGGCTGTGAGTGCTGTGTTGTGTTCAGGGCTGTGTTCCCGTCGGAGAGCTGAAGACGAGAGCGCTGGAGCTGTTTATGTGCAGCGTGACGGAGAGACGAGGATACGGTGAGGCTCTGCTCTGGCTCTCACACCACATCAGCTGACCTCTGATGCTCTGCTCCTCTACACAGCTGATCTGCTTTCAGTTTCACTAAATATCTCAATTGCATATTACTTTTTAAATGAGTTATATTAATATTGTTATATTAAAAATAATTTGTAATTATTGTAAATACAAAAATATGATTTTTTGTAATTGAATTTGTAATTGAGTCATCTTAACATGATCAATATGGATAAAATAAATACATTATTATTAAACATAATTATCCATATATTCTCAAAACAGGCAGTGTGAATTGGTCTTAAAGGTGCACTAAGTGATTTTTGCCAAACGCTGTTGATATTTGAAAGCACCAAAACAAACACGCCCATAGCCCAACATGACCTCACCCCTATTTTGAAATCTCCAACGATCGCGAAGATGACACACAAGACTGTTCAAACAAAAGCCAACACAGATAAGTTGTGTGAAACAATGTAAAATCAACGTTACTCACCGATCAAGAAGAAACAATGCAACCTCGGCGTCCGATTCGAGCTCGTTCCGCTCCTTGAGTTCTCTCCATCGCTGGAAAGATGCTCTGATATTTACACAGGACCTACCTCTTGCCTCTTGAAGTCTGTCTTCAAATAGGGATTTTTCAGATATACTAGGGAATGACTCCAATGATTGACTTCTAATCCAGTGTCTTATTTGTAAGTACTTAACAAGATTATGCTTAGGCAAGTCAAATAATTCAGATAACTGAAGGAAGCTAGCAAATATTCCATTTACATAAAGATGACCAATGGTTTTAATTCCTTCAGGGTTCATACGGGGGTTTGGAAAAGTATGGAATTTGATTTAAGTATTTTCCAGGTCTGGAAAAGTATGGAAAAAAGAAAGTAGAGTATGGAAAAGTATTTGTGTTTCCAGACTTTTGCCCATATTTAGTTTTTTATAATAGAAAATTAAGAATTTATTGAAAATAAATTGATTGTATAAGTAGTCCAAGTCAAAATACGACTGGATGAATTCAAGGTGCACTTTTTCATTATGCAAAATTGCAGGTTAGAAGCATTTTGGGTTTCTTCTCACAATATTCTTAGCATCGTATTAGATAGCCTTAAGGACCTTTGCAAAAATAAAAAATATAGACTTTTATGTGCGCACGAGAAACTTAGCATATAGGACGATGCACATTGAGCTATCTATTGTGCCATCAGCCCATTTTGCGGTGTTGTTTCTTGGTCACAAAGTATGCTTGAAAGAGACCTAAGGCTTTGAAATATGGCATACTGCCCTAACAAAAGCCAAATTTAAACACTTTTTTTTTTCTTTTTTTTTTTTACAGTAGATTACAGTACAGTACATTTTGGACATTAGGCCTTGATATTGAGGTACTACCATAAGAAAAGCCAAATTTTGAGCAAATAGATATGTTAATTCATGTGCATGCATGCTCTTGTTTTATTCATAGAAAGATGGCAGTGATGCACAAAGGTAGTAGGTTATATAAAACTAGAAATTGTAATGTGTAAGCATGCCAAAAATTCCCATACGCATGTGAATAGTTTCTCGAGGGCACAAAAAAGTTGCTTGTGTACATGTTGTTTAGGGGCTTTGTATGTTGTCACTTAAAGAAAAACAAACCCTGAGAAAATACAAATATTTACAGATGCCTGTACTATATAGCTGAAAATAATGCTCTAGGAACCATTTATGTTAAATATGGTCTGAAAATCTACTGAGAGGTTTGGAAATTTGAGTCTGGTAAAGTATGTAATTTTGAAATGGAAAAGGTGTAGGAACCCTGTTCCTTTCTTAATCCAGCTTTGTATAGTTTTGTCAGCAATGGGACTTGGGACATTAGGATTTCCATCAAGAGGAGTGTTCACAAGTAATGATGTGTTTAAACCTAAGAGTCTGTGTGATTCCTGCCATGCATCAAAGGTATCCAGGAGAACAGGGTTTTTGGTAATCACAGAAAGCTTCTTCCTTGTGCCCAGAAAAGGAATAACTGTTACTGGGGTAGATTTTATTTCATGCTGCTCTATTGAGACCCAACTCTCACGTCACTGTTCCTTGGATGCAGCCAAATCCACAGTGAGCCGAACTGTGACGCTTGATAATAAAGTCTAACATTTGGGAGACTCAGCGCTCCTTTAGCATATGGGGCCTGACGTGTGGTTAAACTCACTCTTGGGGATTTCTTATGCCATAAAATGTGGATATAGCTTTGTTAAGATCCTTACAAACATATTTTAAAAGGGATACTATGAAATAAGTAAATGAATCTGGGGAGTATATTTATTTTTATTGTATTGATTCTACCAATTAATGATGGAGGCAAATCCATCCACCGCTGAAGACTAGTTTTAGTTTGGTTCAGCAACTTTACATAATTATCATGATATACTTTATCAAAGGAGCCACTAATATTAATACCCAAATACTTAAAACCACTGGGGCACCATTTTAGAGAGAATTACAGTATCATTGTCTGATATACTAATTGGAAAGGCCTTACTTTTTGAGTAATTTAACTTATAACCGGACACAGCACTACAGTATATTCCTTTAGACACTATAATAATGGGGGAAAGAATTAATTGGATTAGTTAAGAATAGATAGACATAGTTTATACTCATCTGTGCCTAATGTTATACCAGTAATTGATGGATCAGAGCGAATGGCTATAGCTAATGGTTCTATATAATAGTGAAACTTTAAGTTAATTTTCTTCAAGAACAGTTACCTTCTTGTTACCTCACATGTGAGAAATCGTGTTGTTTTTAATTTGTTAAAGTCCCCATGAAATCAAAATTAAAGTTTTTTGGGCAATCTTCTGACCAATCAAATGCTCTCTAGAATCCGAAGCGCCTGCCCCCTGCACTATATACAGATGCTGAAGCTGCGGCTGAGATCGGTCACTTGTTCACAATGTTAGTATTTTCTGTAATGTGAATGGCACATAGTGCACAATGTAGGTGATAGGGAACGATTCAGACAGTGTAAATATGCTTTCCATTTGGGCAAATGCGGTCTGGTTTCGTGTTGTCACACGAACCACGGCACAGTCTGATCCGGACTTTGGCACTTTTGAGACGCGATAGCACGCAGCAGATCATATGCGCAAGTCGGCATATATTAAACACTTTTAAAACTACACAGCCTCGGCATGATTATGATCACTATTTTGTTTCAGAAAGAGTTTCATATTGAATCTAGGGGGTAATCTATTAGACTGTGGCTGTCAAATGTGGCTTTACCGAGCTCAGCGGCTCTGGTCTGAGCAGATATAAACAAAACGCTATTGGCTATTTTAAAAGGGGGCAGGGCTTCCCGATATGTCCCACCCTGTCTTCCTGTTTTAGTTGAAATTACATCACCACATAGAATAACTCTGTCACCACATAGAATAACTCTGCGTGTTTCAAGGCACTTCATGGGACCTTTAAACTATACTGATAAAATCGTCGAGTAGCGCTAACAACATTTGATTATTGATCAGAAGGTGCTCCTGAATCTTTTGACTGTGCTTCAAATTAAATTTAAAAAGAAAATTAAGCGTATAGCCCTAGGTGAGCACACTCCCACCAGCTTGCATTATTGTCAATGGACAGACACCAGTTTTGTGAAGAAAATTAAACTAATTTAGTTGGACTTAGCAATAAACGTCAATATTTGAAACAGTTTATTTATACTGATGCCCTACTGTCATCCTTCATTTTAATGTTTAACATTATCTGATCGACGCGATTGTCAGCGCTGCCGCTGTTGCCAGTCATGACATTAATGAATAGCAGCATGCTTCTCAAAGCCTGTCCAGAGAACTTTGATTAGTCTTGAGGTGCGTTCACACCAGACGCGAATGAAGCATTAAGCGCGAGTGATTTGCATGTTAAGTCAATGCAAAGACACGAATAGACATCCTGCGGCGCGATTCGCGCGAATGACGTGGCGCGAATTGAGCGTTTCGGGCGTGTGCCGCGCGTGAGTTGAAAAATCTGAACTTTGGCGGATATTCGAGCCGCGTTAACCAATCAGGAGCTTGCTCTAGTAGTGACGTGATTACGACGTAGCGAGCAGAGGGAATCCGAAACAACAATGGAGGACAAAATAATCATTGCTGTATGTGGACAGCCGGAGCTGTATGATACATCTTCAGACTTTTACAGAAACATGAATAAAAATGATTTTGCTTGAAAGAAAGTGAGTGAACATGATATTGCTGTGATCTAAAGCTGTGTATTAAATGCCGCTCCATCTGAAAGCACTTGATGGAGATCACAGAACCTGCTTTACTGACTGTAACGGAGCCAACGAGACGTGAGGCGTACGGATCCATGTGCAAGTTTTTATTTATAAACATAGTCAATACACAGGCAGGGTCAAACAACGGCAAACAGATATGGCACGGGCAAGACACAAGAGTGATCCTAGGGCAAGTGTGGGTTGGCGATCGGCGAACAATATCCAACAGGGCAAGGCAGAGAGATAATCCAGGTACACAAGCAATAATCCAAACGAGGTACAAACAGAGTCCGAACGGCAAGGCAAGGGGTTAATCCAGGAAACACGGGTAAGAATCAAAAACATGCAAGGCAAGACTATGACAACTACGTGGGCTCCGTAGAGTAGCTATCTCTTGGAGAGTGATAAACGCTAAACAATACTTGGCGATCACAGAGAGAAAGTCCAAGGCTTATAACGCGTGTGTGATTGGGTGACAGTGATTGTATGATAGTTCTCAGGTGTGAGCGTGATTAGTGTAATCAGCTGTGTTTGTGTGTGTCGTCAGTGCAGTGGATGATGGGAAATGCAGTCCAGTGTGGTGTGAGAGTCAATATGATGGAGAGGCGACCTCTGGTGGCTATCGGTCGGAAGGCCACAGACCGGATTCGTGACAGAGCCCCCCACAAGGAGCGGCTTCCAGACAATCCAATACAATCCAGGAGGGCGGTGGAGTGGAGGCGGAACAGGGGGAGGGACGGAGGGCCAGGTCCATGTGGAAATGGAGAGACTGGGGATTGAGGCAGAGCGGACGGGACAAGAGCCCACCAGTACGGAGCAGAAGATCTCCACGGCAGAGCAGAAGACCACCAGACCGGAGCAGAAGACCACCACGGCGGAGCAGATGACCACCAGACCTGAACCACGTCATGTCACAGCTGAGCAGCCAGAGTCTTGTCACGTTCTGTCTGTCACACCCAGATATTCAAGGTCAGTCCTTCAGTATCCTAATCTGGTATGCAGTGTGAGGGATGCACCACTGGTGTCTGCACGTGCAGCTGGTATCCCCAAACCAGCTCACTTTAGCCCTCCTGTTCCTGCACTAATTCCCCTGTCCGAAGCGCTTCCCATGATGGGGATCGCCTTATGTTGCGTTTGGGCTGCGTACACCACCTCAGAACTGCCCCAGGTGATGGCACCCGATGCAGCTTCTCCAGAGGTGTCGACACATGCTGCAGAACCTCCCGAAGCGGCGGTGCTCGCTTCAGCTCCTTGTATTGTGGTGGCGCCCAGCAATGTACTCTCAGCCTGTCATGTCACGGTCAAAGGAACCGTTGATGAGCACTGTACCTGTCCTGTTACTGATGTTACCACTGTAGAACCTCCAGAGGTGGCGGCGTCTGCTGCAGAACCTCCAGAGGTGTCAGTGGTAACCTCATATGAATCCTTGTCCTGCCCTGTCACGGCTATGGAGGCCGTCTGCGAATCCTTGTCCTGCCCTGTCACGGCTATGGAGGCCGTCTGTGAATCCTTGTCCTGCCCTGTCGTGGCTATGGAGGCCATCTGTGAACTCTTGCCTTGCTTTGAATTGATCACGGAAGCCATTAATGAACCTTCCTTTGCCCATGTCACAGCCTATGAACTGTTGTCCTGCCCTGAGTCAGCCGAGGAGGCTGGTTATGAATTACCAGTCCCATCAGTCACAACTGAGGAGGTTATGGGTGAACTTCCTTACTGTTGCATTGCGCCTCTAGGGCCCGTTCGTGAACTCTTAACCCTAACTGTCATGAACTCAGAAATTATAAATGCACCCCATATCTGTCCCGTTAACCCTATCACTGCCATGGAAGCCTTAAATAAACCATCTGTCTTATCAGTTTCTCCTAGGCTCCAATCTCTGCTGTCTCTGTCACGAATCCGGTCTGTGGCCTTCCGGCTGATAGCCACCAGAGGTCACCTCTCCATCATATTGACTCTCACACCACACAGCACACCCATCATCCATTGCACTGACAACTACGTGGGCTCCGTAGAGTAGCTATCTCTTGGAGAGTGATAAACGCTAAACAATACTCGGCGATCACAGAGAGAAAGTCCAAGGCTTATAAAGAGTGTGTGATTGGGTGACAGTGATTGTGTGATAGTTCTCAGGTGTGAGCGTGATTAGTGTAATCAGCTGTGTGTGTGTAGTCAGTGCAATGGATGATGGGAAATGCAGTCCAGTGTGCTGTGTGGTGTGAGTCAATATGATGGAGAGGCGACCTCTGGTGGCTATCAGGCGGAAGGCCACAGATCGGATTCGTGACACTGACGAGATGTGCATGACAATCACATGCGATTTATCGTGCAGCCCTAATTTTTGTTTGTTTGTTGATCACAAAGTACAAAGTAGATGAGGAAAACTAGGATGCCGGTTGTATTCAAAGCGCCGCCATTACCGGTACTGTTTACAGTGGCAGAAGCCCCTCCCATGACGCGAATTCACTCGGTAGTGAAGTGAATTTCACGCGCGAATGAAGCGAATTTCACACGCGAATGAAGCGAGTAAATTCAAAATGTTCAAGCATCCAACTACGCGCGAATAGCGTGATTTATTTGCGCAAGTTGTGTCTGGTGTGAATGCACCGTTGGACATATTCCATCCGGTCCAGCATAAACTGTAACATCAGATTTTTAAAAGGATTCATGTAGTTTGTACAATATGATAATTTAAGATGTTTTGCCTGATTAGTTAAAGGCAATCTGATAAATGAGAAATAATTCCTTTCTTCTCTTATTATACTTGATATAATTTAATTTAGAGTTAACTACATGAGCTACACACTGAATAAAATGTTTTTGATCTTGTAGTCATTATAACAAACACAGTGATGTGTAACTGATTATAGGATACAGTGCATAAACGTCTGATTAAACCTCTGATGCTTTGTTCTGATGACACTTTTGTAGTATCAGAACGAATCAGACAAAATTAAGATTCGATCAGAACATCGAAACATGAGGAGCCGAAATTCCAGAGAGGCCCCAAGGCAACAGGACAACGTCATAAATTAGATCCTGTTGTGTTGCAGAGCCAATGATGGATTTCTTCAATGTGGTCAATGAAGCTCGAGAAGCAGAGTTCCAGATGTCAAAATAAGACTTTATTAAACAAAGTAACAAAGCCGAGATAACGGATACCCATCTTTCTTACCATAATTGGTAGTTCCGGTTTTTAATTGGCTATGCCTGTCTGGTTTGCCACAATTTATTACCAGCCCACCTGGCCCATTTTTAATGGTGGAATTTGGCCAGATCCGCCATTTTTTTTTAAACTTTTATTTTACGGCCTCCTATTGGTTGGAGGTGGTTGCATGAGACATATATCAAAGTTGTTTACTTGTACCTGTCATATCCTGAAATCACCCAAAGTTCATTGGGTTATTTAAGTTCACTGGTACAATCTAATGAAGACACTGTCCACTGGATGGCCCCTTAAGACTCACAATCTGTATTAAGACATCCAGTATTGTAATAATCAGTCTATTGATTACTTTTATAACCATACATAATATTTTATAATACTATATTGCGTAAATAACATAATATATAGTAAAATTACACAATAATCCTTAGCGCAGGGATCTCCAACCCTGCTCCTGGAGAGCTACCATCCTGCAGATCTCAGTTCCAACCCTGCTCCAACACACCTGTCTGAAATTAACAAGTAGCCTTGAAGACCATGATTAGCTGGTTCAGGTGTGTTTGATTGGGGTTGGAGCTGAAATCTGTAGGACGGTAGCTCTCCAGGAGCAGGGTTGGAGACCCCTGCCTTAGCGCCAGCCCGTCTGAAGCAAGCGAACCAACCAACTCTGTCAGTGAGCAGCTTGCAACATTAGAAACAAAAGGAACACTTATTGATAATTCCAACTCAGGAAGGAGATGGTCAAATTTGGGCAAGTAATCAAGATTAATAGTCAAAGAGATGGCCATCACATGTGTTGAAATCACGAACTTCCTTAAATTGACTTTCCCCCACATAGAAGACACAAACCAGACTGAAATTCCTTTGTTCACAGAACATTTCCTTATGTCCTACACAGAACTCCACAGAGACTGTCTTTTCCATATGCACCTAAAATCATCTTAAAAGGACTTATGAGCAACTAATGTTTTCTATGCATAACTCCATATTATGTATGTAACACACACATTAGACTATCATAGTTTAATCACATATTATGTGTGTCTTTTTAATAACTATTGAACGACTTTAAGGATTCATATTCGTGTTTGGTATGTATGAGTTTGAAAAATCATGCTTTAAACCAGTGTTTCTCAAACTGTGGGGCGCGCCCCGCTGGTGGGGAATAGAGACGTGACAGGTGGGGCGTGCCAAACGGGAGGAAATTTTCCTTTTTATGCCTTATATGGTAATGTGAGATCAAATCTTCCGGAATCTGGAGCAAGACCATGCACTAGACTAGAGAGTGACTGTGTGGTGTGTGTGTTCAACACGTCATCTCAGTTTCATTTTTGTATTCATGGTTACAAATGAAATGTTTAACCTTTTGGGCGGTATCCGGTTTGGTCCCATATATGGGATTTTTATTTCTGTGCTCCTGAGAGTACGGTCCCTGATATGGGATTTAGAATGTTCAGTGACGTGACATAACTGCCAGATTCAAATTGTGCTGAGCCAGAGAGGGACGCGCTCAGCGCCGTCATATATCACAACTATGCATTGTTTTCAACCTAATAATGTTTATTTTAGGTTTCAGCCATTTAAATACACATAAGCACTAGTAAAACAATACATTTGGAGTTTGTAAAATACACACTGATATCTGTGGAAGCAGCAATAACAATCTATTCAAATATAATTTGACGACGTGTGTTATTCACATCAGACAAACATAGTGGAAGTAACTATAAAGTTTACTATTCTCTTGAGTTCACCGGCCACTTTCTTGCATGTATTTCGGGAGAAACTGATGACAGACAGGACTCTCTGAACTGAGTCGCAAAGAAACATGGTGGCGCCCATCTCACGTTATAGATCAAGATTATTTATAAAGGTTTTTAAACGACCAAACACACTCACTTACTACTAGACTGCTCAAGGTTCAATTCCTTGAACCTTGAGAACCCTTGAGAACCTTACACATTTTTGAGAATCGGAATATCAGATAGTTGATGACATGGTAAGCAAGTTTGTGAATATTTTGAAAGGAAAAAGGAAATTAAGCCGATCTGTCATACAGTGTTATTGTGGCTGCGGTGTGTCAAGTGACAAATATGACGCGTCGCCATGGAAACATTAAGCGGAAATGTTATAAAATAACAGTCGCCTTGAAAAAAAACAATAACAAAACATGGATAAATTTGTGACACGGACCTCAAAAGTTGTCGAGCCAGCGCCAGCAGAGAGACACAAGCCAGACGGACCTAATCAACCAAAAAGCCAACCGAAAAGAAAATATGATGATGGGTATCTTGCTCTTGGATTCACGGCAGCGGTGGTGGGGGCAGAGGAGAGACCGATGTGTGTTCTGTGTCTTAAACCGCTAGCAGCAGATAGTATGAGACCCAACAAATTAAGACGACACCTAGAGACCACACACCCCAGTCACGTCAATAAGCCACTTGATTTCTTTCAAAGAAAACTTGCAGAATACCGTCAACAGGAGACTCACATGGTAAAAGCTGCATCAGTAAACAGTAAAGCACAGAGAGTGGCATACAGAATTGCACAATCCAAAAAACCACACACAATCGCAGAGCAGCTCATTCTCCCCGCTGCGCTAGACATGGTGTCAATTATGCTTGACGAGACAAGCGCAGCTAAATTAAAAGCTATTCCCCTGTCAAACGACACAGTTGCAAGACGTATATGCAACATTTCAAGTGATCTCGAAGAACAACTCATAGAAAAATTAAAAGACAGTCGTTTTGCATTACAAGTGGACGAAGCTACTGACAGCAATAAAGACTGCTTGTTCATCTCGTACGTCCGCTTTGTGAATGGCAAGTCACTGTGCGAGGATTTGCTGTTTTGCAAATACATAAAAAATAGAGCCACAGCTGATGAGCTGTTTAAGATCATGGACAGTTACCTCAAAAAACACGGCCTTAAATGGGAAAACTGTGGGCTTTTGCTCTGATGGCGCACAGACCATGGCAGGGTCAAGAAACGGGCTGCAGGCACTAATAAAGAGGGTTGCGCACTGGACGCATTGTGTCATTCACAGGGAAGCGCTCGCGTCAAGGCAGCTCAGCCCTGAATTAAATGAGGTTTTGACAGAAGTAGTTAGCGTGGTAAATTTGATCAAAACCCGACCCCTGAAAGCGCGACTGTGCTCCGCACTTTGTGAGGAAATGGGAGCTGATCACACATCTGTGCTGTTTCACAGTGAACCAAGGTGGCTCTCCCGCGGTCTTTGAGCTCAGGGCAGAGATTCGGATGTTCTTGGAGGAGGAGCGCATGTATGAGGCTGCAAGCAAGTTCAGTGATGAAGAATTTCTGCTTAAACTGGCCTACCTCAGCGATATGTTTGGCAAGCTGAATTAATTAAATCTTCAGCTTCAAGGCAAAGACAAGCACCTACCTCACCTGGCAGATAAGATTAATGCATTCAGCCGAAAGCTTGAGGTATGGGGCAGGCGCCTCGATCAGCAAAACACAGATGTCTTTGAGAACCTGAGTGAAGTTGCTGAAAACACTGATTCTGGAGCCACCACAGTTATCCCTTGTATTAAGCAGCACATCTCTTCCCTCAAAGAATTGTTTCAAAAATACTTCCCGAACAACAGTGCTCAGTATGCCTGGGTTATGGATCCATTCAATGCAGCAGGTTGGTATTTTGACATTTTATTGAACATTATACTCATATATTATACATGCATTTTATTTATGTTATGCTACTTACTAACTGGAATAGATTGTTGTCAAACAGATTTCTTTGTGTTTATTATGCAATGACAAATAAAGTAAGCCTATTTATTTATATTCTGTCTGCAGCACCTGCTGATTTTGGGTCTGCTGAGGAGGACCAGTTTATTGAGATGATATCTGACTCCACCCTGAGGCTCAGGTTTAAAGCTCAGAATCTTAGTTGATTCTGGTTTGGAGTGGAGAGGGAGTATCCACTCATCGGGCAGAGAGCTGTGTGCATTCTTCTTCCCTTTGCCACATCATATCTCTGTGAGATGGGCTTTTCAGCTGTTGCTTCACTGAAAACAAAGTACAGATCTCAGCTGAACATTGAGCATGACTTAAGAGTGGCAGTATCAAGCCTGCAACCCCGCTTTGAGAAATTGTGCAATGCAAAACAGGCCCATTGCAGCCACTAATGCAGGGATAACCTGCCGAATGGATTTCTCTTCTTTTCTTTTTAAAGATTGCAAAGTGGCACTTTTATATCTTTTCTATTTTTGAAATTAGTAAAAATTTTGACACAGCTGCACCTTTATTTTCTCTATTTCTTTTTATTTTATGCAAGTTATTATGACACAGCTGCACTTTTATTTTCTTTATTTTTGAACTTTCTGTTATTTTATGTATATAGTTTGTATTTTAGATACAACTTGTTACTCTGATACTACTTGTTAGTTCAATAAATTAGAACATGTTAAGCTTGTTGCGCATTTCATTAGCATTGTGTTTGGGCGATGGGGGCAGGTGGGGCTTTAAAATCCCCCCTTGTCTAAAGTGGGGAATGACCAAAAAAGTTTGAGAACCACTGCTTTAAACGTTTATTCTAATCTATTCTTTGTCAAATGTATCGTAGTCTTGTTATAGAAATCATGTCCAAAATTATATTCTAGAAGAGCGGGAAAATTCAGGCCATGTGACTGATACGTGATTTATGGATGGGGAGGAGAAACGAGCTAAGATAATATCTAATTTGTCAAGACACCCATTGGGAGGTGTCCAAAAGCCGAGTTTAAAAACTCAGGACGCCATCAAATCCCTCTCTTCTTCTTTTTTTGCTTTTGCCTTTTTGCCACCGCGTTTTGACGCTATTTTCTAGCGCTCTTTGAGCGTGCTCTGGCCTACACGCCAGCTGCTACTTAACACCACGATGAGAAGAAAAACCACCTAGTCTCGTTACATCCTTTTATTCTTTTACTTTAGTTTCTTTTCTCTCCATTGAGTTTCGTGTTCAAAAGTTAAGTTTGCTGAAACGTCCAGCTCCGACTGCACCCGCTTCAAACTTCAACCAGAACACAACTCCACAACTTCAGCCAACGCCCAAGACTTCACTACAAAGGACCACTGAACTGTCAGCCAATCAGCAACCTCGGGAAACCCCCTTTCCTGCTATGACAAAAGGGAATCCCTTAACACAAAGGCAAGGCAAGTAAAACGACTCCAGATTCTAACTGAGCTGGTGCATTTAATATAAATTTTAGTCTCATTGAGAAACTCAATGCGAGGGTTAATTAAGTGATTGATGGTTGTTCATGTCTATGCAATAGCACATATTGCTGTAAAATTGGGATTTCACATTTTCATTCTCTAAACTCATCCTTTCCTCACTTTCTCTATTTCTGCAACTTGTGTGAATGTGTTAGATTAGTTTACATGTCTTCACAGAAGTGAATTCCGTTTGTGATCATGTGATCTTCGGTTAGGAGATCTTGTGATGCATTTTATAGCAAAATTGGGATTTTAATTTTAGGGTTTATCATAGACCTACTACAGTATACTTATATTCCAGTCATTCCCAACCAGAGGGATGTAGAAAGATTTGGATGTTGCTTTTTACTTTCAGTGTAAAGCTTACTTGTCGAGAAGAATCCACTGAAACCCAAACATTACATCGAATTCCTGCAAAAACACTGCCAGTTTTACCCTGTTGTCTTTCTCTGTATTTTGGCAAGTCTTTGAATGTTGGCTTGCACTAAATCTAAATTTAAATTTTCCTAAAGCCACCTCCTTTCAGGGGCGATTCTCAGGGGGGTGGGGGAGACATAAAAAAACTTCATGGCACTGCACAAGTGCCTGGACAACACATCTATCTTTTTATAAATACAAACCTTTGAACAGACAATAATTGTTCTCAACTTCTTTTATTGTCCAAACAGATTTTTTTTTTAAGATGTGTGTGTGTGTTAGTGAGTGTGTGTGTGTGTGTGTGTGTGTGTGCGGGTTTATGTGGTTTATGAGGACACAAATTTGTATAATGACATGGGTATGACAGAGGTAGTACAATTTGAAGGTGTTTTATGAGGACACTGCCTATGTCCCCATAATTCAAAAGGCTTAAAAAACATACTAAATGGTGTTTTTTTGAAAATCTAAAAATGCACACAGTCTCCTGTGAGGGCTAAGTTTAGGTGTAGGGTTGGTGTAGGGCAATAGCACACACAGATTGTTCAGTATAAAAACCATTACGCCTATGGAGAGTCCCCATAAACCACAAAAACCAACATGCGTATGTGTGTGTGTGGTTCAGTGCTTCTAATTTGCTGGCCAACTTGGCCCTGCCTGGTGGTTTGGCTCTGCACTGTACTGCATCTACCTGTCTCTTGAAGAAACCTTGAATGTTTTGCTGCTGTGACTGACTTTGTCCCCTTTTCATTTTTTCCCACAAAATTCTGTCTAAAAATAAACAAACCTCTAACTTAATCATCAATATTACACAAATAGTATATTTAATAGCCATATTCTCATCTGATTAAAGACAAAATCATTTAAATGTGAAGCTGTTCTTGGACATTGCAAACGAAAATAAAAACTATAAGACTACCACACAAAAACGTTTGTTTATTTAATACAAACAGGTGTTTACTATTCTACCTCTTAAAATTCCAAGTGCCAGAACGCTATCATTATTAAAACCCCACATTTGAGTGTTTACCACGTTACTGCACATTATTTGGGAAAGTGATTGTGCCTTTAATCTTTGAAACAACAGGAAAAAACTACATTTCTACAACCCTCTACGGACACCTTGGCAATTGAATCGCCATTGGCTAGTAAATTTTTTAGTTTACTCGCCTGACTGATATATATATAAATCAGCTTTCCTGTAGCTCAAATGGTAGAACATGGCGCTAGCAACGCCAGCATCATGGGTTCGATTCCCAGGGAAAGCAAGAGCTGATCAAATGTAAAACTGTACTTGAATGCAATGTAAGTCGCTTTGGATAAAAGCGTCTGCTAAATGCATAAATGTAAATGTAAATATTAGTCATTGAAACTGAACTTAGGACTGGTGGTGGTGCTTTTTGGGAAAAACTAACAAAAATACTGATAAGATAATGATATGAATTCTACTAATAAGAACAATATAAAATGCACTAAGGATTAATGAGCCGATGGATTCATGAATATTAATCAGGTTGTGTGCGTTCGCTCACGTCTTGGCAGACGTCTTCAGGAAAAGGGCTACCAAGCCACTTCTGAACCAGAGACAACGTCAGAAGCATCTTACCTGGGCTGTGGAGAAAAATAACTGGACTGTTGCCCAGTGGTCCAAAGTGCTCTTTTCAGATGAAAGTAAATTTTGCATTTCATTTGGAAATCAAGGTCCCAGAGTCTGGAGGAAGAGTGGAGAGGCACAGAATGTTGCTTGAAGTCCAGTGTGAAGTTTCCACAGTCAGTGATGATTTGAGCTGCCATGTCATCTGCTGGTGTTGGTCCACTGTGTTTTCTGAAGTCCACAGTCAACGCAGCCATCTACCAGGAAATTTTAGAGCACTTCATGCTTCCGTCTGCTGGCCAGCTTTATGGAGATGCTGATTTCATTTTCCAGCAGGATTTGGCACCTGCTCACACTGCCAAAGGTACCAAAAGCTGGTTCAATAACCATGGTGTTACTGTGCTTGATTGGCCAGCAAACTCGCCTGACCTGAACATCATAGAGAATCATAGAGAATCTATGAGAGATGAGAGACACCAGACCCAACAATGCAGATGACCTGAAGGCCGCTATCAAAGAAACCTGGGCTTCCATACCACAGTGCCACAAACTGATCACCTCCATGCCACGCCGAATTGAGGCAGTAATTAAAGCAAAAGGAGCCCCTACCAAGTATTGAGTACATATAAAGTAAATGAACATACTTTCCAGAAGGCCAACAATTCACTAAAAATGTTTTTATTTATTGGTCTTATGAAGTATTCTAATTTGTTGAGATAGTGAATTGGTGGGTTTTTGTTAAATGTGAGCCTAAATCATCACAATTAAAAGAACCAAAGACTTAAACTACTTCAGTCTGTGTGCATTGAATTTATTTAATACACAAGTTTTACAATTTGAGTTGAATTACTGAAATAAATGAACTTTTCCACGACATTCTAATTTATTGACATGCACCTGTATTTACAGATTTGTATATATAGAAATATATGCATTTACATAGTACTTGTGAGAGAGGCAATAATTAGAGGTGGAGAATGAATTACAGAACACAGGTAATAATTCCTGTGTTAGTTGTTTAGGCTGGAGATGGTAAGGGGGAAAAAACTGTTTTTATGCCTAGATGTTCTAGTGCACAGAGATCTGTAGCGTCTGCCTGAGGGGAGAAGTGCAAACAGGTTGTGTCCAGGGTGAGAGGGGTCTGTGATGACGTTACATGCCCGTTTCTTCACTCTGGAGTAGTACAAGTCCTGAAGGCTGGGCAGGTGGAGACCAATTATCCTTTCTGCTGTCCTAATAGTTCGCTGCAGTCTTCTTATATTTGATTTGCTGGCTGACCCAAACCAGACAGTCATAGAGGAGTACAGAACCGACTCAATAACAGCAGAGTAAAACTGTGTCATATGCGCCTGTGGCAGGTTGAACTTTTTCAGTTGACGCAGGAAGAACAACCTCTGCTGAGCCTTTCCCATGATGGAGTCAATGTGAGTGTCCCATTTCAGGTCCTGAGAGATTGTGGTGCCCAGGAATCTGAATGACTCCACTGCAGTCACAGTGCTGTCTATGATGGTGAGTGGGGGGAGAGCAGGGCGGTTTCTCCTGAAGTCCTCGATCATCTCTACAGTTTTGAGCGTGTTCAGCTCCAGGTGCTCCACCTCTCGTCTGTAAGCAGACTCGTCTCCATCCTGGATGAGACCGATGACTGTGGTGTCGCAAACTTCAGGAGCTTGACAGAGGGGTCTTTAGAGGTGCAGTCATTTGTGTAGAGGGAGAATAGCAGTGGGGAGAGAACGCAGCCCTGAGGAGCTCCAGTGCTGATGGTGAGAGTCCTGGATGTGAGTTTTCCCAGCCTCACTAGCTGCTGCCTGTCTGTCAGGAAGCTGGTGATCCACTGACGGACAGAGGTGGGTACAGAGAGCTGTGTCAGTTTATTCTGAAGGGTGTCCGGGATGATGGTGTTGAAAGCGGAGCTGAAGTCCACAAACAGGATCCTTGCATAAGTCCCTGGTTTGTCCAGATGTTGGAGGATGTAGTGCAATCCCATGTTGACTGCATCATCCACAGACCTGTTTGCTCGGTAAGCAAACTGCAGGGGGTCCAGTAATGTCTTTCAGGTGGGCCAACACGAGCCTTTCAAATGACTTCATCACCACAGACGTTAAAGCAACAGGTCTGTAGTTATTTAGTCCTGTGATTTTTGGTTTCTTGGGTACAGGGATGATGGCGGAGTGTTTGAAGCAGGAGGGGACTTCACACAGCTCCAGTGATCTGTTGAAGATCAATGTGAAAATGGATGATAGCTGGACAGCACAGGCTTTGAGGCAGGCTGGAGAGACACCATCTGGGCCTTTGGCTTTCCTTATCTTCTGTCACCAAAATGTCCACATTAATAAATCACCAAAAAGTCCACATTTATGGCAACATGTCGTGTTGTTTTGTTCTACTGATGATGAATAATACATATTTTGTGTGATTTATTGTGTTTAAACTCATACCTGTAAACTCACATTTCAGCCAGGAAAGTTTTGATGGCATTTTATTTTCAAATTACCTCCGGATAAAGCCTGTAATAACGTAGTGTTTACTTTATGTAATGGCTATATTCTGCACGTAAGCGCCACCTTGTGGCAAGGAATGAATTTGCATATTCACTTATATTCACATTTTACGCAGAACAGTGTTGTGAATGTTAAATGGCATATTAAAAAGGAAAAAAAATCAAAATTTGACATAAATAATTGTCAGGCAGCTTAAAAAAAAAAAAAGGTTTTCTGGGGTAGGGGCCTCTGGTTATCTTAAGGCGCCCCTGCTGACAGGACAGGTGGAGCCAGAATTGCTCATTTTTGTTTTTATGTTTTATGTCATAATGGAGGAGACGGTGATGTACCTCAGGCTTAGCCAAGACCGTGGCAGGTAAGTTACACTGGTTTGCTGCATCCTTACAACTTTAAATGCAGGCATTGGCTTGGAGCTTACTTGAATAATGTAATGATACATATGAAAAACTACAACTCACACATGAACACACTCACACACATAGCAGTTCAAATGCTGACTGATATCTTACAAAGGTGCGATTTTATATAGTTTATTCTCTTGGCCATGGTGATGTAGACTGGTTTGCAACCTGGATTTTTTTAGGCAGATAAGCATAAAAATAAAACTGTAAAAAATAAATAAATAATAATACTAATAAAAAACATAGGGCATTGTACAACTCAGTGTTCAGTGGCAGCTGTGACAGCTGAACAGTGCTCTGTATGACCTGTCCGAATCCTTCAGATGCAGCCTTAGATATAGTTAGTATCAATCTGTTAATATTCTGACAATAGATATTGTTACTTTTACTTTCAAAATAATCCGTGGTGGACTGTAAGGAATTACATTCGTTAAGTATTCTCGTACAAATGTGAAGTACTAAGTTTTTTGTTTCTCACAGGACAGCAACACTACAAAAATATGGTCTTTTACAACATAATGCATTGCTGTAGATTAAACTACCCAACAGTGTACACTGAATGAGGATACGGATGGGGTGCCACAATCCTGATCCTGGTGTTTCTCTTCTGTCTGCAGCGGTACATCATAAAGAGTGGTCTCCAGAGTGTTCGACATGCCTCCACTGTTCACCGCATTGTCCTCCGAGTCGCTGAGGAGTAATTCACCTCCTGAAGACCTGGAGGCAGGGCTGGGCTTAAAACTGATGTTGTTTTTCTGATGTTAAACCTAAGCTATGATGTAAATAGTTGTAAAAAGTACTTTCAGTAATGTATAGAACAATTTGTTAAAAAAAAAAAACATTTTACTGGACAAAAAAACGTTTAGAAGAATGCTTTGTGGAAAAAATTATAAGCTGCATTTAAAAAATTAACAATGTACATAATTACTGCACTTTTATTTACACGTGAATATGCAAAGCAAAAATACAAAATATACAGAAAGTACTCAGGCTCATTTACAATTAAATTACACTACAACAAATGTATAAAACTTATTTCATTTTGAACTTACATCATAAAAATAAACTTCCGAAATTAGGTTGTTTCATTGACAATGTGACATTTAAAAAAACGATATTGAAAAATTGTAATGTACCCATTTTTTCCACTGTTTTCTCTTGGCTAATAGAGAATGGCTAATAAATAATGTATTTGTTAAGCACTCTCTGAAGAAGAGAAATCAATCTCTCCCTGCTCTCCTGTGCTCTTCTCTCCTCTGTCTCTCTCTGGAGTTTGATGAGTAGCTCCACCAGCTTCCACTCACCCCCTCACCTGTCCCAGGACACTCACTCCTCACCTGTCCCAGGACACTAACCCCCTCACCTGTCCCAGGACACTCCCTCCCTCACCTGTCCCAGGACACTAACCCCCTCACCTGTCCCAGGACACTCGCTCCCTCACCTGTCCCAGGACACTAACCCCCTCACCTGTCCCAGGACACTCGCTCCCTCACCTGTCCCAGGGCACTCGCTCCCTCACCTGTCCCAGGACACTCACTCCCTCACTTGTCCCAGGACACTCACCCCCTCACCTGTCCCAGGACACTCACTCCCTCACCTATCCCAGGACACTCACTCCCTCACCCGTCCCAGGACACCCAAGACACTCACCCCCTCACCTGTCTCAGGATACTCACTCCCTCACCTGTCCCAGGACACTCACCCCCTCACCTGTCCCAGGACACCCAGGAAACTCACCCCCTCACCTGTCCCAGGACACCCAGGACTCTCCTCTGTCTCTCTCTGGAGTTTGACGAGTAGCTCCACCAGATTCCACTCACCCCCTCACCTTTCCCAGGACACTCACTTCGTCACCTGACCCAGGACACTCACCCCATCACCTGTCCCAGAACACCCAGGACACTCACTCCTCACCCATCCCAGGACACTCTCTCCCTCACCTGTCCCAGGACACTCATCCCCTCACCTGTCCCAGGACACTCACCCGTCCCAGGACACTTACTCCCTCACCCGTCCCAGGACACTTACTCCCTCACCTGTCCCAGGACACTCACCCCCTCACCTGTCCCAGGACACTTACTCCTTCACCAATCCCAGGACACCCAGGCACTCACTCCTCACCTGTCCCAGGACACTCACTCCCTCACCTGTCCCAGGACACTCACTCCTTCACCTGACCAAGGACACTCACCCCCTCACCTGTCCCAGGACACTCACTCCCTCACCTGTCCCAGGACACTCACTCCCTCACCTCTCCCAGGACACTCAATCCTCACCTGTCCCAGGACACTCACTCCTCACCTGTCCCAGGACACTAACCCCCTCACCCTGTCCCAGGACACTCACTCCCTCACCTGTCCCAGGACACTAACCCCCTCACCTGTCCCAGGACAGGTGAGGGGGTGAGTGTCTTGGGTGTCCTGGGACGGGTGAGGGAGTGAGTGTCCTGGGATAGGTGAGGGAGTGAGTGTCCTGGGACAGGTGAGGGAGTGAGTGTCCTAGGACAGGTGAGGGAGCGAGTGCCCTGGGACAGGTGAGGGAGCGAGTGTCCTGGGACAGATGAGGGGATTAGAGAGCCATCACCCTGAACGTAGGAGCCCCGCAGGGCTGTGTCCTGAGTCCCCTGTTCTACTCTCTCTACACACACGACTGTGTGTCCTCTCACAGCTCCACTTCTATTGTTAAATTTGCTGATGATACTGTGGTTCTGGGCCTCATTTCCAACAATGATGAGACCGCATACTTGGGTGAGGTAGAGAGACTTACATCATGGTGCCAGGACAACTGTCTCTCTCTGAACGTGAGCAAAACTAAAGAGCTGATTGTAGACTTCAGGAAGAGACAGCAGCGGCCCTACACTCCTCTTATGATCAGCGGGACCCCTGTGGAGAGGGTGAGCAGCTTCAAGTACCTTGGTGTAAACATCTCCAAGGACCTGACTTGGACTGCACACATTCAAACACAGGTCAAGAAAGCCAGGCAAAGACTGTACCATCTGCGACAGCTGAGGAAATTCAGGGTCTCACCAGCAATCCTGAAAACTTTCTATTCAGGGGCCATAGAAAGTGTATTGACTCAGTGCATCTCAATGTGGTATAGTAACGCCACAAATCAGGACTGCAAAGCTCTGCAGAGAGTCGTGGGCTTAGCTGAACGCATCTCTGGGTCTGCCCTCCCCTCTCTGCAGGACATCTACTTCAAACGCTGCAAAAGCAGAGCTGCAAAAATAATCAAGGACTCAAATCACCCAGGTAACCGTCTTTTCACTCTGCTGCCATCTGGCAAGCGCTTCAGGAGCATGATGGCAAAAACTGAGAGATTGAGGAGGAGCTTCTTCCCTCAGGCCATCAGGCTCCTAAACTCAGTCTCATAACATCCACAGGACTCAATTTAATAAACTGCAAAATCATTCATTATTTTCTATCATCCGCATTGCTGCTATGTGTACATACCCGGTACAACCTGTTTTGCACATTCCTCTTGCACATCCCTGTTTATATTGATATGTATTAAATCCACAGTAGACTGTATCGCACATTTTATTTTATTTCATTGCACATTCTACTCCTTATTTTATTTTTTATTTTTTTTATCTTACTCTTACCTATATTTATATATATATATATATATATATATATTCCCTTGTGTTATGTTTCATGTTTTATTTTATTATTTTGCACTGTCCATTGAGCGGACCTGTCCTGACCTACATTTCACTACTGATTATACCCTGTATGATTGTGTATGTGACAAATAATAAAGAACCTTGAACCTTGACCAAGGACACTCACCACCTCACCTGTCCCAGGACACTCACTCCCTCACCTGTCCCAGGACACTTACTCCCTCACCTGTCCCAGGACACCCAGGATACTCACTCCTCACCTGTCTCAGGACACTCACTCCTCACCTGTCCCAGGACTCTCACTCCCTCACCTATCCCAGGACACTCACTCCCTCACCTATCCCAGGACACTCACTCCCTCACCCTTCCCAGGACACCCAAGAAACTCACCCCCTCACCTGTCCCAGGACACTCACTCCCTCACCTATCCCAGGACACTCACTCCCTCACCTATCCCAGGACACTCACTCCCTCACATGTCCCAGGACACTCACCCCCTCACCTGTCCCAGGACACTCACTCCCTCACCTGTCCCAGGACACTCACCCGCTCACCTGTCCCAGAACACTCTCTCCCTAACCTGTCCCAGGACACTCACCCCCTCACCTGTCCCAGGACACTTACTCCCTCACCTGTCCCAGGACACTTACTCCCTCACCTGTTCCAGGACACTCACTCCTCACCTGTCCCAGGGCACCCAGGAAACTCACCCCCTCACCTGTCCCAGGACACTCACTCCCTCACCTGTCCCAGGACACTCACCCCCTCACCTGTCCCAGGACACCCAGGAAACTCACCCCCTCACCTGTCCCAGGACACTCACTCCTCACCTGTCCCAGGACACCCAGGACTCTCCTCTGTCTCTCTCTGGAGTTTGACGAGTAGCTACACCAGATTCCACTCACCCCCTCACCTGTCCCAGGACATTCACTCCGTCACCTGACCCAGGACACTCACCCCCTCACCTGTCCCAGAACACCCAGGACACTCAATCCTCACCTGTCCCAGGACACTCACTCCTCACCCGTCCCAGGACACTCTCTCCCTCACCTGTCCCAGGACACTCATCCCCTCACCTCTCCCAGGACACTCACCCCCTCAACCGTCACAGGACACTTCCTCCCTCACCTGTCCCAGGACACCCAGGACACTCACCCCCTCACCTGTCCCAGGACACTCACCCCCTCACCTGTCCCAGGACACTCACCCCCTCACCCATCCCAGGACACCCAGGCACTCACTCCTCACCCGTCCCAGGACACTCACTCCTCACCTGTCCCAGGACACTCACTCCTTCACCTGACCAAGGACACTCACCCCCTCACCTGTCCCAGGACACTCACTCCCTCACCTGTCCCAGGACACTCACTCCCTCACCTGTCCCAGGACACTCACTCCTCACCTGTCCCAGGATTCTCACTCCTTCACCTGACCAAGGACACTCACCCCCTCACCTGTCCCAGGACACTCACTCCCTCACCTGTCCCAGGACACTCACTCCCTCACCTGTCCCAGGACACTCACCCCCTCACCTGTCCCAGGACACCCAGGAAACTCACCCCCTCACCTGTCCCAGGACACTCACTCCTCACCTGTCCCAGGACACCCAGGACTCTCCTCTGTCTCTCTCTGGAGTTTGATGAGTAGCTCCACCAGATTCCACTCACCCCCTCACCTGTCCCAGGACATTCACTCCGTCACCTGACCCAGGACACTCACCCCCTCACCTGTCCCAGAACACCCAGGACACTCACTCCTCACCTGTCCCAGGACACTCTCTCCCTCACCTGTCCCAGGACACTCATCCCCTCACCTCTCCCAGGACACTCACCCCCTCACCCGTCCCAGGACATTTACTCCCTCACCTGTCCCAGGACACTCACCCCCTCACCTGTCCCAGGACACTCACCCCCTCACCTGTCCCAGGACACTCACCCCCTCACCCATCCCAGGACACCCAGGCACTCACTCCTCACCCGTCCCAGGACACTCACTCCTTCACCTGACCATGGACACTCACCCCCTCACCTGTCCCAGGACACTCACTCCCTCACCTGTCCCAGGACATTCACTACCTCACCTGTCCCAGGACACTCACTCCTCACCTGTCCTAGGATTCTCACTCCCTCACCTGTCCCAGGACACTCACCCCCTTACCTGTCCCAGGACACTCACCCCCTCACCTGTCCCATGACACTCACTCCCTAACCTGTCCCAGGACACTCACCCCCTCACCTGTCCCAGGACACTCACTCCCTCACCCGACCCAGGACACTCACTCCCTCCCTCACCCGTCCCAGGACAATCACCCATCCTAGGACACTCACCTGTTCCGGGACACTCACTCCCTCACCTGTCCCAGGACACCTGCAATCCTAAGGCAGAGCACATAAACCATGCCTGTTAACAACAACAGCACAATGAATTTCAGCAAAAATCTGTCTATTAACTTGCTTACTTTGTATTTTTTAAGTCTTTCCCCAGCAAGCTCATTTTCTCCAGAATAATTCCTAAAACAAGAGAAAATGGAAACACTTATGAAAAATATAAAGACAGGCTTGCCATCTTAACATTAGAAGATATGACACAGCAGAACATGCATACAAAATACTGAAGTGCTCAAGTTTAGTTAAAACATTTGTAGACATATCTTGCGTGACAGCACTACAAAAACACAACAAAGGGAAAGACTATTGCCTTATATACTGGTTGTCTTGTTGTTTGTGGGCTTTGTGTTAAAAAAGAAAAAAAAACTGGCTTTTAACACTTGTTTCGCAAGGTATCTGAGTAAATGAAAACACAATACTTACATTTCAATGTGAATTCCCCACAGAACTCTCGTCCTTCATGTTCTTTCAATATAAATTCCATCGTCATCTGCGTGCAAGTGATTCTGGGATATGGTAGGGTGCGAACTGTCCATCAGATGTACACTTCATTTTCCTGGGAAACGGAGGGCGCATTTGTTGCTTTCGAACACAAGTTGCTTTCGAATTACGGCAGACTTCATCGAGCCGTGGGGATGCAATCAGCCTTGTAATGCGGTCTTCGAAGTGTGCATCCTGAATTGGGACAGCTTACGTCGTGACGCTGTGACGCAATCGCACTTCAAATGCGCACTTCGGAGTCCACGCACTTCAGTTTGGGACACAGCTCTTGTGTGGCTCATGTTGAGTTTGTGGGTTGAGGATGTTAATTAAGATGCTCAGCAGTTGTAGAGTTACATTTGTGACAATAATAATAATAATAATAGTAATTAAAGGCTCTGTAGGCTGTTAGTAATCACTTTATTTTATTTTAAACATATATCCATGCAACTTGTTCCATACATGTAAATGCAGCTCAGCATGCTTTTCAGTAGGGATGCACCGATACCGATACTGGTATCGGTATCGGGCCCGATACTGAGCTCATGTACTCGTACTCGTACTCGTTAAAATGTCCCGATACCAAACGCCGATACCACACAGCATGTGATAAGTGCCATATTCAGACAAAGAAACACACAACAGAATAACAGGCAGCAGAATTGAGTTATTAGAGATTAAGGATGTCTATGAAGCAGAGCATGTGAGCGGAGCTGAGCGGTGAGAATTCCCGCTCCCCGCTCACGTGGATGTTCGCTCCCCCGCTCAAAGTTACAGCAGACCGCTCCGCTCATTTCCGCTCCCCGCTCACCTACAATTTCATCCCGCTCCGGTGAAATCGCTCCACGCTCGCTCACATTTAAAATTCCTCTGCATGCCTAACACCTGCCGTTTTCAACCGAAGCCTTGGGACACACTGTCTGCGTGGCGGACCTGGAGCGGGTTTGTTGCGTAACTATGGCATTATTTTACTGCCAAATGTCGAGAGCGCATTTTGGTAGCGCGAAAGTTGATTAATATAATGCGCGAGCGCGAATCTCTCTGCTCGCGCGCGGATTTCCTTTGCTCTTGCACAAAACCGGACGCGCGCGCTCGCATATACGCTGCTCTCGCGCAGAGAGAGTGCGCGCACTTAAAACGTGTCTCCTCTTGCTCAAGTGTGCGTGTGCGCGCTCAAACTTTGTCCTTTGCACTCGCACATCTCTCCGTGCTCTTGGGCTAGATATTAATTATTTTCACACCTGGATTAAACGTCAAAAGTTATCAACCAATCAGATTTTTCTATGACTGACCCATGAAAATACTAGGCCTACCTGAAGAGGGAACTGATCCTGGAATTTCTCTACAATTTAATAATATTTAGTCATATCAAATGTATATTAGAAATGGCTAGGAATCGGGTGCTTGGATGATTTATTAAAAATAAAAATAAAAACTAGTTTGTCTAATTGTTTGGTCAAACCCCCTGAGCGATTTATCTAAACAAACAAACAAAAAAGTATATGATTCCTAAAGTTCATGTGGCCATATGTATTGTGTACTTGGGTTGAAATAATAAAAAAATATATATATATATATATATATATATATATATATATATGAAGATTAATTATTTTCGCACCTGAATTAAACGTTGTCAAGATTTATCATTATGCACTTTTAAAAATATCTTGAAACAGATTTCTTCATTAGCGCCTTTCCTTGATTTTTTTATTGTTGCATTTTTGTTTTAACACACTGGTTATTGTAGGCTATACTTTTACATTATATCTTTTATGTTTGTATTTTGTTCTTTTCTGAGAAATATTTTGACAATCAAACAAGGATCTTTCATTTATTTCCAGTTTAATAATATTTAGCAATGTTAATCAAATGTATTTTTGAAATGGCTAGAAATTAGGTGCTTGGATGATTTGTACATAAATAACCTCTGTCCAACTATGGTTGATCTAAAAACAGCCCATGGCTCTAAAGACTTCATATAAAAGGCCAATGTTATGTTGGCAGTTGTTGGCAACAGTAAGTAACAATTCCTATAAACAACATCAAATGCAAAAACAGTTGTAAACGATGATATCATAACACACTAAATGCTCTGAATCTCTGTTTGGACATTTATTGGGAGCTTATTTTTTTTTAAATCCCGTGTTTGTTTTCAGTTCTGATTTTAGTTCATAGTTCAATTTTAGTTTAGTTAACTCACTTCATATTAGCAACACATTCAATGGCACTCTCCTCTAAAACAGTGAATATACAGTTATATGATAGTTATAGGTAATGACACTGTCTGCAGATGCATTAAACCCATAGAATATAATGTAGTGATGTTATCACAAATATGATAAATTCATTATAGTGCTATATTTGGTCTCCACATCTTAAGTAGACGATTTAGGGAATAGTGCATCTGACCCTAGTTCTGTCTTAAACCAGAAGATATATATATATATTTTTTTTTTATTTCAACCCAAGTACACAATACATATGGCCACATGAACTTTAGGAATCATATACTTTTTTGTTTGTTTGTTTAGATAAATCGCTCAGGGGGTTTGACCAAACAATTAGACAAACTAGTTTTTATTTTTATTTTTAATAAATCATCCAAGCACCCGATTCCTAGCCATTTCTAATATACATTTGATATGACTAAATATTATTAAATTGTAGAGAAATTCCAGGATCAGTTCCCTCTTCAGGTAGGCCTAGTATTTTCATGGGTCAGTCATAGAAAAATCTGATTGGTTGATAACTTTTGACGTTTAATCCAGGTGTGAAAATAATTAATATCTAGCCCAAGAGCACGGAGAGATGTGCGAGTGCACAGGACAAAGTTTGAGCGCGCACACGCACACTTGAGCAAGAGGAGACACGTTTTAAGTGCGCGCACTCTCTCTGCGCGAGAGCAGCGTATATGCGAGCGCGCGCGTCCGGTTTTGTGCAAGAGCAAAGGAAATCCGCGCGCGAGCAGAGAGATTCGCGCTCGCGCATTATATTAATCAACTTTCGCGCTACCAAAATGCGCTCTCGACATATTCCGCAGGCAGTGTGGCTGCTCTAATCTGTTAACATAGGCGCGGAAAGGAAAATCAACACGCAGCAAACCCGCTCCGCGACGCGTCCGCCACGCAGCATATATCCTATAAACAACTCACAGCAACATCAGTCAAAATAGAACATATATTTATATCTCTTTCTCTATGAAATAAAAAATCACGGACAGTGTTAAGTAGGCTACATTAAAATATTCGTATGACAAAACTTATTTAATTGATTGTTAGCCAATATTTCCTATTTCAACCATATTCAAAATGCTCACGCTTTGCTCTGGCCTCCCCATGTTCGCGCAGCACACTGTCATGTTTCCGCATGATGTGTCTTTTTAGATTAAAATACGAATCCTTACTTATTGAAATCGTATCACCACATTCCTGTTCATGTTCAACATCGTTATCATCTTGTTTTTTGACAGGAATTGTGCACCTGTATGACCTGTCGGTTGCTTTTGGAAATATTTCACGAACTCCATCTCTCCTTCACAACGAACGATTTTTGAAGTGTAGGCTGACAGTTTTGTTAATTGTTGAAGGCACAGGTGAATTCTGGGTGGATTTGTGCATGCCTTAGACTCGTGGTGTGAGCGGTATCGGAGCGGAACCGGAGCGAGACAGAGCGATCGCTCCGGCCTTTGGATAAAAACCCGCTCCGCGCTCCGACTATATTTCGCACGCTCCGCTCCCCGCTCGCTCCACGCTCCGCTCCGCTCACATGCTCTGCTATGAAGCAGATGTATGCAATGAATGATGTTAAACATTCAGTATTAATGCCTTTATAGCTGATGTGCGCGAGCTGAAAAGCAAAGCGCTGTGTGGATTGTGCGCGCGCCAGTGCAGATGCGCGAGCTCGTCGAGTGAATATTCATTTCTCACAGACATCACTGGAAAGTTTGTAGTTCTGTCGGATATGTCAAAAACAAGTAAGTAAAACAATGCACAAGTTACTTAACTGTAGGGAGGGAGGGAGAGAGAGAGAGAGAGCGCGTGCTCTTCTGTTGTGTGATCTTTATTGATGTTCACTCACTTAGCACGCATTATTTGGATTAAAACTAAATCGTAAGTATAAGACAATTGATAGGGGCATTCACTATAAACTTTATTTATTTTCAACCTTAAAGGGATAGTTCACTTTGAAATTAAAATTTGGTATCTATCAGCTTACCCCAAGGGCATCCAAGATGTAGGTGTCTTTTTTTCTTCAGTAGATCCAATTTTGATGTTTTTAGGTCAAACCGTTCTAGTCTGTCAGTCATATAATGGCAGGTATAGGTCACTGTCTCTATAAGAGGGAAAAAGAACATGCACAGAGAAATCCAAATTAAACAATTCCCCATCGTAACTACACATTGATCACTTGGCCATGGTTGTGTACAAGAGGTAAAAAACGATATAAATACTGTTCGTTTTCTCACACAAACCGCTCGTTTCGTGTCTTAGGCCATCAATGTGTAGTTACGATGGGGAATTGTTTAATTTGGATTTCTCTGTGCATGTTCTTTTTCCCTTTTATAGAGACAGTGACCTATACCTGCCATTATATGACAGACAGACTAGAACGGTTTGAAGACATCAAAAACATCAAAATTGGATCTACTGAAGAAAAAAAGACACCTACATCTTGGATGCCCTTGGGGTAAGCTGATAGATACCAAATTTTAATTTCAAAGTGAACTATCCCTTTAAGCATAGGCTACACGACTTTCTGGCGAAAGTGAAACTAACAGCCTGTTTGAAATGCGCGAGGCTGTTCTGTACTTGTCCCTCTCATTATGCACCAGTACAAATACGTGCGCGCGTTTTGCTTGCTTCATGGGTGATTCTGCATTATACGAGTGGCTTTGGAATATAAATCGCAGCATGTTTCAGATGAAAAGAAAAACGCGGCTTCTATTTCTGAAAATATCACAGTTAGGAGATTTATAACGAGTGGTTCCCTGCATTATTTCAGCAAAGCGCGTGATTACAGTACTGAGCCGCTGCAATGGAGCAGCTCTAATGCTGTTAAATTAAAGATGATGTACCATAGAGCAAAAAAATGAACAGTGAAAGTAACAAAAACTTGTACAAATACATTTTAATGTGCATAATTAAGTGTGAAAATAACCGAAGGATATACAGTCAAACCAAAAATTATTCAGAGACCAAATATAATTTTTTATATATTTTACTAGTGGGTGCAGTACACTATAGTTCATTTATGTAAGTGAGGATAGCAAAATAAAGTAAACTGTGACATATTATATCCAAAAATTCTTCATACAGTGGACTACCAATAAAATTGATAAAAATCTGGAACCAAAAATTATTCAGACCGAGTCTGGGAAAAAACTGAAATTCAGGTTTGCATGAAGGGTTGCCTGACAAAGTATTGATAGTTGTGTAAATATTGTCATACTAACAGCTGTCTGAATAATTTTGGTTGATTGTAATCCATCACATACCTTTCTATCAACGTTATCTGACATTATCAAGCTGAATTTGATCTGACACAGTTTTACTCTGAGTTCTTGTCATATTTTATTACTATAAACCATAGCGAATAAACACTGATAATGTGAGAAATGTTGATGGTGTCTGAATAAATTTTGGTTTGACTATCTATTTGATAAATGAAGTTAACCAATTAACATTATACATACTCTTTTGGTTTCTGTACCCAATATTTGAAAAATGTACAAATGCAATGAAAATATCGGTATCGGTACTCGGTATCGGCAAGTACCAAAAATAAAAGTATCGGTATCGGGCGAGTACTGGAAAAAGTGGTATCGGTGCATCCCTACTTTCCAGGAATTTTGCATTAGAAACAAATCGATATAACAGATCACAATGAGATTTGCTAAATAAAATGAGTTAGTAACCATAATCAGATAATTAGAGTAAATGGTAAAATATCATAATTCAGTCATCAACATGAATCATCTGAAAATGGAAGAAAGTTTACAATACCAGCGAGGATGTCTGTGTAATAAGCTATAAGCTGTGCTATAAAGTTGAATAATAATGTATACATCTGTAATATAAACTCATGCCATACCCACATATCCAAACATGTTGTTTTTCTCAACAAAGCTCAAATATATTTAGAGTCTTTAGAGATTAAGTGCTGCATTAAAAGCCCTGATGGCTGGATGATAATCAGTAATCCTCCTGTTCTGTTAAATTACATGTTTTTATTTTTATTTTAGAGCAATATTACAGAGTTTCTGCATATGATGCTGAATCCTCCTGATCAGATGATTGTAACAACGACGGTGAAGGGAATAAAAGGAGGAGGAGGAATTAAGATGCTTCACATTTACACACACAGTCATTTTAATAAGAACTAAACTTCAACTTGTTATTAGGCTCACCTTTAAATTTTAGTTACAGACATTGTTAACATGCACCAGGACGCGGGCGCACTGAAAGCTCTTTGAAAGCTCTTTGTTTGCACACATCATTGTTTTCAAACAGATAAAGTAAAACAGGACAAAATGAATCTTGACAAACTATATATCATTTTGAAGGTCTAAGACTCTAGCATCGACGACCGATCGCTGTTTTTCGATAGAAAGCTTATACGGAATGTATTTGCTAAATTTGTGTAAGCAGTACACATCAAAACATGTAGAAAAAAACCCGCAGTACATACCAGATTCATCCTGATAACGACTCTCAAATGTATCCACTGCTGTAAATCCTGGTTTCATTTGAAAGATAAGGGTCCAGTGAACAACATTCCATCGAGCACTTTTAGTCCAAAGAAACAACAACGTTGTAATTTAGATTGTTAATCCTTTGTTTACGTCTCATCTCTTGAGGGAAAGTTATTGTTTGTGTCCGTTATGGAACAAATTACGCTCAAAAACAGCGTCTTGGTGGTAAAAAAACAGCACGATTTTGTAGCAGACAATGTCCCAAACAGAATGAAATCATCCAAAAATAAAAAAGTCAAAGATACACGGAAGATTGTTTATTTGAATTTTGGCGCTCCCTCGTGACGGCGCGTGACGCACGCTGTGGCGCACCTGTCATCTGATGGGGGCGTAACTTAACGATCTTTTTAGCACAATAAGACAAAAAGAAAAAACATTTATTTTTTTTCTTCTTCAGCAGTTTTCATATATGTTTGCGTGTTTTGTGGGGAATTGCCTGCATCTGTATGATTAACATCTCTATGACTGATAATCAGCAGGTAATTACTGACTGTTCACAGATATCAGTGTGAATGCAGTCTATATAAAAGGCCATTATAATGTGAATATTGACTATATTGGGCAGCCATCAGTATGATTAGCATCTGTATGAATGATCTTCAGCATGTGATTACTAATGTATGAGCAGGAGAGCATCTGTTTGTCAGGAAATCAGTATGTAATTAAGTTATTTTTTTTTATTATTATTGTTTTTTTTTTCATCACTCAAAAATTATTATTATTGTATTTTTCTAGTGCTCAAATAAATCACTTATACGATTTCTAAGATTCTGTCTACTGTTTTATAATTGAAAAATTGCAGTGGCATGTATAAAGACTAAATAGTGTGTAGTAGAACCCTTCAATAATTTGGTAAATATTTTTCCTCAAACGGGGGGTGGGGGTGGACTAGAAAAATGTCTGCAGGAATCTCATTTTTCATGGTATCTTCTTCAGATTTGAAATATAAACTCATGAGACATGTGACTTTCAACCCATTACTTTTCTGGATTTCTCCAGGACTGATTTCATGTATTTTTATATGAAATAAAAAAAAATTCAGTGTGGTACAATTTTTATCAAGGCACTTCAGTGTCTATAACTTTTTATATTTTTGAGCATCATCAACTCTGGATGATGGATAGTAAAGGCCAAAGGGTCTTCTTTCCAAAGACACCACAATTGTGTGTGTGGCACACTGAAGTCAGGAGCTGTTACCATTTTAAGTTAGTTAGTCATTTTCAGCTGTGATTCCCAATATGGGGGGTGCAGGTTAACAGGTTAAAGCAAATCATCAGAATTAAAGCTAATACATTTCCCAGAAAACCACTGGCTATGGCAAACAAAGGGAAAGTGTAATGTATGGAAAATGTCATTTCTGCACAGGTTGGGAGAGTGATTTGATTTGATTTGATTTGATTTTGAGAGGGAAAACAGGATAACAGTCATAACAGTCAATGGATGACAAAACCTAAGTGTGTTGGAAATATTTCAAATATACAAATGTGTGTACACCACAGTGAACTTTTGTTGGAAAGAAAAAAAGTGGTGTCTGTTTCTACCAGTGTCCAGACTTTTTGAGCTAGTTTCAGGTCTGTGGTTTAGGATGTAGTTGAGCTGGACATTTTGAAAGGAAACCTGGCAACCCTGAACATGAGAAATAACTCACTGTCTATTAAACAAAGGTGCAACTTCAGTCAGAATACGAATGCACCAGTCAACCCCACGATCTGTGTTATACATGTGCGCAACTTCCCGTCTTACCCGTTCAAATCGGGCATGTTTAGTCGCATTATTGCCAATCCACCTGTCCCTTGCCTGTTCGTCCACATAGATTTCAAGGTTATTCATATGATATATGACATAATTCACCCATTGTTTCTTCACTTCTGTCACGTCATCTGGGTTTATGTGGTGCAGCACATCTAACATACCCTCACGCAGTGCTCTGCAATATACACCATACACCACTGCATTTGCATTCATGTAGAATTCATCCTCATCAAAGTCAACCACCATGTTTGTCTGAATATCTGTTGCGGTGTTTCGGGGAAGTGTGTGTTTGCCTAATTCATCCACTGCTTCCTGATGCTGATTATATCCTCGTAGATTAGTAATATGATGGCTTTGTATAAAGTTAGTCAGCACCTTGAAATTAAATTTAAGAATGTCATTGTTGAAGACATGTTCGCCTCTTTTCGACCTTCCCAGTTCTTCCTTCAGCTCTTGACTAAATTTTGGATCGATGATATGGATCTTTCTTAACATGTCTTTCTTGATCTTCTCCACTTTTTTCTCTCTCTCTTTCTGCTGAGCTGGAGTTAGAGGTTGTGGTCCCCTTTTGGAACCTTTCATCACATATTCAGTAATCATTTCTTTTCTGACCTCTGGAGAAAAGAATAAAAACAATTTGTCCTTGCTATGATTTAACTAAATTAAATTTATTTCATTTAAATGTAGAACAGTGAGAAGAGCAGAAATAACACACACCTCTCACATTTCTGAGTCCAGAAAACTCATCTGCATCTGCTGCTGGTTTATCATGTAGAGTCAACTTCTAAATATGGAAAGATAAAACATTTAAATCCAAACTTGGTAACACTTTAGAATAGGTAACACTTGTTAATTATTAACTACGACTTTTCCCCTCAATAAATTCCTAATTTGCTGCTTATTAATAGTAAGGTAGTTGTTAAGTTTAGGTATTGGGTAGGATTAGGGATGTAGAATAAGGCATTAATATGTGCTTAATTAGCACTAATACATGGCTAATATTCTAGTAATATGCATGCTAATAAGCAACTAATAGGTCTAACCGTAAAATAAAGTGTTACCAAAAACTCTGTTTCCATGGACTGGCTTGATAATTATACCATATTTATACATGCTGTAAAGAATAACACATGATAGAACATGCTGCTGTATGAAAATAATCCACTTCAGGAACTCTGAGCCTCATAAGAGACTATTACATCCTTAAAATCAAAACTGGAAACCAACAAAGAGTAGAGAGTACAGGAGTCGTACATGATGGTTCATGCAGGAGAACAACATAAAAACATAAATCATTTTTAAAAAAAGATATCCAACTGAACTCTGATAATAACAGGAGTGTACTAGGATTTTTATGTGTTTTTGAAGCTCAGTTCATATCAACATTTTTAAAACCAGACTTTTTTTTTTTTAATATTAGGAGAATTTGCTTTACTATCTGTCAATCTTTGAATATATGATATTGAAATATGACTCACTTTCATATCTTTGTTTAATGACTCTTTCACAATGTTTTCAACTGCCTTCTCTTTCTCCTTCATCACCGCTTCATTCCCTTCATACAGAGCCGACACCAGCTCCACTGCCTCTTTTACCGTCCCGATGACCGGAACGATGTCCATGAACCCGATCCATACTGTGTCATCTTCCAGAGGCGTAGCCATCATTTCAGAAGTGAGGGGGACAGACATGTAATATAACATTACAATATTGTCACAACACACAGGCAGGAGACAAGGGGTAAGTGATAATACACAGGTTTATTGACAGGTGGAATGGAAGCAGATTGTGAGGAGCAAATGGCAGGCGAGTATCCTGGTGAATGGAACAGTTCAATGGGTCTTAGCTGACAACTGATGGGAATGTCTCTTGCAGGAATGAAAGAGAGCGGGAACCAGGAACCAAGAGAGTCTTAGATGGGGTGTCGCAGTCGAAGGAGAGCTGAAAGGTAGGTAAACACAGGTAAGTGCACACTGGGTCTGGTTATTTCGGGGTAGTGAACGGTAGACCGGACGACTAGGGACTGGAAGGAGCTGGCTTTTGTGTGGTGAGTTGATTGCAGATGACAGGTGCGGGAAATCAGAACTCAGGTGATTAGCAATTATGGTGACAGGGATCTGGTGCATGTCGGAGCTGGTGACTGATGACGGAGGTGACGGAAACTGAGAAGGATCCCTGACAATACGCCCCCCCTCCGGAAGGCACGTCCCCGCGCCATACAACATCCAGTGGGGAGGGGGGGCGCTCTGGAGGCCTCCAGGGACTAGGAGACAGACGGGCTCCAGGGCGGCGCCCATTCCGGGACCCATGGCGGAGCAGGGAGCTCGGGCGGCCATGGCGGGTCAGGGAGATCGGCCGGCCATGGCGGATCCGGAGACTCGGGAGGCCATGACGGAACCGTCTCCGAGGCCGCGGCCCCAGCCCCCGCCCCGACCTCTCTGGCTGGAGCCCTACTACCCCCCCCCCCCCCCCAAAAAAAAATTCCTTTGGGAAGAGTAGGGGCTCGATCGGGCACATGGGGGTGCTCTGGAGGCGCGGACTCTTGGGGGCACTCTGGAAGCGCAGACTCTTGGGGCCGCTCTGGAAGCGCAGACTCTTGGGGCCGCTCTGGAAGCGCAGACTCTTGGGGCCGCTCTGGAAGCGCAGACTCTTGGGGCCGCTCTCGAGGAACGGGCTCTGGAGGGCGCTGTCGAGGAGCGGGCTCTGCAGGGCGCTGTCGAGGAGCGGGCTCTGCAGGGCGCTGTCACTGGCCTGGAAGGAGCCGCGACTGGCAGGCTTGCCACAGGAACCGCAGGCGGGCTTGCCATACTCACTGCAGGCGGGCTTGCCATACTCACTGCAGGCGTGCATGGCCGCAAACGGCGGCATGTGAGGAAGAGCCACGGACGGCGGCGGGTTTACGTGGGCCGCGAACGGCGGCGGGCTTGCCTGGGCCTCGAACGGCAGCGGGCTTGGAAGAGCCGCGGATGGTCTTTCTGGGCTGAGGATAGGGACGGATCTGGGAGCTGGGCCCTGGAGATGGGGGGCAGATTTCAGAGCTGACCAGACAGATGTTAATGACGGGTCCAGTACTTTCGCCCCCCAGGTCAGCGCTGTTGGAGGCCCACTTACGGGCTCGTGGGAACACAAGGGAATGTGGGTGGCCGTAGCCACTGGCCAGGTATGTGGAGGGTCCCGGCATGGGGTGAATTGGAGAGGCCCTGCAGTTCTCAGGAGAGGCTGGATGATTATGGCTCTTACATTCTTCTACTTCCCAATCAGAACCATTTAAATAGAGAACCAAATTAATTAGCTCGATCAAGGGAAATCACTGACAGGAAGATCGCAGCGGATCGTGGTTTCATCCAGCCCCAGCTGAAAACAGGCACCGGGTGCGGCATCGTGCCAACTCACCCGGTTGGAGAGCTTGAGGAATTCCCCCACATACCTCTCCAAGAGCCGACCACCCTGTCGCAGGCAACACAGCCTATCCTCAGCCGCAAACATATTGTGTTGTTCCGGTCTTCTGTCACAACACAGACGGGGAGACAACAGGTTAGTGAAACAACAGGAAGGTTTATTGACAGGTGGAATGGAAGCAGATTGTGAGGAGCAAATAGCAGGTGAGTATCCTGGTGAATGGAACAGTTCAATGGGTCCTAGCTGACAACTGATGGGAATGTCTCTTGCAGGAATGAAGGAGAGCGGGAACCAGGAACCAAGGGAGTCTTAGACGGGGTGTCGCAGGAGGATCGAAGGAGAGCTGAAAGGTAGGTAAACACAGGTAAGTGCACACTGGGTCTGGTTAGTTCGGGGTAGTGAACGGTAGACCGGACGACTAGGAACTGGAAGGAGCTGGCTTTTGTGTGGTGAGTTGATTGCAGATGACAGGTGCGGGGAATCAGAACTCAGGTGATTAGCAATTATGGTGACAGGGATCTGGTGCATGTCGGAGCTGGTGACTGATGATGGAGGTGACAGAAACTGATAAGGATCCCTGACAAATATAACACATCTGTAATATATATATATATATATATATGTGTTTTTTAAAGAAGTCTCTTCTGTTCACCAAACCTGCATTTATTTGATCCAAATTACAGCAAAACAGTACAATTTTGAAATATTTTTACAATTTAAAATAACTGTTTTCTATGTGAATATGTGTTAAACTGTTATTTATTTCTGTGATCAAAGCTGTATTTTCAGCATCATTACTCCAGTCTTCAGTGTCACATGATCTTCAGAAATCATAATAATATGCTGATTTGCTGCTCAAGAAACATTTCTGATTATTATCAATGTTGAAAACAGTTGAGTAAATTTTTTCAGGATTCTTTGATAAATAGAAAGATCAGCATTTATTTGAAATAAAAAGTTTTGTAACATTATACACTATAGGCCTACCATTCAAAAGCAGTATATATTTTTAAAAGAAATTATAGAAATTAATACATTTATTTAGCAAGGATGCTTTAAATGGATCAAAAGTGATGATAAAGACATTTATAATGTTACAAAATATTTATATTTCAGATCAATCGTGTTCTTCTGAACTTTCTATTCAAAGAAACCTGAAAAAAATCTACTGTTTTCAACATCATAATAATAATAAATGTTTTTTTTTTGTTTGTTGATGTTTTTTTTTAGCAGCAAATCAGAATATTATAATAATTTCTGAAGGATCATGTGACTGGAGTAATGATGCTAAAAATTCAGCTTTGAAATCACAGGAATAATTACATTTTAAAATATATTCAAATAGAAAACAGTTATTTTAAACAGAATTTTTTTTCAAAATTTTACTGTTTTGCTGTAATTTGGATCAAATAAATGCAGGCTTGGTGAACAGAAGAGACTTCTTTAAAAACATTAAAAATCTTACTGTTCAAAAACTTTCATTTATCTCTTAGGGCTATTTCTAGCTTTTAATTGGCTTAGAAATCAGATACACTGCTGAACAATAACCAATAATAATGATTTGTTTAGCCTATATACTACAAACGCTTTTTTTATTATCACATAATAAGGCAGAACAGTTTCTAAACTGTAACAAATGCTATGTCAATTAGCACTGCATTATTCATATACTTTATTCACTACCTGGAGATGACTTGAAAAACACGAATAAACCATATATTGTCGCAATCGTATGTTTAATGTCTTCATGTTTCCAAACGTTTCTGTTTTTCTGTGAAAACAACTGTTTTCATACAGCTATAGACGCTTTTGTCCATATTAGGGATTTCCTGGTACGACTTTCTGCACGAGAGCGCCCTCTGGCTTCGAGTATGAATCAATCATAATAACTGCATGTAATGAGTGTTCATCTCGCCTTATTCTGTGTCCGAATAAAACATCAAGTCATGCACAGACTATCCAGTCTCTTTGAATTTAAATTTATATTTATTCACACTCTTGAAAACCTCTATGCGAACACACTTGCCTGAAAAAGTGTGGGGGGGGACTTCAGATTGTCTCAAAACTGAAGGGGTCACGTCCTTCATGAGCTTTTCTTCAGTCATAGTGGCCATGCTGTTCCGCTGTCTCCGTCTCTGTATCTAAAACCTGTAAAGAGAAGAAGTGCTGGGCTTTTATAGGGCTGTGTTCCTCCGTTCTACATCAACACTAATAAGTATTTGGAAAATTGAGCCACACAAAGAAATGGATGAATTTCACATCATTTGAAAACAATGTAGATAAAGTGCCAGTTCATACAACTATTTCCACACAGTGTTGTAGCGGACGGGCGCATGCACTGCGGGGGGGCCCGCGATAACCTCCTCATGCTGAGATGCGTCGTATGTGTCGACGATGGCTGGAGATATTGCCAAAAACGTCAAAAATTGGCAATATTAAGAGGATTTAGCATTTCCAATTAATGTAGGCCTGTTACATTCTTCTTAGTGTTAGGCCTATTATTATTAGGCAGTGGCTATTTACACTAAGTGCAAATAGCATATTTTTTAGCGATAGATGCCATTTACACTGTTAAAATAGCAAGGTTTTCTGCTAGTTATACTACTTATTGCAAATAGTGGCAATTATCTGCGCCTCAGTATTGTAGTACATTATAAAACAGTACGCAATAATAATATATTGAGTGTAAATTATAGTTTTATTTCAAATTATTAAATGGATATACCACCTGATTGGGACAATAAAGCCCCCCATACACCTACCCGATACTTTTATTTTAAACTTTTTGATTATTTCCTTCATTGTTTATTTAAAATAAATGCCTTTCTGATGCGATATGAGATTTGAAAAGGGAGAAAAAAAGTTCGGCAAGAGGTGGATTCGAACTCGGGTCGACCGCGTCAAAAAGCATGCACCTTACTATCTACACCACTGAAACTGAAGTTTAATGAGCTTCTTTCTTTAGTATTGACTAACCCAATCACAGGTTAGTGGGCGGAGCTAGTGTAAATAGCCTTTGCCAACAAGAGGGGCTATTTGCACTTAGTGTAAATAGACACTCCGTTATTATTATTAGGTTACTTTTATAATTAAATTACCTTAAATTATTGCCCCGCAATAATTTCATAGCGCATCACCGCATGACGTGCTGTGAGGATAATTCAAGTTTAGGCTATTTGTTTACTCCTCATTGAAAATGTTTTTAGAACTTTTTTTTAAACAGGTCTATTAATTTATACTATGAATTATCAAATCAAATCAAATCACTTTTATTGTCACATCACCACAGCACAAGTGCCTTAGTGAGTGAAATTCTTGAGAGAGTGCTCCAGACAGTGCAAAAAAAACAAAAACAAAACAATTTACATATAGACAGTACATATTTACAGACTGTACAGAAGACAATGTGCAAAATACACATACATATACTCAATACACACAGTGAGACATACTTAGACATACTTAGTTACCAACAGGGGCGGACTGGCCATCGGGAGCACCGGGAGAATTCCCGCTGGCCTGGCAGCCAATTTGGCCTGCTGCCCTACATTTATTTATTTATTATTATTATTATTATTATTATTTATTAATTGTTTTAAATATTGTTGTTGTTTTTGTTGCCAGCCGAATGTACTAAAGTGATAATTTCCGAATTCGCCATTCAATAAAAAAAAACTCTAATATATCATGAATCGGTTAGTCTTGACTGGTAACGCGATTCGCCTCGCGCGCGCTCCGCGCATCCGCGCGTCCGCCAAAAGGACGCGAGACTCTAGAATGGAGTGGAAGCGTCCAGGTGAAGCAGAGAGTCTTAATTGTCCTGTTCAGGGCTTCAAGTGCAGGTCAGTTACATCCGTACATAGACTATTGTAGTCTTATCTTTGTTTATCTTTAAACATTAAACTGCTAGCAAATGTTAGCAGTAGCAGTCAATTACTGCAAACTTAACAAAAGGACATAATAACTATTGTAAAGAGAAGGAATTTAGCAGACAAATATTGACATAGTTTTATAATGGGTTTAGGATGAGTTATGGCAGACAACAACACAACCCTTAGGACAATTAACTACTAAAAATAAAACCAAAAACATGGTTACTATAGTTAAACCATGGTAACCACAAATTAATAATGGTTTTTCTACACGATATAGTTTCACCATGGTATTTGTAGTAAAACTCTGGTCTAATAATACCATGGATAATTGTCCTTTGGACAAAACATGACCCATGATAATGCAAAAACATATTCAATTTTAAGATTTTTCTATAAAGATATATTCAAAATGTAGCTATTGTGCTAATTTTGACAAGATAAAACAATAATGTAATACTTATTTTTTTCTAAAATAAATGTGCAAACAAATTATAATGAGGTGGCTGTTTTGCAACAAGGTGGAGATGTGTTGATGGAAAAGTGACAGGTGCAAGAAAATTAGTGAAAAAAGTAAACATACACATGAGAGACATAGAGATGTCAGGGAAAATGAAGAGACTAAAAAGGAAAATGGAAGTTCAAAAGATAAACTTTAATTATTTTGCACGGCCCCAGCCTAGGAATTGAAACTTTTTTATGCAATGATGATGATGGCCATACAAAAAATATTGTTGTCCGGTTTAAAATTTGTTGTGGGTGTATGGGATGGCCTGGATGAGAGTGAGATTTCCCGGCCTGAAATTTTCTTCCAGTCCGCCCCTGGTTACCAATACACCGTATGTACACATTCTACATTATGTACACATCTATACATAGTAATATGTGAAGGTGCAACAGATTATACATTTACAACAGATTAGTTGTGCAATAGATAGTTGTGCAAAGGTGTAACAGATTATACATATGCAATGTCGTGGATATGCATTGTATGGTATCCAGTGATAGCAGATAGGTTGTATTATTGCAGTGTGTATTATTACGGTGTTAAAGTGCAGTGCATGGCATGTTGTGTGAGTGGGAGTGTGATGTAGGGTGAATTAGTTCTGACTGTTCATTAGCCTAATAGCCTGAGGGAAAAAGCTGTCCCTCAGTCGGCTAGTGCGGGATCGGATGCTGCGGAGACGTCTCCCTGAGGGCAGCAGAGAGAGCAGTCTGTGGGATGGATGGCTGGAGTCCTTGATGATCCTCCTGGCTTTCCTTATACACCGCTTGGTGTAGATGTCCTGGAGGGAGGGAAGCTCACCTCCAACAATGTGGCGGGCAGTTCGCACAACCCTTTGCAGAGCTTTGCGGTTGCCAGCGGTGCTGTTTCCAAACCAGGCGGTGATGCAGCCGGTCAGGATGCTCTCCACAGTGCAGGTGTAGAATGATCTGAGGATGCTGGGGCTCATTCCAAACTTCCTCAGCCATCTCAGGAAGAAGAGGCGCTGATTTGCCTTCTTCAGCACTGCGTCTGTGTGAGCAGACCATGTGAGATCCTCGGTGATGTGAATGCCGAGGAACTTAAAGCTGTTTACCCGCTCCACAGGAGTCTTGTCGATGGAGATGGGTGTGTGTACTCTGCTCTGTCTCCTGAAATCCACCACCAGCTCCTTGGTCTTGTCGATGTTGAGTGAGAGGTAGTTCTCCTGGCACCATTTAGTCAGGGTACTCACCTCCTCTCTGTAGGCCGTCTCATCGTTGTCGGTGATCAGGCCTATCACCGTTGTGTCATCGGCAAATTTGACGATGACGTTGGAGCTGTGTGTAGCTGTACAGTCGTGTGTGTACAGGAAGTACAGGAGTGGGCTGAGGACGCAGCCCTGCGGGGCACCAGTGTTGAGGATCAGGGGAGATGAGGTGTTGTTGCCCATTCTGACCACCTGACTTCTGCCTGTCAGGAAGTCCAGGATCCAGCTGCACAGAGATCTGCTCAGTCCCAAAGTCTGGAGCTTCTCAACCAGTGTGGCAGGCACTATGGTGTTAAATGCTGAACTATAATCCACGAACAGCATCCTTACATAGGTGTTCTTATTTTCCAGGTGGGAGAGAGCAGTGTGCAGGGTGAGGGCGATAGGGGTCCAGTGAGGCAGGCAGCACAGAGCAGATGTGGTCTCTGATGAGCTTCTCAAAACACTTGCTGAAGATGGGTGTCAGAGCAACGGGCCTCCAGTCATTCAAGCATGTGATTTTATTTTTCTTGGGTATGGGCACAATGGTGGATTTTTTTGAAGCATGAGGGAACCACAGACAGAGAGAGGGACAGATTGAAGATGTCTGTAAAAACCCCGGCTAGTTGGTAAGCGCATGCTTTGAGCACACGGCCTGGGATGCCATCCGGGCCCACAGCTTTGCGGATGTACACCCGTTTGAAGGATCGAGTTACATCCGCGACAGAAAGGGAGAGTGGACTCACCTCTTCTGCAGCAGCTGTGGGAGCGCACTCTCTGTGGGCGGTGTTATGAGCCTCGAAACAAGCGTAAAAAGTATTCAGCTCATCCGGTAGAGAGGCAGCAATGTTCACAGTAGCTGGTTTATTCCCTTTAAAACCAAGGCTGATTGAACATCGCTGTTAATCCACGGTTTTTGGTTGGGGTAGATGCTTAATGTTTTGGTCGGAATTACATCCTCTATACACTTCCGTATGAAACACGTTACAGAATCTGAGTACGCCTCTATGTCGTCATCAGATGCTGCCCGGAACATGTCCTAGTCCACGTGATCAAAACAGTCCTGTAGTATAGCGTCCGATTGGTCCGACCAGCATTGAATTGTCCTGAGGGCGGGTGCTTCACGTTTCAGTTTCTGCCTATAAGCAGGCAGAAGCAGAATGGAGGAGTGATCCGATTTGCAGAAAGGTGGGCGGGGGAGGGATTTGTAAGCATCCCGGAAGGGGGAGTAGCAATGGTCCAGTACACGATCACCACGCATGTTGATGGTATGGTGATGTGTTGAAAGTATTTTGGAGCTATTGTTCTGAAGTTGGCTTTATTAAAGTCCCCCGTAATAACAAACGCTGCCTCTGGGTACGCGGTTTCCTGCTCGCTTATATTCCCGTACAGTTCCCTGAGTGCCTGGTCTCTGTTGGCTTGAGGGGGGATGTAAACAGCCGTGATTATGATCGCTGTAAATTCCCTCGGTAGCCAGAATGGTCGACACAGAAGCATATGAAATTCCAGATCAGGGGAGCAGAAGGATTTAATAGAGTGTAAGTTCCTTTCATCACACCACGAGTTGTTGATATAGAAACAAATGCCCCCACCTCTGCTTTTCCCTGTGAGCTCTTTCGTTCTGTCCGAGCGGTGCACGGAGAAGCCCGTGAGCTCGATGGCTGAGTCTGGAACCATTGCAGACATCCAGGTTTCTGTGAGGCAAATAACGCAGCATTCCCTTGTTTCTCGTTGGTATGAGATGCGCGCACGCAGTTCACAGAGTTTGTTATCCAGTGACTGAACGTTAGCCAGCAAAATGTTTGGGAGAGGAGGTCGAAAGGCATGGCGTCTCAGTCTGACGAGAACGCCAGCTCTCTTCCCTCTTTTCCGGCTACGTTTCTTTCGTCGTGGTCGTGCGTTCCAGGCAAAGGGCTCTGATGCGGTGTCTGTAAACAATCCACCGGCGTTCAGGAACTCAAAGTCCGGTTTGCGTTGCGCGATGGAAGAACTGATGTTTAAAAGCGTGTCTCTATCGTAGACAGTTATACTAACAACATCTAACACGTAAAACAACAAAAAAAAAAAAAAAACATACGAAAACCTGCAGAGTTTTCTCGGAGCTCGCAACACGGCTGCCATCCTCGGTGCCATCTTGACCACAAAGATTAATTAAATAGGCCTATAATTAAAATTATTAACACTGCAAAATTAAGAGCAGCTTTATTTTGTGCACCGATTTTCAATAACAACTGTTTAACGCGAAATACGTTTCTTCTCATGTTTTTACGAGCCACAAGAGAAATATTAAGGGAATAAATTAAGACCGTTATCAGCATGTTGAAGTAGTTTCGTCTCTGGTTGTCTCAGAGAATATGCACCGTTAATGCAGCATTAAAGCTCAGTCAGTTTTTTTTCACTTTCACTTTCTCTATAGTGAATTGACTGACGTTCACCGCATAACTCTCGCGCACACTCACCGGCATAACCCCTCCCCCATAATATCAATTGTTTATAGGTCACATATTAGGCACTTTTTTTAGGTTTTTATTGTTTATTTTTCAATGTTAATGAAAGTGAAACCAAAACACAGGAACATGGGGAGGGGAGGGGGGGGGGGGGGGGCTAAGTATGTTTCTGATGGGGCCAAAACGATATTTATTGCTTGAATTTCCTAATAAAATGGACAGAATTTAACATCTGAGGCTTTGTTTCCATATCAAAAGTAACAATGCACAAAGCTGAGCCTATTGTGATTTACTGGATGGGAGGCACAATCACTGATGTGGGCGCAATATAGGCTGTGCATTCATCAAATGAAAAAAGCATCGATTGGGATTTAAGAATAGATATTAGTTCATAAAAATGATAATCTATTAAAATAAATAAATCGTTTTTTTTTTTTATTACCCAGTCTTAGCAATTGTTGTGTGTAGTGTCCTCTGCTGTGATTGCGGGTGTGGTGTTGAACATGGAAAATGATGCAGTCTCTGTTTATCTGTTCTCATCATAAATAAATAAATGCATAAGCCTATATGCTCGTCCTCTACATTCATTATTAAAAATGAAAACGTGAACAAAAATAAAAGCAATTAATTTTTTTATTTAAGATATGAAAATTAAAATGATGGGTAATAATAGATTATGATGGAATTTTTATGACCCTGTCCGTCAAAATGAGGATGATGTTAAAGTCTAACGCAGCCTCTGGATCACAGTTACAGTGTTTTAGTGTTTAGTTTCTGTAACAGCTGCAGTGGAAGATTACTCCATCTTTCAACCAAAAAAAAACGTTTATCCCAGAGGTAATCATATTAGCTAATTTAATACAGCAGAAATCAGCATTGTCTATATTCTCAAAAATAAATGTATCTTACCTGTTTGTATTTTGCTGACTGTAGAGTTTCCTCAGTCACTAGCTCTGATCAGTGCTCTGTAATGAACAGCAGTCTCTACTAACAGAAAGGCTTTTCTTTTTTTTAAACTGGGCGTTACCTTTCCAGGAAAAATAATTAAGGCTGCATCCGAAAACTTAGGAAGCTGACTTGCTGCCTCGCTGTCATGAGGCAATGACATTGCAGGCAGCGTTTTTGCACCAAGGCACCTCACGAAACTGATTTCAGACAGGCTTCTGAGGCAGCGTAACGGTTTAGTGATCTACAACAAAATAGAATGAGTTTTGCTGATAACTAAACAAATATTTGATTACTATAATACTAATTTCTCGCTTAAAAGTTAATCAGAAATATACATTTACACACAAACTAACCACCAAACGCAACTTTCAGACACCATCTATGGCACCATCTATGGCTGTATCCAAAATCGCCCCTATACCCTCAAATAGTGCACTATTTGAGGGGACAGTCATTTTAAGTGGTGTTCGAAACTATAGTGGATGTTCTCGAGTGCACTCATTCAATCCCACAATACACCGCAAAAACGAGTGTACAACTGATGTACACTCAACGGCTAGAGATAACCCATAATGCACTGTGAGAGTCGCGCGCCGAATGAATTCCCGCGTCTCGCCAGAAGATGGCGCATGCAGCTGAATCATCCATTCATTTATTTTAGAAGCACTCGTCCACGGCGTAATACAACACATGTACAAATGAATTGTAAATTGACTATTAGGGTTTATACATAATTTCCGTGACAGAGTTCAAGATAAATCCTTCAATCTTACTACTGGAGCTGCCCGTTTCAAATGATTATTAAACAGCAAGCAAACTATGCAAAAGCGGCAGTCCTTCCGGTGCACTCAGTGTCCGAATTCACTCACTCGTTTTCATTCACTCCTTCAAGTGAACTGTATGAGTGGACTAATGTAGGGAATAGTGAATGAGGGTATAGGGGGCGATTTCGGATACAGCCTATATTTTTTAGCTCAACCGTCACGGAATGGAATGCACAGGATTGTGGGATATCAAAGGCAGCGAAGAATACATCTATGCTGCCTTCAAAATCGATCAGATGAAGGTATCTCATGAGACAGGAAGTGAAGCTAACTTTGGATTCTGATGTGCCTTGGTGCCTTCCTACCTTGGACTGTGTCCTCCAAAGGCAGCATTTTTCAGTTTTTGGATGCAGCCTCCTACTACACTCTCTTCAGAGTATGGCAAGCCAAAAGGGTCAGATTTATGCTATAGATAAATAAATTGTATTTACATACAAAACGCCGTCAAAAAACAGTCCAATTAGTTTAAAACAGTCCAACCATGGACCATTGGCTGAACGTCTGATGCATGTGGCATACAAAAGTGGAAACACTTCAGGAGTTTCGAAGTCGTCGTCAGATTGGTTGAATTATACAGGATTTCCGGGAGACTTGTGTGTTGTGTTCTTTAACGTTCCGCCTGGAAACAAAAATGCTGTGATGCCAAACCCCCTCACGAAAGAAGAAAGCCGTCGTGTTTACAACTGTGATGACAAACGCTTATCAGGATCAAATAAACGCTGGATTTTCAAAAGTATGTGAAATATTTAACGTTCGTGGCATAGAATCTTTAAAATACGTCAGAGAGTTTTACACACCGGTCTGTTATTGTGGCAACATTTCCACGCCCCGAAACGTGACACTGAACGAAACGAACTGTGATTGGTTGTTTGACATGTCGGTCAAATGGCCTCATGTGCGGGCCTTGGCCAATGAAAGCTGCCATAGATTCCAGACCTTCAGCCGTCAGTCTGAAGGTCTGGCTACGCGAGACTACAGGGGATCAGGAACCCTCCCTGGGCTTAGCACGGGAACAGGATGGTGCTCTGGAGGAGCAGGCACTTGAGGGCACTCTGGGGCAGGAGCCGAGACTGGAGCATGCTCTGGGGCAGGAGCCGAGGAGCCGACACTGGAGCGAGCTCTGGGGTTGGAGCAGACACTGGAGCGAGCTCTGGGGCAGGATCCGACACTGGAGCGAGCTCTGGGGCTGGAGCAGACACTGGAGCGAGCTCTGGGGCAGGAGCCGACACTGGAGCGAGCTCTGGGGCTGGAGCAGACACTGGAGCATGCTCTGGGGCAGGAGCCGAGGAGCTGACACTGGAGTGAGCTCTGGGGCTGGAGCTGACACTGGAGCATGCTCTGGGGCAGGAGCCAAGGAGCCGACACTGGAGCGAGCTCTGGGGCAGGAGCCGACACTGGAGCGAGCTCTGGGGCAGGAGCCGACACTGGAGCGAGCTCTGGGGCTGGAGCAGACACTGGAGCGAGCTCTGGGGCAGGAGCCGACACTGGAGCGTGCTCTGGGGCTGGAGCCGACACTGGAGCGAGCTCTGGGGCAGGAGCAGACACTGGAGCGAGCTCTGGGGCTGGAGCCGACACTGGAGCGAGCTCTGGGGCAGGAGCAGACACTGGAGCGAGCTCTAGGGCAGGAGCCGACACTGGAGCGAGCTCTGGGGCTGGAGCGAGCTCTGGGGCAGGAGCCGACACTGGGGGAGCGAGCTCTGGGGCAGGAGCAGACACTGGAGCGAGCTCTGGGGCAGGATCCGACACTGGAGCGAGCTCTGGGGCAGGAGCAGACACTGGAGCGAGCTCTGGGGCAGGATCCGACACTGGAGCGAGCTCTGGGGCAGGAGCAGACACTGGAGCAAGCTCTGGGGCAGGAGCCGACACTGGAGCGAAATAATAACACTTGATATTGTTTCTGATATCTGCTGATTTTGTATCTCATTCATGGTGAGCACTTCTTTCCATTGGAAAAGCTAAATAGCACATCCCTAATGATAAAACAGTTAATGGTGTCCCACAGTATAATGGATGTTAAGCAGTGTTGGAGTGAGCACTCCTCATGTTTCCTTCAAGAACACAAGCATCTGCTTTGAAAGTATATATTATGTAAGGAATAACTGACTCTGGGCCGTTGAGTTATTAGAAAAATAATGCACACCCGAGGTGGTGACGCGGTCATGACGCGAAGCGGATTTCTAACAATTCAACGGATGGAAGTCAATTATTCTGCTTACACTACGGTTACCGCACCTCAAGACATCGATCAGATGATATATTTCAAGGCATTCGTCCGTTTTTTGTTCTTAAAGGTGCACTAACCGATTTTTCCAGTTCTTTTAAAATTTAAGATTATCTTTTATTTGTCACATACACAATTACATAGAGAGTATATAACCAGTAGTGAAATGTATTCTCTGCATTTAACCCATCCTAAGTGAACACACACCCGGAGCAGTGGGCGGCCATGTTACAGCGCCCGGGGAGCAGTTGGGGGTTCAGTGCCTTGCTTAAGGACACCTCAGTCGTGGTATTGAAGGAGGATACTCCCCCCACCAACAATCCCTGCCGGACCTGAGATTCGAACCCACAACCTTCTGCTTACAAGTCCGACTCGCTATCCTTTAGGCCACGACTGCCCCCCCCCCTCCTCCCCCATTTTTTTTTTTTTTTTTTTTTTTTTTTTTTAAATTGCTAATTCCACGACGTCACTTTAGTAACGAGGCTTGAGCCGTTGATAGCAGACTAATGCAGCTAATAACTAAGTTATTAGAGAAAGAGACGATCTCTGTGAGTCTGTGTGACTCTCAACAGTGTTTAAGAGCAATGTTAGTAACAGTGAAACTTTTTTTGTGTGTAAAGGTATGTTTATTGGGAATATACATAACATTATGTAGTATACAAAAGCACTAAGAATATCAAAACATTCCTTTAAAACAGTTAGCAAAAAAAGGTAAAGAAAAAGCAAACAAATAAAATAAAAAAATACAATGAGCACCCACACATGGTATAATTGTCTCAAATATTTGTCAAAACATTTGTCATATCAATGTTAAATAAAGGTAGAATTGCAATAAAGGGGCCCAAATATAGTCAAAGTCTGTGGGTATAACAGAATATAGTATTTTCTCAGGGGTACTATAAGATACAAGCTCATTAACCCAGTGTTTTTGCTCTGGGGGGGGGGTCTCAGATTTCAGAAGTTAAATCTGGAATGTGATTACAGTAATGAGTGTAATAGTCAGGTGTCCCAATACTTTTGTCCATATAGTGTATGTTACTGACATCATGAAACGTTTGTCATTCTTTAAATGATATTTCTCTGTTGTTATTAAAAGAAAATGTTCCGTATAATTATAAAGGGGTCACAAACTTTCAAGCACCACTGTATATAACATGCTATTTTTTTTACACCTAGCCATTTATGATGCATCAAATGCACCTTAATGATACGTAATGTTTCTCTTGTACATGTAATGTAGGCGTGAAAAACATCTACTTCTGTTGTGTACTAAAAGGACAAGACATTTTGCTTTTAACAGAAGAGTTAATAAGTCTGTAGTAAGAGGCTGTTTTACACCAGATTTGTAAATCACACATGAGACTCAGAGATGCTGAAAGAAGCAAATAATAATAATAATAATAACAACTGATGCTGTATTGAAGTCTTTCCATGCAGATGTAACCCACTCAAGTAATTGAGTTGATGGATTGATGGATTATTTGTGATAATTGAGAATAATGTTTGTTTGTTTTATTCACAATGTATTTTTTTTTCTTGCTTAATGCATATTAAGTTCAGGCATGTAAAATATACATTTATAAATGTATTGATGCATTTAATTTTGTTGCAAAACTATCAGTGTGACAGTAAAAATCTTGCCTTTTATCATTTTCCCAAAGACCCTGACAGGTGATTATTCACAAAAGTGTAAAAATATTGTGTTTTGAAGTGGGACGTAGCGCACCTGCTAACTTTAACTGTTTTTAGACGAGTACTAAACTTAAATCCTTTTAGGAACTGCAGGTCCTATAGCCATAGAAAACATAATAATGATGTATATGGATATGACACTATAGTTATAATGAGCTTATGCATTTACTTCACAAATTTACAATTACTTACTTTATTACTCCAGTAGGTCTGAAATATATATATTGTATGTTTTAATCCCCAGGATCTCTAGAACATGATGCATTGCTGTGTCTGTCATGATTAAACAATTTTGGAGAAAGTGGGTGTAGTTGTGTTTTTTTTTTTTTTTACAGTCTTCCTTTAAGGGACATTAAAGGAGACCTATTATGCTCCTTTTTACAAGATGTAAAATAAGTCTCTGATATCCCCAGAGTGTGTATGTGAAGTTTTAGCTCAAAATACCCGACAGATCATTTTTTATAGCTTGTTAAAATTGCCACTTTTAAAGGTGCAGTGTGTAGATTTTAGTGGTTGAGGTTGCCCTCATTGTGTGGCTCATGTTGTGTTTGAGGATGTTAATTAAGATGCTCAGCGGTTGTAGAATTACATTTGTGACAATAATAATAATAGTAATTTACACTGTGGGCTGTTAGTAATCACTTTATTTTATTTTGTTCCATACATGTAAATGCAGCTCAGCATGCTTTCCAGGAATTTTGCATTAGAAACAAATCGATATAACAGATCATATTGAGATTTGATAAACAAAATGAGATAGTAACCATAATCAGATAATTAGAGTAAATGGTAAAATATCATAATTCAATCATCAGCATGAATCATCTGAAAATGGAAGAAAGTTTACAATACCAGCGAGGATGTCTGTGTAATAAGCTATAAGCTGTGCTATAAAGCTGAATAATAATGTATACATCTGTAATATAAACTCATGCCATACCCACATATCCAAACATGTTGTTTTCTCAACACAGCTCAAATATATTTAGAGTCTTTAGAGAATAAGTGCTGCATTAAAAGCCCTGATGGCCGGATGATAATCATTATAATAATAATCATCTTGTTTTAAAGCAAATCATCAGAATTAAAGCTAACACATTTCCCAGAAAACCACTGGCTATGACAAACAAAGGGAAAGTGTAATGTATGGAAAATGTATGGAGTCATTTCTGCACAGGTTAGGAGAGAAAAAACAGAATAAGTCATAACAGGCAACGGATGACAGAACGATAACACTAAGTGTGTTGGAAATATTGCAAATATACAAATGTGTGAACACCACAGTGATCTTTTGTTGGAAAGAAAAAAACTGGTTTCTGTTTCTTCCAGTGTCCAGGGGCCTCATTTATAAAATGTTGCGCAGAAACCATCCTAAATTTGTTCTAAGATCATTTCGCAAAAGTGTGTAAGTGAGATTCAGAGAAAACGAGCGTGCGCACAAAAACACGTGCGTACGCCTCTCTTCCAGATGTGACATTTATAAATCGCAAATGATCTTGAAATTGTGCGCAGCTGACTGGTGTCAGATCTCCGCCTTGTAAACGCCCCCTAATTAATATCATTATCATATAAAAGAGCACACGCCAATATCCAAATTTCTATGCTTGAGAATGACGAGCACAAAGAAAAAAAAACTTTACTGAGTCTGAAATTGAGGTCCTGCTGGCGGAGGTAGAGGTTCGTGCGGGGACGCTTTTTGGGAGTCTCTCAAGTTCAAGTTCAAGTACTTTATTGTCATTGTGTACACAACGAAATTCCTCTTGTGACAACCCCGAGGTGCATAAAAAATAAAAACAGTATAAATAGTTGACAAAACATATATAAAAAAATTTGATAATAATTAGTCACACATTGCCTCATAGATTATTTTACATGATCAGGTTGGGAGTCTCTCCAGTGGGCTTTCACACAAAACTAAATTTGTGGCATGGCAGTGTAGCTATAGCGCAGGCTGTGAACGAGGTAGGGGGGGCAGCAAAGGTCCCTAAAAGACGTAAAAAAAAAATGGGCTGACTTGAAATTACAGTCCAAAAAACGCGTTGTCTTCTCATTGCACGGTCCATTCTGCTTCTTGCAAACTACTACTTCATAGGCCATTTTATAGGCCATATATGCATAGGAATTATTAACATGCGTGGATCCAAATTATTTCATAATGTGTAATTATTCTTTGGACAAACAATGTGTGTGTGGTTAGATTTTTTCTATTGACTATTATCAAAATTACTACTAGAAACAACAGAAATAATAATAATATTAGTAGTGGTGGTAGTAGTAGTAGTAATTATTAAACGATAAGGTTACCAAAAGTAAGAATAAACTACGAATTCAAGTAAAATTTTCAGTCATCTTATAAAAAGTGAGTTATCCTACTTTTAAAATCACTTGCTATGACAACTAATAAAAAGTGTAGTATCACAAAATTCTAGCAAAACTTAAAAAAAAAAAACATTATAGAAAGAAAAATTGGACGTTTCATATCATAATAAAATAAATTATTACACGATTATGGTCTCAGGTCTGAAAAAAACAGCATGTGATTTGGAATTTCTTTATATTTACAGTTTACTAATGCTTCTCAAATGTGCCAATAATGTACTGACACAAACATATCTAGTGTATTTTATACAAATATAACTGATGTAAATGACAAAAACAAAGTTTAAGGCTGATGTCTCTATTCATTTTCACAGAAGCAAAGCAGCAGATGTTATAAATAAAAACAGTTAACAATGTTATTGAATAGAATATATTAAAACCGTTATTGAACGATAGATTCTTATAGGCTACACGGACAAAACAGTCGGAGATGTTTATGATTTTTTTTCCCCCAATAGTAGTAAAACAAGACGTCGCAAGTTCTCTTGTAAAATTAAATGATAAAAAACAACAACAAGGAATAAACTGTGTAGCCTAGACTGCGAGTAAACAACTCTCAACATTAGGCTACTAAAAAGGTCAGTTTAATCTCGCAAAAACTCCCGTTAATAAAAAAAATCTGACTACACTGCACAATTAATCTCTCACACTGCATCTTTGTTGTTTGATGAATTCGGTGCTTGCACGTACACCGCTTTTATTAGATATTCAAATAGCTGCAGTACTCTGACTTCGCCACAAGGAAAAGTGCGTATGCCTGCTCAGACCTTGACGTGGCGGTAAGCACTTTTCCACGTCAAAGACCGTCTTTATAAATATGAGCTTTGGCATGGATTTAAGCGTACGCACACTCTAAGATCAAATCTGAGCGTACACACGCTTTATAAATGAGGCCCCTGACTTTTTGAGCTAGTTTCAGGTCTGTGGTTTAGGATGTAGTTGAGCTGAAAGAAAACCTGGTAACCCTGAACATGAGAAATAAACTCACGGTCTATGTTCAAACAAAGGTGCAACTTCAGTCAGAATGTCAATGCACCAGTCAACCCCACGATCTGTGTTATACATGTGCACAACTTCCCCTCTTACCTGTTCAAACCGGGCCTTGGCCTGTCTAGGATTTTTCTGACTGGTAATCCACTTGACCTTTGCCATGTGGTCCACATAGATTTCATGTTTATTCATATTATCTATGACATAATTCACCCATTGTTTCTTCTTTTTTGTCACGTCACCTGGTTTTATGTGGTTCAGCACATCTAACATAGCCTCACGCAGTGCACTGCAATATTCACCATAAAACACTGCATTCGCATTCACATAGAATTCATCCTCACCAAAGTGAACCACCATTTTTGTCCGAATATCTGTTTCTGTGTTTTGGGGAAGTGTGTGTTTGCCTAATGCATCCATTGCCTGCTGATTATATCTTCGTAGATTAGTAATATGATGGCTTTGTATAAAGTTAAACAGCACCTTGTAATGAAATTTAAGAATGTCATTGTTGAAGACATGCTCGCCTCTTTTCGACCTTCCCAGTTCTTCCTTCAGCTCCTGACTGTATTTTGGAACGATGATATGGATCTTTCTTAACATGTCTTTCTTGATCTCCTCCACTATTTTCTCTCTCTCTTTCTGCTGAGCTGGAGTTAGAGGTTTTGTTCCCCTTTTGGAACCTTTGATCACATATTCAGTAATCATTTCCTTGCTGACCTCTGTGGAGAAAAGAAAAAAAACTAAATTTGTCCTTGCTATGATTTAAATGTAGAACAGTGAGAAGAGCAGAAATAACACACACCTCTCACATTTCTGAGTCCAGAAAACTCATCTGCAGCTGCTGCTGGTTTATCATGTACAGTCGACTTCTAAATATGGAAAGATAAAACATTTAAATCCAAACTTGGTAACACTTTAGAATAGGTAACACTTGTTAACTATTAACTACGACTTTTCCCCTCAATAAATTCTTAATTTGCTGCTTATTAATAGTAAGGTAGTTGTTAAGTTTAGGTATTGGGTAGGATTAGGGATGTAGAATAAGGCATTAATATGTGCTTAATTACTACTAATACATGGCTAATATTCTAGTAATATGCATGCTAATAGGTGTAACTGTAAAATAAAGTGTTACCAAAAACTCTGTTACCATGGACTGGCATGATAATTATACCATACCATATTTATACATGATGTAAAGAATAACACATGATAGAACATGCTGCTGTATGAAAATAATCCACTTCAGGAACTCTGAGCTCATAAGAGACGATTACATGCTTAAAATCAAAACTGGAAACCAATAAATAGTAGAGAGTACAGAAGTCGTACATGATGGTTCATGCAGGAGAACAACATAAAATAATTTTTAAAAAATGATATCCAACTGAACTCTGATAATAACAGGAGTGTACTAGGATTTTTATGTGTTTTTGAAGCTCAGTTCATATCAACGTTTTTAACTGCAGACTTTTTTTATAATATTAGGAGAATTTGCTTTACTATCTGTCAATCTTTGAATATATAATATTGAAATATGACTCACATTCACAATGTTTTCAAGGGCCTTCTCTTTCTCCTTTATCACCGCTTCATTCCCTTCATACAGTGCCAACACCAGCTCCACTGCCTCTTTTACCGTCCCGATGACCGGAACGATGTCCATGAACCCCATCCATACTGTGTCATCTTCCAGAGGCGTAGCCATCATTTCAGAAGTGAGGGACAGACATGTAATATAACATTACAATATAATAACATTTCTGTAATATACTGTATATACACTGCCCTCCAAAAGTTTGGAAACGCCCTAGAAAAGTGGGGTTTTGGACGATATCACACTTCCAAGCTTCACCCCAAGCACAAGCTGTGCAAATCCTATTTGGAGAGGAAACAGTCAGCTGGCATCATGTCTACAGCTTTCCTGTAGCTCAAACAGTAGAGCATGGCGCTAGCAACGCCAAGATCATGGGTTCGATTCCCAGGGAAAGCAAGAGCTGATAAAATGTAAAACTGTAACTTGAATGCAATGTAAGTCGCTTTGGATAAAAGCGTCTGATAAATGCATAAATGTAAATGTAAATATCTGTCATGGAATGGCCTCCACAATCACCCGACCTCAACCCAATTGAGCTACTAGGAACTGGACCGTGATGTCCGTAAGAAGTGTCCAACCAGTGTGAATTATCTTTGGGCAATACTTCAGGAGGATTGGAGTAATATATCAAGTCAATGTTTGAATAAACTGACAGCTCGGACGCCCAGATTATGCAGAGCTGTAATAGCTGCTAATGGTGGATATTTTGATGAATCGAAAATTTTAGTTTTTTCTATGTATAAACTGTTTATGTAATAAAATATATTTTCGTAGTTTGTGTTGTCCCTTATCAGTGCAAAATTATCACAAATTAAAAAGAATTCATGTCAATATTGTCCAAAACCCCATTTTCTAGGGCGTTTCCAAACTTTTGTAGGACAGTGTATGCAGGCTTGGTGTACAGAAGAGATTTCTTTAAAAAATATAAAAAATCTTACTGTTCAAAAACTAAATTTTTTGTCTTAGGCCTATTTCTAGATTTTAATTGGCTAAGAAATCAGATACACTGCTGGACAATAACCAATAATAATGTTTGTATAATAACAAATAATAAAATTTGTTTAGCCTATATACTACAAACACTTTTTTTATCATATAATAAGGCAGAACAGTTTCTATACTGTAATAAATGCTATGTCAATTAGCACTGCATTGTTCATATACTTTATTTATTACCTGGAGATTTATTTATTACATAAACACGAATAAACCATATATTGTCGCAATCGTATATTTAATGTCTTCATGTTTCCAAACATTTCTGTTTTTCTGTGAAAACAACTGTTTTCATACAGCTATAGACGCTTTTGTCCATATTAGGGATTTCCTTTTCTGCACGAGAGCGCCCTCTGGCTTTGAGTATGAATCAATCATAATAACTGCATGTAATGAATGTTCATCTCGCCTTATTCTGGGTCCGAATAAAACATCAGGTCATGCACAGACTATCCTGTCTCTTTGAATTCAAATCTATATTTATTCACACCGACTCTTGAAAACCTCTATGCGAACACACTTACCTGAAAAAGTGTGGGGGGGGACTTCACATGATATTAAAACTGAGTGGGACTCGTCCCTCACGTGCTCTTCTTCAGTCGCAGTGGCCATGCTGTTCTGTCTCTGTATCTAAAACCTGTAAAGAGAAGAAGTGCTGGGCTTTTATAGGGCTGTGTTCCTCCGTTCTACATCAACACTAATAAGTATTTGGAAAATTAAGCCACACGAACAAATGGATGAATTTCACTGCATTTGAAAACATGTTAAGCCAAGTGACATTTATTTTGAAGAAAGCACAAAACATTTCCCCAAAAATAGATTATGTTTAGAAAATACAAATAATAGATATACTGGTCATAATTAGACAAATGTATTTTGACCCTCAGTAGTGGCTTTATTAAAGATCACACAGTTACAGTGTTTAGTTTCTGTAACAGCTGCAGTGGAAGTTTCCTCCATCTTTCAACTAAATAAACGTTTATCTCAGAGATAGTCATTATCTCATTTAATAGAGCAGAAATCAGCATTGTCTATATTCTCAAAAATAAATGTATCTTACCTGTTCGTATGTTTCTGACTGTATAGTTTCCTCAGCAGTGTCAGTCAGTCACTAGCTGTGATCAGTGCTCTCTCTGTAACGAGCAGCACTTTATATACAGTCTCTATTGAAGGGTTTGTTTGTTTTTAACAGGGTGTTACCTTTCCAGGAAAGGAACGTCCTCTTACAAAAATTATTATGGCTGCATCCAAAAACTAAAGCCTCTTTCACACAGAGATTCTGGAAAATACATGGGTCATGTGTTCCGGGAATCATCCCGGGATCGTTTGATTTTGGTTCATTCACACTGCCAGTGATTTTCCGGAATCTGTAAAGATCCCGTAAAGACACGTGACATTTTGCAAAGTGCGACACACTTTCCAAAAGGCCGTGGGCATTGTTTACATGGCATCAAGACAAGAAATTAAATACTTCTGTCCAGTTGTTGTTAAATTTACATGAATTTTTTTTTTCTTCGCTGGGGCACCTGAGTCTTCTCCTTCCATTTCTGCCACTGATGCTAGATTCAACTTCCCGCATCTACTACCTGCGCAGAAATCAACAGCGCAACTGGGTTGTAGGTTGCCAGGTTGAGGTCACAAATGGTTTGAAATTTGTGTATTGTTGATTGTGTGAGGTGATGCGCTGGGTGATTAGTTCCATACAAGATCTGGCAACTGTACAACCTCGGAATAAAATATTGATGTGATTATTCATATAACTAGATTTGGGCCATATAAATTATGGGAGTTTCCCGGGAGAAATAACAAAATGGGAAGTGTTGATAGGTATGGTGACGTCATGTCATTTTTCGTCGTTTCGTCGTGTTGATCTGCCTTCAAAACACCCGGTAAAAGAGTTGCATGATAACGCGCGTCATCAGCCTTTACGGCATTGGTTCTGGCTTTTGTTCACACTGGGACTGAACCCGGTGTTGTGCCCAATTCTGACCCCTGCCAGATTATTACCCCCCTAGTATTGGTAGGTTTAGGGTTAGGTGTGGGGGAGGGGTTAGGATTAGGCAATCAGATAGTGATTTCAATGAGAGGGGTAATAATTTGGCAGGGGGTCGAAAATGGGCACAACACCGGCAATGTTACGAGATCCCCAATCCGGGATCAATCCCGGAATTAATCCCGGGACGTGTTTGCTTTCAAACAGAAGGCACTCCAGCATTTTTCCAGGACCAATGTGCAGTGTGAAAGGGGCTGCCTTATGAGGCAATGACTTTGCAAGCAGCGTTTTAGCACGAAGGCACCTCACAAAACTGATTTCAGACAGGCTTCTGAGGCAGCATAACGGTTTAATGATTACCGGGTGCTGGACACAGGAAAACACAGGGCTTAAATACTTAGAACGAAATGAGGAAATCAATGAGACACAGCTGGAATCAAATCAAACATAATAGGCACAGGAACAGGAAAAACCATATATGGGCATAAACACGGGAGAACCTGGGACATGGAGAGAACATGGGGAACAAAACACAAGACACAGAGACACAGGACTGACATTAGGCCTAATTATGCCTATATTATTATTAGTAGTAGTAGTAGTAGTATTAATAATAATAAAATTAAACTGTTTGTCATTTCTCTTTATTTCTGTTTAAGTAAAATCTAATTATCAAAAATGTTCGTATTTCGATTTGGTGTTAAATCAAACTAAAGTCATTCAAATAAAGAAATATTCTAAGGCCCATTTATTCAAAATAACTGCTTTGATCTGATCTGATCTGATCTTAAACTAGACAGATTGGAGATTAATACTAATAAACATGCCGCTACAATAAAAACCATTACATTAAAATATATTTAAAACAGTGCATTTCTATGATCAGTCAGTAACTTCAGCAGCATGCAGATGCTTGTTTATGTCACATAATGTAACGATGGCCTAAATCATTGGTGAAGCAATGTGTCACCGTAATAATTGATTGATTTTTAATCTTTTTTTGTCAGCCAACACCCTTTGGCCTAAAGTATTTACTTGAAGGACCCCCTGAGATTTTAGGTAAATATTTCAATAATTTGCTCATACACACTGAAATCATTTCACCAAGTTTTATGTCGAAAACCAATGGATTTTAAACAAATAGAAAATATTGGTTCATCTGGACTTGCTCAAAGTCGCAGGTATAGACAAAGACAATGTGCTTAAGTAAACAAACAATTTTAATGTTTGTTTATCACATGTCTTAATCACTGTGCTGCAAAAAATGTATGTAAACTCAGTAAGTGACAACCTTGTTGCATTACCTGGAAAACTTACAAATGTTTTGTTTAGTGTTGAGTTTCATGAGTCTGTTGTTTGTTCCTTCCTGCATATTTGAACACTTTACAACATCTTAAAAACATACAATCACTGTTTTAATGTGTTCAAATATGGAGGATTTTTCTGAAGAACAGTTAGCAGTTTAACTGCCCAGAACAAACACTCATGAAACAGAGTAGTTGTGGGTTTTCAAGGTAACAGCAATAAGGTAGTCACTTATTGAGTTTACTTTCATTTTTTTATTTTTTTCCAAACAACCTGAATCTTTTTTTACTTTTTTAAAAACAGTTCTGTTAAACAATTTGTTGCAAGATTTAAGTGTATTTCATGGCCAAAGAATAAATAAGTCTTAACACACTTGTATGGGAACTACGAGCTTTTTATTTTAACGTTAAAAGTTTACATTTGCAATGACACTCGTAAACATAAATCAAAATGACAGTATCTTACAATATTTACATAATACATTGGCAATCAAAAGAGTTCAATAGTTATAAGTGACAATTATTGAGGTCCGAACATCTGGGGTGGAGTAGGGGTGTGGAAACCTTTGACTAAAAGGTTTTGTGGGTGATTTGGACAGTTGTTTTGGTATCACAAAAAAAAAGAATAAAAAACAAAGAAAAACAAAACAGCGTGTGATTGTACAATCCTCTCTTCCACACTCAATAACCAGGGTTAGGGTTAGGTGTACTTAACCCTGACTTCTGAAAATGTTCATAACACAGAAAGCATTGTTTGCTCCTCCATGATCTATCCTAACCCTAGAAGGCACTCCACATCTGGCCACGGCGTTTAAGAAGCAATCCATTACAATACTGCTGCGGTTGTTGTTGAAGGCATGGAAGAAGACTATAAGATGGCTGCAGCTATTGATACCCTCATGAATGACAATTCTCCATCTAAACCAAAACATATACGACGCAAGTTTGAACACCGCATGCAGAGCGGGGGTGGATCTCGCCAGTGCCACTCCAGACCCAGTGCCCAGCCCACCATCTCCCCACTGCGTCCTCCAGCCATCCTCCAGCGTTGCCGTGGTCGGAGTATCCCTTGACTTCGCCTCCACCGTGGCTCATCTGTCCACTGGCTCCGCCGGGCTCTCTCGTCCCTCCAGCTCCGCCTTGGTCTGTCGTCGACCATCCTGCGCCTCGGGACTCCACTCCTCCGGCTCCGTCAGGCTCCTCCATCCCCTCGGCTCCTCCTAGGTCCTCTGTTTCTCCGGCTCAACCGCGGCCATCTGGATCCCCGTCTCTGCCTCGGTCGCCAGCACCATCTGCACCACCTTGGTTCCCCTGGATCCTCACCATCGCCCTGGCTCATCGGCTCTCCATCTCCACCTCAGGCTCCTCCTCCACCTGCTCCACTGCCGTTGGTCATCCCCCTGGAGTCGGCGGCCATTCCTCCTCCATGGCTCCTTCCTCCGTCTGCTCCACCGTGGGCCGTCATCATGGCTGTGGCTTGGGTCCTGCTGTGCTCCGCCTGCTCCGGGCCCCTCCTGTCGTCTCCCTGGCTCCTCCCTCCTTCGTCGCCCCCCTGGTCTCTGCCCGTCGGCCCCCTCCGGGGTGTCCGTCCTCCTCCTAAGCCTCCTCCTAAGCTCCCACCTATGCCTCCCTCTCTTGTTGTCTATGGTGCGAGGACTCTCCTTCCGGGAGGGAGCAAAATGTCAGGATGGACCCGTTTTGTCATGTGTTTCAGTTCCTGTTTTGCCTTATTTGGTCTTGTTCCTGTCCTTGTTTAGTTTGTTTATTAGTTGATTCCCCGCACCAGTCTGTCCCTCGTTAATTTTAGTATATAATGTGTAGTCCTTTCTATGTTTCCTGGTCAGGTCGCAAACATCATCCCATGTGCTTTGTGTCTCCTATGCACCCTGTGTTCCCAGTGATTGGATTATTAAAGTCTGTTTTGTTGAAGTGATCTCTACGTCTCCTCGCTTCCAGCGCCTGAGAAACATGACAACAGGACTCGACTTTGACCATTTTTGATGTTCCAAAAATCTTTGTTTAGGTTATTAAGCATCTTCTCTAGCAAAATGACCAGTTAGTTTCAGGAAAAATAATAATGTGTGTATATGATATATGTATATACCAGACATGTTCACAAGTCTCTGAGGTCCAAGTCCAAGTCACGTCTCAAGTCTTTGTTCTATTTATTAGAAACAGTTCTTTCAGCTTGTTATTGAGGCTAAATCAGTTTTGAAATACTGATTTCACAATATGATTCCCCCCCCCCCCAAAAAAAAAAAAAACTTTAACAAAATTTACGACAAATTAGAAATAAAAAGGTGTCCATTTATTAATTGTCAGATAAAATGCTGCACATTTCTTTGTAAAATTGAAATATGTCAAACAACAAAACTAAATTTTAAAACAAACCCCAATTAATCAAATGAATTACACAAAATAAATAAATCTCATATAAACAAACTAACGCTTTGTCTGTGCTCTTTTTCAATTTAACCACTGTATTTTAAACACAACACAATCCAAACAAAGAGGCTGCATACATCCAGCATGAGCAGTTTTTCATCTAAATTGGATTGTATAATTTCGAAATTTGAAGCAAAAACAAAATGGTCTGACTTTAGTTTTGTGAAACTATTCTACATAAAACATCTGTATGAAACAAACCAGCAGACAGTTGTTATATACTCACATTTTGTTTTTAGAATTTGAATTGCTTCCCTCAGGCAGGCGATATAGAGTGCCCAAGTGGAGGACTGTTAAAGCTTCTAGGTCTTTTGTTTCAAATGCAGTTATGAGTGTAAATACTTTTTTGAAACAAAGATAAAGGTGTACCATGAGTTTTAATAGTATATGAAGAATTATTGTAAATGCCCGGGATTTGTGATGGTTTGTGATGTTTTCTGTTTTATAAAATTTGTATGTTTGTGAGGTTGAAGCTGCTTAAATTGCCCTGTAAAGGGACAAATAAAGATATTACTACTACTACTACTACAGAGAAGACAGGCTGAATTAATGCAGATCCACTCTCTGCCAGTAGGTGGCGCTTGAACATCAATAAAACATTGTTTCCTTGGTTGCCGCTGTAAACAAAGCAGCGCTGCGGTTATGAACACTACTTTAATATGCATTATACGGAGGCAAGATGAAAAGAAAATACCATCTAAACTTTTTTTAAGACAGCCAGTTTCCCTCAGTGATACATTCATATAAACTCCTATACCAAATGACTTGCGTTCTTTACGAGTCTCACGAGTCACAAGTCCAAGTCAAGTCTCGAGTCAGCTGTTCACGAGTCCAAGTCAAGTCCCAAGTCTTTATTTATGCGACTTAAGTGCGACTCGAGTCCAAGTCGCAGACTCAAGTTTCCATCTCTGGTATATACACACACACACACTTTTGATATATAATTGCCACCACATCATGTGTGACCCTCTCAACTTGCATACATGTGAATTGTGAAGTAAACCATCTTGTGAATGGACATCACAGACTACGTTTACATGGACATCAATACTCCGATTTTAAAACGATTAAGACAATACTCTGATTAAGAATCTACCATGTAAACAGAGATTTTTGATTACCTTAATCCGGCTAAAGTCATAATCGAAGTAAACACAAATCGAATTAAGACGTGGAGTATTCCTATTTTAGTCGCATTATTGAAGTGCAGTACAGACATGTACACACTGTAATCAAACTATTAGCATCGTGTAGGACTTTTCACCGCATTTTGCGACAGGATACACACAGCAGTGTGTGTACAGGTGCATCTCCATAAATTATAATGTCATGGAAAAGTTCATTTATTTCAGTAATTCAACTCAAATTGTGAAACTCGTGTATTAAATAAATTCAATGCACACAGACTGAAGTAGTTTGAAGGTCTCTGCACACTGAGTCCGAAATTTTCGCATGCGTTTTTTCGTATTCGCAATCCTAAAAATTCGTAACGCACAGAGACCTTGCACACTGAGTCTGATGCGTATTAATTAATCTGTTGTGAAAAACTTCACAAAACAGTAACGTTAGCCTACTAAATAGAGTCTTCAAGCATTGAGGATGATTTTTTGTTCTCTTGCTTCCTAAAAATAGAAAAAAGGAAATATTGGGTCCGTCCAATCCTAAAATATAGAGAGGATGGAGAGTTCCTCTCCTTATTAAGGAGCAGCGGGATTATCACGGGCGATTCAAAGTTTACTTCAGGACGTCAGTGGCTCAGTTTGATGCTTTGCTAAATATACTAGAGCCACATATTAAAAAGAAGACCACCAATTTCTGTGAACTCAGTGTGCAAGGATCTATATACAGTGCTGTGCTGCGAGATGAAGTGGATGAACTTGACAATCATCATTCTGGATTTTGGTGTTCGCTTGTGGCTCTGAACTGTCAAAACACCTCTCAAAATGCTTGCCACGGATGCGAAAAACACAAAAAATCGAACCCGATCCGAATTTTTTTATGACGGACGAAAATTTCGGAGGCAGTGTGCAAACGTGATTGACATAACGTGAGGTCGTATTTATTTTTCAATGTGCGAAAATTTCGGATGAAAAATTCGGACCCAGTGTGCAATGGCCTTAAGTCTTTGGTTATTTTAATTGTGATGATTTAGGCTCAAATTTAACAAAAACCCACCAATTCACTATCTCAACAAATTACAATACTTCATAAGACCAATAAAAAAAACATTTTTAGTGAATTGTTGGCCTTCTGGAAAGTATGTTAATTTACTGTGTATGTACTCAATACTTGATAGGGGCTCCTTTTGCTTTAATTACTGCCTCAACTCGGCATGGCATGGAGGTTGTGGCACTGCTGAGGTGGTATGGAAGCCCAGGTTTCTTTGACAGTGGCCTTCAGGTCATCTGCATTGTTGGGTCTGGTGTCTCTCATCTTCCTCTTGACAATACCCCATAGATTCTCTATGGGGTTCAGGTCAGGCGAGTTTGCTGGCCAATCAAGCACAGTAACACCATGGTCATTGAACCAGCTTTTGGTACCTTTGGCAGTGTGGGCAGGTGCCAAGTCCTGCTGGAAAATGAAATCAGCATCTCCATAAAGCTTGTCAGCAGAAGGAAGCATGAAGTGCTCTAAAATCTCCTGGTAGATGGCTGCGTTGACTGTGGACTTCAGAAAACACAGTGGACCAACACCAGCAGATGACATGGCAGCCCAAATCATCACTGACTGAGGAAACTTCACACTGGACTTCAAGCAACATGGATTCTGTGCCTCTCCACTCTTCCTCCAGACTCTGGGACCTTGATTTCCAAATGAAATGCAAAATTTACTTTCATCTGAAAAGAGGACTTTGGACCACGGAGTTCTTTTTCTCCACAGCCCAGGTAAGATGCTTCTGACGTTGTCTCTGGTTCAGAAGTGGCTTGGTAGCCCTTTTCCTGAAGACGTCTGAGCGTGGTGACTCTTGATGCACTGACCCCAGCTTCAGTCCACTCCTTGTGACGCTCTCACAAGTGTTTGAATCAGCTTTGCTGATTACACCCCCCAGCTCTTAATGCATTGTGTTGCCTTCTTGAGCATCAGTGAATGTTTTCACCTTATATAATAGTTATGTTTGAGTCCCCCAGTTGTCCTCAGTGTAAAAAGACGGATCTCAAAATCATACAGTCATTGTTGGAAAGGGTTAAAATATAAAAAAAGATGCTGGAAAACCAAAGAATGTGCAGGAGCTGTGTAACGGAGTTGAGGCGGAAGCCGAAGTAGAATCCATATGCAGAGTTTATTAAACAGTTCCACAAATCCAAACTCAGTGTCAGCAAAGCAAGCGGTGAGGTCGATACACAAGGAGGCAGTCCAAACAGGCAAACAGATAAAAGTGCAATCCAAAAGAGAAGTCAAGAGAAACAGGCAAACTGGTCATACACAGGAGAACTAGACAGAGATATGAACGCTTGGTAAGGCAGGGTAAACTGGCAATACTTCGCAAGGATGCAATGTGGTGGCCAGGTTAATATGGCCGCCAAACAGGAAGTAACTGCAGAGGAAGAGCTCACAGTCAAAACTCAGGCGAGAGCTCCCTCTGCTGGCGTGGTGTTACAGAACCCCCCCCTCTAGGAGCGACTCCTGGCGCTCTACGTGGACGTCCCCGTGGTCGTGGCGCTGGACGGTCGGGCCTGGCTCGATGAAATTCCTCTATGAGTGATGGGTCCAGAATATCAGAAGCAGGTATCCATGATCTCTCCTCTGGTCCGTAGCCCTCCCAGTCCACCAAGTATTGAAGCCGACCCCCTCTACGCCTTGAGTCCAGCAGCAGATTTACCCTATAAGCTGGCAATCCGTCGATGTCCAGCGGAGGTGGTGGCTCTTGGGACTCCGCGTTGGGGTCGGCATTCGGGTGGACCGGTTTGAGGAGCGAGACATGAAAAGATGGAGAGATGCGGTAGTTAGCAGGAAGCTCAAGCTGATATGTGACCTCATTTATTTGTTTTAAAATTTTGAATGGGCCAACATACCTTGGGCTGAGCTTCCTGCTCGGCAGACGTAGCTTGATGTCCCTGGTGGAGAGCCAGACCCTTTGTCCCGGTTGGTAGGGAGGATGTGGACGCCTTCTTCGATTGGCCTGGAGTTCTTGTACTCGTACAGCTCTTTGAAGATGAACATGAGCGCTGTCCCACACCCTCTCGCTACGACGTATCCAGTCATCCACTGCTGGAACAGAAGAAGGTTCGCCAGACCACGGGAACAAAGGGGGTTGATATCCGAGCACACATTGAAAGGGGTGAGTCCTGTAGAGGCATGAGTGAGGGAATTTTGAGCATATTCCGCCCATGGTAGGAATTCCTCCCACCGGTTTTGTTCCCGGCTGCAGTAAGATCTCAAGTATCTACCGATCTCCTGGTTCAATCTCTCGACTTGACCGTTTGACTGGGGATGATATCCTGACGTCAAACTCACGTTAATGTCCAATTGACGACAAAAGGCTTTCCATACCTGGGAAGTGAACTGAGTTCCTCGATCAGAAACAATGTCTTCGGGTAAACCATAAATTCGGAAGACCTGATGAAATAATGCTTGAGCTGTCTCCATGGCAGTTGGTAAACCCTTGAGGGGAATGAGGCGGCAAGACTTGGAGAATCTGTCAATGATGACCAGAATGGTTGTGAAATCTTTGGCGGGGGGCAGATCAGTCACAAAGTCAATTGACAGATGGGACCATGGACGTTGAGGAATAGGTAGTGGCTGCAGCAGACCAGATGGAAGTTCCTTTGGGGTCTTAGACTGTGCACAAATTTGACAAGCCTTCACGTAATCTGTTATTTCTCTATTCATTGCTGGCCACCAGAAAGCATTGTGGATCAATTTGATGGTACGAGAGATACCTGGATGGCCTGAGTTGATGGATGTATGGACCCATTGCATGACCCGCTGTCGTAGTACCTGGGGAACATACTGCTTGTTGGGTGGGCACCTGGCAGGCGGAGGATCTTGTTGAGTGGCCCTTTGAATTTCCTCCATGATGTCCCAGTTTACAGGAGCAATAATGACTGAGGGAGGCAAGATGGGTTCTGGTGAATGTTCTTGGAAGGGAGGATCATGGCGCCTGGAGAGGGCATCTGCTTTACTATTCTTGCTTCCTGGACGATATGTGACAGTAAACTGGAATCTTGAGAAGAATAATGACCATCTGGCCTGACGTGGATTTAGTCTTTTGGCACTTTTTACATACTCAAGGTTTTTGTGATCTGTGATAACCTGAAATGGATGAATGGCTCCCTCCAGCCAATGTCTCCACTCCTCTATTGCCGCTTTCATGGACAGTAACTCCTTGTTACCAACATCATAGTTCCTCTCAGCAGAAGTAAGTTTCCTTGAAAAGAAAGCACATGGATACAACTTAGCTGGTTGACCATGACGTTGTGATAGTACTCCTCCAATTCCACAGTCTGAAGCATCCACCTCCAGTACAAATGGCAGGTTAGGGTCAGGGTGTTTCAAGATAGGGGCCGACGTGAAGCTTGATTTGAGTTTTGTGAAAGCGGCGGTAGCTTCGTTTGACCATCTCAACTTGGATGGTTTCCCCTTCAGGAGAGATGTCAACGGTGATGCAATCATGCTGTAGTTTCTGATGAAACGGCGATAGAAGTTTGCAAAACCTAGAAATCGTTGAAGTTCCTTAATTGTTGATGGTTGAGGCCATTCCGTAACTGCATGAATCTTGGAATTATCCATCTCGACTCCATGATGACTTATGTGATATCCTAAGAAAGTGGTGTGCTGTACATGGAATTCACATTTCTCTGCTTTCACAAAGAGCTGGTGTTCTCGAAGACGAGAGAGGGTGGTTTGAACATGTTTAATGTGTTCATCTTCAGACTTGGAATATATAAGGATGTCGTCTATATAGACAATCACATACTGGTTCAACATGTCCCTGTAGATTTCATTGATAAATGATTGGAACACAGCTGGGGCGTTGGCTAGCCCAAACGGCATCACCAAGTACTCATAGTGACCTCCTGTGGTGAGAAAAGCTGTCTTCCACTCATCCCCTTCTTTGATGCGAATGAGATTATAAGCACTCCTCAAGTCTAGCTTGGTGTAAATCTTAGCCTCTCGAAGCTGTTCTAATGCGGCAGGAACAAGTGGAAGAGGATAGCGGAATTTTACAGTAACATTGTTGAGACCTCGGTAATCAATGCAAGGTCGTAGACCTCCATCCTTCTTCTCAACGAAGAAGAACCCCGCTGCTGCTGGAGAGGTAGAGGGCCTAATAAAACCAAGGTTCAAAGCCTCTTCAATGTAATCTTCCATAGCCTTGGATTCATGGCGTGATAGTGGGTATACCTTACTCTTGGGTGGCATGGCATGGGGTAGAAGATCGATGGTGCAATCCCAGTGACGGTGAGGTGGTAGCTGTGAAGCTTTGCTCTTACTGAACACATCTGAAAAGTCCTGATAGTAGGCAGGGATTTTAACACTGAAGGCAGAAGCTGGATCTTCAGCAGATGTTGTGAGACATGGTTGAGGCATATTGACGGGCATGCAATGGCTTCGACAAAATTCAGACCAGTGAGTCAATTCTCCATGATTCCAGGATAATACAGGATCGTGAGTGGATAGCCAGGGGTATCCTAGGATGATTTCAAATCGGGGTGAATCAATGATATAGAAAGAAATGCTTTCTCTGTGGAACAATCCAATCTGTAACTGAGCAGGTGCAGTTTGTCGAGTTGTTCCTGGTAATTTTTCAACAACTCGCTCTGATAAGCGAAAGCTGCTTGGAGCTGAGAAACCTCTGCTGGATTCATTGGTGGCGAAGTATTCTGTAACGGAGTTGAGGCGGAAGCCGAAGTAGAATCCATATGCAGAGTTTATTAAACAGTTCCACAAATCCAAACTCAGTGTCAGCAAAGCAAGCGGTGAGGTCGATACACAAGGAGGCAGTCCAAACAGGCAAACAGATAAAAGTGCAATCCAAAAGAGAAGTCAAGAGAAACAGGCAAACTGGTCATACACAGGAGAACTAGACAGAGATATGAACGCTTGGTAAGGCAGGGTAAACTGGCAATACTTCGCAAGGATGCAATGTGGTGGCCAGGTTAATATGGCCGCCAAACAGGAAGTAACTGCAGAGGAAGAGCTCACAGTCAAAACTCAGGCGAGAGCTCCCTCTGCTGGCGTGGTGTTACAAGCTGGAGGATTTTGACCAATGAGGGACTAATGAACAACTATCACAAAATATAAAACAGCCGCAAATCATCCAGGAAACAACACAGATTATTAAGATTCAAGGGTGTGTAAACTTTTGAACTGGGAACTTTTTATAAATTCAGTTATTATTTTGTCTTGTGGAAAATGTATAAACATCTGTTATGTGAAATAGCTTATTCGTGACAGTATTAATTAAAAAATAACATGCAATTTTCTTCATCCCTCTTATTTTGATAAAGTTATTAACATTTTACATATTCTGCAAGGGGCATGTAAATTTATGAGCTCAAACCAGGGGCGGACTGGCCATCCGGAGAACCGGGAGAATTCCCGGTGGCCTGGCAGCCAATTTGGCCCGCTGTCCTACATTTTTATTTATTTTTTTATGTTGTTTTTGCCTGCCGAATTTATACTAAAGTGATTATTTCCGAATTTGCCATTCAATAATAAAACTCCAATAAATCATGAATCGGCTAGTCTTCTTGGCTGGCAACGCGATTCTCCTCGTGCACCACCAAAAGGCTTCTTGGCTGGCATCCGCGCGTCCGCCAAAAGACTCGCGAGACTCAAGAATATAGTAGAAGCGCCCAGGTGGAGCAGAGACGCAAAACTGTCCTGTTTATGTCTCCAAGTGCAGGTCAGTTACATCTGTAAATAGACAGACTATTGTAGTTTTGTCTTAGCTTACTTAGTTAAACTGCTAGCAAATGTTAGCAGTAGCAGTCAATTGCTGCAAAATTACCAAAATGACAATTACTATTGTAAAGAGTAGGACTTTAGCAGACAAATATTCACATAATTTTATAACAGGTTTGGAGGGAGCTAAGACAGACAACAACACAACCCTTACGAAAATTAACCGTGGTTTCACTTAAAATAAAACCAAAAACCCTATAGTTAAACCATGGTAATCACAAATTAACAATGGTTTTGCTACACTATATAGCTTCACCATGGTATTTGTAGTAAAACTCTGGTTACAAATGGTAATCAATCTGCCAAAAAAACATGGTTACTATACTTTTACTATAGACCTAATAAAACCATGGTTAATTTTCCTTAGGACTAAACTTGTGATAATGCAAAAACATGTTAAGTATTACGATTTTTCTATAAAGCTATATTCAAGATGTAGCTATTATTATACTAATTTTGAAATTTAGGAAAGATAAAACAAGAACACATAGTCCTAATGTAATACTCAGGGGCGGACTTAACCAATAGGTGAGGTAAGTGGCCGCTTAGGGCCCCGGGGAATCAGGGGGCCCCATCTGATATTGCTGAAACATATTTGCAGCGTTGAACAATGCAGCCAATCACAGACATATCTGTTGCAATATTAGATGTTTGCCTACAAGACCACAACTGGCACTGCACCAATATACCTAAACTCGCTAGTTCAAACTTATGTGCCCTCCAGAAGCTTGCGTTCTGCAAGTGAACGACGTCTTGTGGTGCCATCCCAAAGAGGTACCAAATCACTCTCACGGACCTTTTCCTGGACTGTGCCCAGCTGGTGGAATGACCTCCCGATCTCAATTCCAACAGCTGAGTCTTTAGCCATTTTCAAAAAACATCTAAAGACACATCTTTTTCGCCAGCACCTGACTAACTAATACTAACACTTACCTATTCTATTTAATAAAAAAATAAAATAATAATAATAATAAATCCTAGCTACGTGTACTGTTCTAGACTAACTGAGACTTGTCATGGCACTTGTATACTGTTGCTCTCTCGATGGTCTGATTGCTTCTATTGTTCTCCTCATTTGTACGTCGCTTTGGATAAAAGCGTCTGCTAAATGATTAAATGTAAATGTAAATGCAATGACCAGAAGTGTTTAAGAATCCACTCACCGCCCAAAATGCAGAGTTTGCTGAGTTCTGCAAGTGCAGGAATCCTTTCATTATAACAAAGTGTAGATACGATGTAAATAAGAGATTCATTGTGTAGTGTAGAGAGCTTATTAACGGAACGTCGTGAGATCGAAAGTGAAAGTAAGTGACAGCTTTTAGTGATTATATGAGGGATTATAGGCTGTATATTACTGTCTGACTGTCTCAGAACAGAGATATTCATATCAGTAAAGAAAGTATTGCGTTTCAAGTCATAATTGTATTTGTCTTGATGTTTCAATATTACTTTCTTGTGTAGTTGTCCTAGGCGTGCGATCTGCCGCACACTTGTATAAATGCACGAATGCAATGAATGGAGATTTTCGCTTAATAATAGATTACATGTTCGATTTGTTTCTTGCAATTCCTACCGTATGCCTTCAGAACACTTGGATTATGGAGTTGCAACAGATAATTTCATGTTAGTTAAAGGACAGAAAAGGTTTACAATTTATTAATTGCACAAGTGCAAGCAGTTTTTATCATCTTTTGTGATCCAAAAAAAAATAATATAAAGTAGCTTAATATGGCTTTAGAACAGCATCAGGTTGAGTATTTACTGGTTGCGAAGGGATAAATAAACTATAAACCATGAGAGCGAGCGAGCAAAATAAGGGTTGGGCATAAAAGAGCACATAGTTATTCACTGTAAAAAAATGCAACTGCACATTTTCCAGTTTACAAAACCTTTTGAGTCTCATATACTAAAAAATGCTATTTTCTTGAAACTACATAAAGTTTCAGACCAACAAAATAACCCCAAATGTTGTTCCAACTAGTCAAACACAGTTGTCTGAACAAAGAATTTCATGTTGTTGAAATGTTAAGGCTTTGTGAGTTCCCAGCATGCATTGCAGCGTGAATAAATTATGCAGTTACTGTTATAGGATTATTGTTTTGCTGTTTGCTGATTTCATTTAAACTTTTTGTTGTTGTTTTATCATTATTGTTAGTTATTTGTTGTACTGTGATGTAAAGGGCTCATCTTTTTAACATCTGTTGACTGCCACCGTTCTTGAGGTTAGTGTCTAGTTTTGAGGCCTAGATTGTGTTCACCCACTTTTGTCCATTTTCTGGATATATTAGTCTTGTAGGTTGTCTTACAAATAAAGACAATGTTGTCTATTTTTTTAGACTAACTTATCCATTAATGTTGTCATTTGTAAACAAGTAAAAAAGTTCAGAGAACATAATTTGAGGCACATTGGAAAAGCATTACAAATCTTTTAACTAACAAAACTGTGGCAGCTGAACAAAAAAGAGACGTGACTTTAACAACTTGGTCCAAAGTTGAGTAAACTCAAAAAAGCTGTGCAGCAAGTTGCCTTGCAATTTTAAATTCAGTTAACGTTTCATTTTTTACAGTGTTGTGTTGGGGCCCCATACCTGGAATTTGCTTAGGGCCCCCAAATCACTAAGTCCGCCCCTGGTAATACTTATTTTTTTCTAAAATAAATGTATACTATGTGCAAACAAATTACAATGAGGTGGTTGTTTTGCAACAAGGTGGAGACGTGTTGATGAAAAAGTGACAGGTACAAGAACAACACACACATGAGAGACAGAGAGATGTCAGAGAAAATGAAGAGACGAAGTTCAAGAGATAACCTTTAATTATTTTGCACGGCCCCAGCTGAGGGATTTAAACTTTTATGTGATGATGATGATGGCCATACAAAAAATATTGTTGTCCGTGGTTTAAAAATTTGTTGTGGGTGTATGGGATGGCCTGGATGAGTGTGAGATTTCCCGGCCTGGAATTTTGTCCAAGTCCACCCCTGAATACAGCCCTGGCGGTCACACAACCGCGGCTTGTGTGTGTGTGTGTGTGTGTGTGTGTGTGAGAGAGAGAGAGAGAGAGGGAGACATGGTCACACAACCGCGGCTTGTGTGTGTGTGTGTGTGAGAGAGAGAGAGGGGGAGACATGGTCACACAACCGCGGCTTGTGTGTGTTTGTGTTTGTGTTTGTGTGTGTGTGTGTGAGAGAGAGAGAGAGAGAGGGAGGGAGACATGGTCACACAACCGCGGCTTGTGTGTGTGTGTGTGTGTGTGTGTGAGAGAGAGAGAGAGGGAGACATGGTCACACAACCGCGGCTTGTGTGTGTTTGTGTTTGTGTTTGTGTGTGTGTGTGTGAGAGAGAGAGAGAGAGAGGGAGGGAGACATGGTCACACAACCGCGGCTTGTGTGTGTGTGTGTGTGTGTGTGTGAGAGAGAGAGAGAGGGAGACATGGTCACACAACCGCGGCTTGTGTGTGTTTGTGTTTGTGTGTGTGTGTGTTTTGTGTGTGTGTGTGTGTGTGAGAGAGAGAGAGAGAGAGAGGGAGACATGGTCACACAACCGCGGCTTGTGTGTGTGTGTGAGAGAGAGAGAGAGACGGTCAAATCACAGAGGTGTGTGTTTTGTGTTTTGTGTGTGTGTGTGTGTGTGTGTGTGTGTGTGTGTGTGTGAGAGACGGTCAAATCACAGAGGTGTGTGTTTTGTGTTTTGTGTGTGTGTGTGTGTGTGTGTGTGTGTGTGAGTGTGTGAGATACGGTCAAATCACAGAGGTGTGTGTTTTGTGTTTTGTGTTTTGTGTGTGTGTGTGTGTGTGTGTGTGTGTGTGTGTGTGTGAGTGAGACGGTCAAATCACAGAGGAGTGTACAGCCCGTCAGAAATCGTCTTAATCGCGGCTTGTGTACAAACACATACGAGCTTCATCACTGTGTCTGTCACACGACTCTGTTCCCCTCTCGGGCTTGAACTGATGCTAAAACTAAGGACATTATTAACTGTCTTTACATTTATTTTGAAAGCTAAAGCTCGCGATTATGGAAAGGTGCGTTAATTTCTGACGTGGCTTGTGGTGTTCGGCCAATCACAATGCACTGGGTCAGTTGGCCAATCAGAGCAGACTGTGCTGGTCGGAAGGAGGGGCTTTGTAGTAAACGAAGTGTTTGAGAGAGGCGGGGCATAGAGAAACTACAATAATGTACAGTATTTGAAAAATAATGTGTTCTTTGATCATTAAAGCATGTCAACATATTCTGTTACACCAAATACACAAAATAATGATCTTTATAAAAGCATCATATGACCCTTTAAATAATACTTATCATATTATAATGCTTGTCACTTTCCCAAATAGTCTGCAGTAACGTGGTAAACGCTCAAATGTGGGGTTTTAATAATGAGAGCGTTCTGACACTTGGGATTTTAAGATGTAGAATAATAAACACCTGTTTTTGTGTGGTAGTCTTATTTTTTTATTTTTGTTTGCAATGAGCAAGAACAGCTTCACATTGAAATGATTTTGTCTTTAATCAGATGAGAATATGGCTATTAAATATACTATTTGTGTAAGATTGATGATTAAATTAGAGGGTTGTTTTTTTTAGACAGAATTTTGTGGAAAAAAATGAAAAGGGACAAAGTCAGGCACAGCAGCAATACATTCAAGGTTTTTTCAAGAAAAAATACTCTCTCCTACAGGAAAGCCTTAAAAACTGCTAGATCTGCTTACTTTACGTCTCTTTTAGGAGAAAACAAACACAACCCCAAGTATTTATTCAATACAGTGGCTAAATTAACAAAAAATATAACATCAGCAGGTGCAGACATTACCCAACAGCACAGTAGTAATGACTTTATGAACTACTTTACTTCCAAGATCGAAACTATTAGAGATAAAATTGTAACCATGCAGCCGTCAGCTACAATATTGCATCAGATAGTGCACTATAGATCCCCTGAGGAACAATTCCACTCATTCTCTACTATTGGAAATTAATAATTGTTATTAATTCGTCATTGTCATTAGGATATGTCCCCAAAACCTTCAAACTGCCTGTTATTAAGCCTCTCATTAAAAAAACACAACTTGACCCCAAAGATCTAGTTAATTACAGACCGATCTTGAATCTCCCTTTTCTGTCAAAGATATTAGAAAAGATTGTATCCTCACAATTATATTCCTTCTTAGTGAAAAATGATATCTGTGAGGATTTCCAGTCAGGATTTAGACCGTATCATAGTACTGAGACTGCTCTCATTAGAGTTACAAATGACCTGCTCTTATCATCTGATCGTGGTTGTATCTCTCTATTAGTTCTACTGGATTTTAGCGCTGCGTTCGACACCATCAATCACAACATTCTTTTGAATAGACTAGAAAACTTTGTTGGCATTAGTGGAAGTGCATTAGCATGGTTCAAATCGTACTTATCTGACCGCCATCAATTCGTAGCAGTGAATGAAGAGGTATCATATCGATCACAAGTGCAGTATGGAGTACCTCAAGGCTCAGTACTAGGGCCGTTACTTTTCACGCTTTACATGTTACCCTTGGGAAATATCATTAGGAAACATGGTGTTAGCTTTCACTGTTATGCTGATGATACTCAGCTCTATATTTCTTCGCGACCTGATGAAACTTACCAATTTGCAAAACTAACGGAATGTATAGTTGATATCAAAAACTGGATGATGAGTAATTTCTTACTGCTCAATTCTGAAAAAACAGAGGTGTTAATTATTGGACCAAAATCTTTTTCATGTAATAACCTAGATCACTGTCTAACACTTGATGGCTGCTCTGTAAATTCTTCATCATCAGTCAGGAACCTAGGCGTACTTTTTGATAGCAATCTTTCCTTCGAAAAAAACATGTTTCTAGCATTTGTAAAACTGCATTTTTCCATCTTAAAAATATATCTAAATTACGACCTATGCTCTCAATGGCAAATGCAGAAACATTAATTAATGCATTTATGACCTCGAGGCTAGATTATTGTAATGCTTTATTGGGTGGTTGTTCTGCACGCTTATTGTTACAAGTGCTGCGTCCCACTTCAAAACACACAATATTTTTACACTTTTGTGAATAATCACCTGTCAGGGTCTTTGGGAAAATGATAAAAGGCAAGATTTTTACTGTCACACTGATAGTTTTGCAACAAAGTTAAATACATCAATACATTTATAAATGTATATTTTACATGCCTGAACTTAATATGCATTAAGCAAGAAAAAAAAATACATTGTGAATAAAACAAACAAACATTATTCTCAATTATCACAAATAATCCATCAATCCATCAACTCAATTATTTGAGTGGGTTACATCTGCATGGAAAGACTTCAATACAGCATCAGTTGTTATTATTATTATTATTATTTGCTTCTTTCAGCATCTCTGAGTCTCATGTGTGATTTACAAACCTGGTGTAAAACAGCCTCTTACTACTGACTTATTAACTCTTCTGTTAAAAGCAATATGTCTTGTCCTTTTAATACACAACAGAATTAGATGTTTTTCACGCCTACATTACATGTACAAGAGAAACATTACGTATCATTAAGGTGCATTTGATGCATCATAAATGGCTAGGTGTAAAAAAAAAAGCATTTTATATACAGTGGTGCTTGAAAGTTTGTGACCCCTTTAGAATTATAACATTATACGGAACATTTTCTTTTAATAACAACAGAGAAATAAATATCATTTAAAGAATGACAAACGTTTCATGATGTCAGTAACATAACAAAAAAAAAGTAATTATTATCATTATAAAGTTATTATTTTTCATAATAAAAAACTGGAAATCTGAGAACCCCCCCCCCCTGTATCTTATAGTACCCCTGAGAAAATACTATATTCTGTTATACCCACAGACTTTGACTATATTTGGGCCCCTTTATTGTAATTCTACCTTTATTTAACATTGATATGATAAATGTTTTGACAAATATTTGAGACAATTATACCATGTGTGGGTGCTCATTGTATTTTTTTGTTTGTTTGTATTTTCTTTACCTTTTTTGCTAACTGTTAATAAAAGGAATGTTTTGATATTCTTAGTGCTTTTATATACTACATAACTTTATGTATATTCCCAATAAACATACCTTTACACAAAAAAAAAGTTTCACTGTTACTAGAGACATTGCTGTTAAACACTGTTGAGAGACACATACTCAAAGAGATAAATCATCTCTCTCTCTCTAATAACTTAGTTATTAGTGCATTAGTCTGCTATCAACAGCTCAAGCCTCGTTACTAAAGAGACGTTGTGGAATTAGCAATAGAGGAGTTGGATGAGATGCGTAATAAATTAATCCTACCCACAATAACGTTTTAAAGGTGCACTAAGCAATTTTTGAGAACTGGAACATTGTTTGTCAAAAATCGGTTAGTGCACCTTTAAGAACAAAAACCAGACGAATGCCTTAAAATATATCATCTGATCGATGTCTTGAGGTGCGGTAACCGTAGTGTAAGCAGAATAATTGACTTCGGTCCGTTGAATTATTAGAAATCCGCTTCACTTCGTGACCTCATCACCACCTCGTTTGTGCATGATTTTTCTAATAATTCAACGGCACAGAGTCAATTATTCCTTACATAATATATACTTTCAAAGCAGATGCTTGTGTTTTTGAAGGAAATGTGAGGAGTGCTCACTCCAACAATGCTTAACATCATTATACTGTGGGCCACCATTAACTGTTTTATCATTAGGGATATTAGATTTTCCAATGGAAAGAAGTGCTCACCATGAATGAGATACAAAATCAGCAGATATCAGGAACAGTTCTTAACTCACTCATCTCAGTCTGTTTGTAAGATACTGTGAGGAAATCTCTCTCATCCGCTAGTTCACGCTTGAAAACAATGTCACTCCAGTGTCTGCTCCTGCCCCAGAGCTTGCTCCAGTGTCTGCTCCTGCCCCAGAGCTTGCTCCAGTGTCAGCTCCTGCCCCAGAGCTCGCTCCAGTGTCTGCTCCTGCCCCAGAGCTCGCTCCAGTGTCTGCTCCTGCCCCAGAGCTCGCTCCAGTGTCGGCTCCAGCCCCAGAGCTCGCTCCAGTGTCGGCTCCTGCCCCAGAGCTCGCTCCAGTGTCGGCTCCAGCCCCAGAGCTCGCTCCAGTGTCTACTCTTGCCCCAGAGCTCGCTCCAGTGTCGGCTCCTGCCCCAGAGCTCGCTCCAGTGTCTGCGCTTGCTCCAGTGTCTGCTCCTGCCCCAGAGCTTGCTCCAGTGTCGGCTCCTGCCCCAGAGCTCGCTCCAGTGTCGGCTCCTGCCCCAGAGCTCGCTCCAGTGTCTGCTCCTGCCCCAGAGCTCGCTCCAGTGTCGTCTCCAGCCCCAGAGCATGCTCCAGTGTCGGCTCCTGCCCCAGAGCTCGCTCCAGTGTCGGCTCCTGCCCCAGAGCTAGCTCCATTGTCGGCTCCAGCCCCAGAACTCGCTCCAGTGTCTGCTCCAGCCCCAGAGCTCGCTCCAGTGTCGGCTCCTGCCCCAGAGCTCGCTCCAGTGTCGGCTCCTGCCCCAGAGCTCCCTCCAGTGTCTGCTCCTGCCCCAGGGCTCGCTCCAGTGTCTGCTCCAGCCCCAGAACTCGCTCCAGTGTCAGCTCCTGCCCCAGAGCTCGCTCCAATGTCGGCTCCAGCCCCAGAACTCGCTCCAGTGTCTGCTCCAGCCCCTGAGCTCGCTCCAGTGTCGGCTCCTGCCCCAGAGCTCGCTCCAGTGTCGGCTCCAGCCCCAGAGCTCGCTCTAGTGTCGGCTCCAGCCCCAGAGCTCGCTCCAGTGTCGGCTCCAGCCCCAGAGCGCCCTCAAGTGCCGGCTCCTCCAGAGCGCCATCCTGTGCCCACGCTAAGCCCAGGGAGGGTTCCTGATCTCCCGTTGTCTCACAGCTGATGGTCTGGAATCTATGGCAGCTTTCATTGGCCAAGGCCCGCCCATGAGGCCATTTGACCGATATGTCAAACAACCAATCACAGTTCGTTTCGTTCAGTGTCACGTTTCGGGGCGTTGAAATGTCGCCACAATAACAGACCGGTGTGTAAAACTCTCTGATGTACTTTAAAGATTCTATGCTACGAACGTTAAATATTTCACATACTTTTGCAAATCCAGCGTTTATTTGATCCTAATAAGCATTTGTCTTCTTTCGTGAGGGGGTTTGGCATCACGGCATTTTTGTTTCCAGGCGGAACGTTAAAGAACACAACACACAAGTCTCCCGGAAATCCTGTATAATTCAACCAATCCGACGCTGACTTCGAAACTCCTGAAGTGTTTCCACTTTTGTGTGCCACATGCATCAGACGTTCAGCCAATGGTCCGTGGTTGGACTGTTTTAAACTGATTGGACTGTTTTAAACTGTTTTAAACACCGCTTTTGATGGCGTTTTGTATGTAAATACAATTTATCTATAGCATAAATCTGACCCTTTTGGCTTGCCATACTCTGAAGAGAGTGTTGTAGGAGGCTGCATCCGAAAACTGAAAAATGATGCCTTCGGGGGACACATCCCAAGGTAGAAAGGCATCAAGGCACGTCCTAATCCAAAGTTAGCCTCACTTCCCTTCTCATGAGATACCTTTATCTGATCGATTTTTGAAGGCAGCGTAGATGTATCCTTCGTTGCCTTTGATATCCCACAATCCTGTGCGCTCCATTCCATGACGGTTTAGCTAAAAAATATGGGCTGTATCCGAAATCGCCCCTTATACCCTCATTCACTATTCCCTACATTAGTCCACTCATACAGTTCACTTGAAGGAGTGAATGAACACGAGTGAGTGAATTCGAACACTGAGTGCACCGGAAGGACTGCCGCTTTTGCATAGTTTGCTTGCTGTTTAATAATCATTTGAAACGGGCAGCTCCAGTAGTAAGATTGAAGGATTTATCTTGAACTCTGTCACGGAAATTATGTATAAACCCTAATAATCAATTTACAATTCATTTGTACCTGTGTTGTATTACGCCGTGGATGAGCTCTTCTAAAATACATGAATGGATGATTCAGCTGCAGGCGCCATCTTCTGGCGAGACGCGGGAATTCATTCGGCGCGCGACTCTCACAGTGCATTATGGGTTATCTCTAGCCGTTGAGTGTACATCAGTTGTACACTCGTTTTTGCGGTGCATTGTGGGATTGAATAAGTGCACTCGAGAACATCCACTATGGTTTCGAACACCACTTAAAATGGCTGTCCCCTCAAATGGTGCACTATTTGAGGGTATAGGGGGTGATTTCGCATACAGCCATAGATGGTGTCTGAAAGTTGCGTTTGGTGGTTAGTTTGTGTGTAAATGTATATTTCTGATTAACTTTTAAGCGAGAAATTAGTATTAAAGTAATCAAGGCCGTAACCATGTCTTGAACATTGGGGGGGACCAATTTTTGTATATGTATATATATATATATATGCTTTAATTTACGCACGCACACACATTATTACTCGCACACAGAGACTTGTCAACACTACCCCGCGACTTTTTCATACTGAATCTATTATATTTCTCAGCAACGACGTGTTTTTGAAGTAGGACTAAATTGACAGTTTCATTGTTTGTAGGGACAGACAAACAGATGCAGATGATTAACACACGCACATTTCATCTCTCTCTCTCTCTCTCTCTCAAAATGGGCATATTTTTGAAAAAGTCAAGTAATTGCTTCACTGAATATAACTGTTGGTCATTTAACATTTCTTTCCTAAAACAGTTGACTAAACATTAATTGATGTGCAGCTTCCATCTTACCTCGCTCTCTTTCAGTGTTTGCTTCAATCTTCGCGGGCTCAGCATCTGTGAACGCTAAAATACGCTAAAAGAGCGCTGCGTAATATAGGACAGCAGATCAGTGCAAGAATTTCAAAGATTGGGGGGGACATTTGGCCATTTCTAATTATTGGGGGGGCTTGTCCCCCTCAATGTCTATGGTGGTTACGCTATTAGTATTAAATAACTCAGTCTCATAACATCTACAGGACTCAATTTAATAAACTGTAAAAACACCCATCATTCTCCATCATACGTATTGCTGCTATGTGTACATACCCGGTACAACCTGTTTGCACATTCCTCTTGCACATCCCTGTTTATATTAATATTTATTAAATCCACAGTAGACTATATTGCATTCATTTTTAACTTTTTTTACATTTACATTTACATTTACATTTAATCATTTAGCAGACGCTTTTATCCAAAGCGACGTACAAATGAGGAGAACAATAGAAGCAATCAGACCATCGAGAGAGCAACAGTATACAAGTGTCATGACAAGTCTCAGTTAGTCTAGCACAGTACACGTAGCTAGGATTTTTTTTTTTTTTTTTTTTTTTTTTTTTTTAAATAGAATAGGTAAGTTAGTATTAGTTAGTCAGGTGCTGGCGAAAAAGATGTGTCTTTAGATGTTTTTTGAAAATGGCTAAAGACTCAGCTGTTCGAATTGAGATCGGGAGGTCATTCCACCAGCTGGGCACAGTCCAGGAAAAGGTCCGTGAGAGTGATTTGGTACCTCTTTGGGATGGCACCACAAGACGTCGTTCACTTTCAGAACGCAAGCTTCTGGAGGGCACATAAGTTTGAACCAGCGAGTTTAGGTATATTGGTGCAGTGGCAGTTGTGGTCTTGTAGGCAAACATCAGTACCTTGAATTTGATGCGAGCGGCTATTGGTAGCCAGTGTAACCTGATGAAGAGAGGGGTAACGTGAGCTTTTTTTGGCTCATTAAAGACCACTCTGGCTGCTGCATTCTGGATCAGTTGCAGAGGCTTGATAGTACATGCGGGAAGGCCCGCCAAGAGAGCATTACAATAGTCCAGTCTGGAGAGAACAAGAGCTTGGACAAGGAGTTGTGCAGCTTGCTCTTGCAGGAAGGGCCTAATCTTCCTAATGTTGTATAAGGCAAATCTGCAGGACCGGGCCGTTGTAGCAATATGGTCTGTGAAGCTTAACTGATCATCGATCACAACTCCAAGGTTCCTGGCAGTCCTGGAAGGAGTTATGGTTGACGAACCCAGCTGTATAGAGAAGTTGTGGTGAAGTGATGGGTTGGCAGAGAACACGAGCAGTTCTGTCTTAGCAAGATTGAGCTGAAGGTGATGGTCCATCATCCAGCTAGAAATGTCACTCAGACAGGCTGCAATGCGATCTGTTACCGTCGGATCATCTGGTTGGAATGAGAAGTAGAGTTGAGTGTCATCAGCATAGCAGTGGTAGGAAAAGCCATGCTTCTGAATAACCAATCCTAATGACGACATGTAGATGGAGAAGAGAAGTGGTCCAAGCACTGAGCCTTGAGGAACTCCAGTAGCAAGAAGTTGTGACTTTGAAACCTCACCCCTCCAAGACACCCTGAAGGACCTATCTGAGAGGTAAGACTCGAACCACAGGAGGGCGGTTCCTGAGATGCCCATCTTTCTGAGGATGGACATGAGGATCTGGTGGTTAACTGTGTCAAAGGCAGCAGACAGATCCAGCAAGATGAGTACAGAGGATTTGGAAGCTGCTCTTGCCAGTCTCAGGGCCTCTGTAACCGAGAGTTGGGCAGTCTCAGTTGAGTGTCCACTTCTGAAGCCAGATTGGTTGTTGTCCAGAATGTTGTTCTGTGCAAGAAACAGAGAGAGTTGGTTGAACACAACTCGCTCAAGTGACTTTGCAATGAATGGAAGAAGGGATACCGGTCTGTAGTTTTCTAAAAGTGCTGGATTTAGAGCAGGTTTTTTAAGCAGTGGGCTTACCCGAGCCTGCTTAAATGCTGTGGGAAATGTACCAGTGTTAAGCGAGGTGTTGATAATGTGAGTAAGAGCAGGTACGACCGAAGAAGAAATGGCTTGAAGGAGGTGAGTGGGGATAGGATCTAGCGGACAAGTAGTGGGATGATTGGAAAGGATGAGTTTGGAAACCTCCGTCTCCGAGAGAGGAGAAAAGGAGGTGAGAGATTGTGTATTTGTCGTTATGAAGTTATTATTAGTTTGCGGTGTGAGGAATTGGTCACTGATGGTTTTTGTTTTATTTGTGAAGAAAGTTGCAAAGTCATCAGCTGTAAGAGTTGATGAAGGAGGAGGGGGAGGTGGACAGAGAAGAGAAGAGAACGTTTTGAAGAGTGCGCGAGAGTCGGAACAGTTGTTAATTTTGTTGTGGTAGTATGTCATTTTAGCAGTGGAGACATTTGCAGAGAAGGAAGAGAGGTGTGACTGATACACACTAAGGTTGGTAGAGTTTTTGGATTTGTGCCATTTCCTCTCTACAGCCCTTAGTTTAACACGATGTTTACGGAGAACATCGGACAACCAGGGGGCAGAGGGGGTAGCGCGTGCTGGTCTGGATGAAAGGGGGCAAAAGTTGTCCAAGCAAGATGTTAGAGTGAAGCAAAGAGCGTCAGTAGCACTGTTTGTGTCGAGTGCTGAAAACTGAGAGGGTGAAGGTAGTGCGGATGAAACCATTGAGGATAGGCGAGAGGGAGAGAGCGAGCGTAGGTTACGTCGAAAGGTGACCTGCGAAGGGGCGTGTGCTATGTCAGGAGTTAGTGTGAGGTTAGAAGTGATGAGGAAGTGGTCTGAGGTGTGCAGCGGAGTTACTAATGTGTTGTCAGTGGAGCAGTAGCGTGTGTAGATGAGGTCCAGTCGGTTACCTGATTTGTGAGTAGCCGTAGTAGACACTCGTTTGAGGTCAAATGAAGTGAGAAGAGTGTTGAAGTCAGTAGCCTGGGGTTTTTCTAGGTGGATGTTGAAGTCACCGAGCAGTACCAGAGGAGTACCGAGCAGTACCAGAGGAGTTTTTTTGCACTGTCCATTGAGCGGACCTGTCCTGACCTACATTTCACTACTGATTATACCCTGTATGATTGTGTATTTGACGAATAATAAAGAACCTTGAACCTTTTATCAAATATTTGTTTAGTTATCAGCAAAACTCATTCTATTTTGTTGTAGAGCATTAAACCGTTACGCTGCCTCAGAAGCCTGTCCGAAATCCGTTTTGTGAGGTTCCTTTATGCAAAAACACTGCCTGTAAAGTCATTGCCTCATTAGGCAGCGATGCAGCGAGTCAGCGTTCCTTTCCTGGAAGAGTATAAAAAAAAGAAAAGCCTTTCTGTTAGTAGAGACTGTATATAAAGTGCTGCACTGATCAGAGCTAGTGACTGAGGAAACTCTACAGTCAGCAAAATACGAACAGGTAAGATACATTTATTTATGAGAATATAGACAATGCTGATTTCTGCTGTATTAAATTAGCTAATATGATTACCTCTGGGATAAACGTGTTTTTGGCTGAATGATGGAGTAATCTTCCACTTCAGCTGTTACAGAAACTAAACACTAAAACACTGTAACTGTGATCCAGAGGCTGCTGGAATCATCCTCATTTTGAAGGACAGGGTTGTAAAAATTCCATCATAATCTATTATTACCCATCATTTTAATTTTCATATCTTAATTATAAAAAATGTAATTGCATTTATTTTTGTTCACGTTTTAATTTTTAATAATGAATGTAGAGGACGAGCATATATGCATTTATTTATTTATGATGAGAACAGATAAACAGAGACTGCATCATTTTCCATGTTCAACACCACACCCGCAGAGACAGCAGAGGACACTACACACAACAAATGCTAGGACTGGGTAATAAAAAAAAATGATTTATTTATTTTAATAGATTCTATTTTATTATCAAGTAATATCTATTCTTAAATCCCAATCGATGCTGTTTTCATTTGATGAATGCACAGCCTATATTGTGCCTCCCATCCAGTAAATCTCAATAGGCTCAGCTTTGTGCGTTGTTACTTTTGATATGGAAACAAAGCCTCAGATGTCAAATTCTGTCCATTTTATTAGGAAATTCAAGCAATAAATACAGTTTTGGCCACATCAGAAACGTACTTAACCCTGCCCCCCCTCCTGTCTTTTGGTTTCACTTTCATTAACATTGAAAAATAAACATTAAAAACCTAAAAAAAGTGCCTAATATGTGACCTATAAACAATTGATATGGGGAGGGGTTATGCCGGTGAGTGTGCGCGAGAGTTATGCGGTGAACGTCAGTCAATTCACTATAGAGAAAGTGAAAGTAAAATAAAACTGACTCAGCTTTAATGCTGCATAAACGGTGCATATTCTCTGAGACAACCAGAGACGAAACTACTTCAACATATGCTGATGACGGTCTTAATTTATTCCCATAATATTTCTCTTGTGGCTGTAAAAACATGAGAAGAAACGTATTTCGCTTTAAACAGTTGTTTTTGAAAATCAGTGCACAAAATAAAGCTGCTTTTAATTTCTTTGATGACTACAGTGTTAATAATTTTAATTATAGGCCTATAATTCATAGTATAAATTAATAGACCTGTTTAAAAAAAAGTTATAAAAACATTTTCAATGAGGAGTAATCAAATAGCCTAAACTTGATTTATCCTCACAGTGTGTCATGCAGTGATGCGTTATGAAATTATTGCGGGGCAATAATTTAATGTAATTTAATTATAAAAGTAACCTAATAATAATAATAATAATAGGCCTAATACTAAGAAGAATGTAACAGGCCTACATTAATTTAATGTAGCAGCCGATTTAATGGGGCAGCCGTGGCCTAATGGTTAGAGAGTTGGACTTGTAACCCAAAGGTTGCAGGTTCGATTCCCAGGTCCGGCAGGGATTGTCGGTGGGGGGGAGTGAATAACAAGTGCTCTCTCCACCTTCAATACCACGACTGAGGTGAGACCCTTGAGCAAGGCACCGATCCCCCAACTGCTCCCCGGGCGCCGCAGTATGGCTGCCCACTGCTCCGGGTGTGTGTTCACTACTGTGTGTGTGCACTTGGATGGGTTAAATGCAGAGGACAAATTCCGAGTATGGGTCACCATACTTGGCCACACACCACTTCCCCTTAATTGGAAATGCTAAATCCTCTTAATATTGCCAATTTTTGATGCTTTTGGCAATATCTTCGGCCATCGTCGACACATACGACGCATCTCAGCATGAGGAGGTTATCGCGGGCCCCCCCGCAGTGCATGCGCCCGTCCGCTACGACACTGTGTGGAAATAGTTGTATGAACTGGCACTTTATCTATTGTAAAAAATGGTTAGAATTGACCATGTTTTCCTTCCATTTAGCATTGAGAGTGACTGACACTTGATGGTCAGAAAAAATGGCTAAATAGGTATGTGTAAAAAAATAAATAAAATTAAAAAATATAAAAATCCCTACTTTCTCTCTTTTCTGTGTGCGTTCATAAATTGTATTAATTTGTAAGTGTCATATTTGGCACTTGGCATTAGAAGTCATATGTATTACTAATAACAGTGGCTGTATATAAAAAACACAAGGTGGCTGAATTTGCATACTACTTGTATTTAGATAGCTGAATCTTATAGGCATTCGTTACTTTCAATCAATTTAATTCGTTTTTTAGCACCCGCTCTGAACCCCTGAAAAAAAAAAAATAATAATAATAATAATTCAGTCAACGACGGAGAATTTTCGATTAACGCGACCTCTGTGTGATCTTTAATAAAGCCACTAGGGTCCAAATACATTTTTGTCTAATTATGGCCAGTATATCTATTATTTTTCTTTTTTTAAACATATCTATTTTTGGGGAAATGTTGTGTGCTTTCTTCAAAATAAATGCCACTTGGTTTAACTTGTTGTTTTCAAATGCTGTGAAATTCATCCATTTGTTCGTGTGGCTTAATTTTCCGTGTTCGTGTGGCTATAAAAGCCCAGCACTTCTTCTCTTTACAGGTTTTAGATACAGAGACAGCAGAACAGCAGAACAGCATGGCCGCTGCAGCTGAAAAAGACACAGTATGGATCGGGTTCATGGACATCGTTCCGGTCATCGGGACGGTAAAAGAGGCAGTGGAGCTGGTGTTGGCTCTGTATGAAGGGAATGAAGCGGTGATAAAGGAGAAAGAGAAGGCCCTTGAAAACATTGTGAAAGAGTCATTAAACAAAGATGTGAAAGTGAGTCATATTTCAATATTATATATTCAAAGATTGACAGAGAGTAAAGCAAATTCTCCTAATATAAAAAAAAAGTCAGCAGTTAAAAACTTTGATATAAACTGAGCTTCAAAAACACATAAAAATCCTAGTACAGTCCTGTTATTATCAGACTTCAGTTAGATGTCTTTTTAAAAAAATGATTTATGATTTTATGTTGTTCTGCTGTATGAACTATCATGTACGACTCCTGTACTCTCTACTGGTTTCCAGTTTTGATTTTAAGCATGTAATCGTCTCTTATGAGCTCAGAGTTCCTGAAGTGGATTATTTTCATACAGCAGCATGTTCTATCATATTCTTTACATCATGTACAAATATGGCATAGTTATTGCATGTCACAGAGCACCATCATGCCAGTCCACGGTAACAGAGTTTATTTAAATGTTTTATCTTTCCATATTTAGAAGTCGACTGTACATGATAAACCAGCAGCAGCTGCAGATGAGTTTTCTGGACTCAGAAATGTGAGAGGTGTGTGTTATTTCTGCTCTTCTCACTGTTCTAAAGTTAAATCATAGCAAGGACAAATTTATTTTTTTCTTTTCTCCACAGAGGTCAGAAAGGAAAAGATTATTGAATATATGGGCAAAGGTTCCAAAAAGGGAACAAAACCTTCAACTTCAGCTGAGCAGAAAGACAGACAGAAAAAAGTGGAGAAGATTAATAACAAGATGTTAGAAAAGATCCATATCCTCAAACCAGACTTCAATCAAGTGCTGAAGGATGAACCGAAAAGGTCAAGAAGAGGCGAGCATGTCTTCAACAATGACATTCTTAAATTTCATTCCAAGGTGCTGACTGAGTTTATACGAAGATATAGTATTAATAATCGACAAAGATATAATCAGCAGGCAATGAATGAATTAGGCAGACACACACTTCCCCAAAACACAGCAGAAGAGATTAAGACACACATGGTGGTTCACTTTGGTGAGGATGAATTGTATGTGAATGCGAATGGAGTGGTGTATGGTGAATATTGCAGAGCATTGTGTGATGCTATACTAGTTGTGCTGGGCCACATAAACCCAGGTGACGTGACACAAGAGGACAGAGAAAGGGTGAATTCTCTCATAGATGATATGAATAACCTTGAAGTCTATGTGGATGAACTGGCAAGGGACAGGTGGATTGGTAATAATGCGACTAAACAGGCCCGGTTTGAACAGGTAAGACAGAGAGTTGCGCACATGTATAACACAGATCTTGGGGTTAACTGGTGCATTCGTATTCTGACTAAAGTTGGCACCTTTGTTTAATAGACAGTGAGTTTATTTCTCATGTTCAGGGTTGCCAGGTTTCCTTTCAAAGTTTCTAGCTCAACTACATCCTAAACCACAGACCTGAAACTAGCTCAAAAAGTCTGGACACTGGTAGAAACAGACACCAGTTTTATTCTTTCCAACAAAAGTTCACTGTGGTGTTCACACATTTGTGTATTTGCAATATTTCCAACACACTCATCCGTTGACTGTTATTCTCTCCATAATCCTGTTTTTTCTCTCCTAACCTGTGCAGAAATGACTCCATACATTTTCCATACATTTCACTTTCCCTTTGTTTGTCATAGCCAGTGTTTTACTTTCCCACCCCCCCAAAAAACACCACCCGTGGACTTGCTTTTTCTGCCACAACCTTATTCCAAAACTGAAAATTCTGACTTTGGCAACCCTGCTCCCCAAAATTATCCATTTTACTAAAAAATAAAAATAAAAGCTCATTTCCAACATAAAGATTAATGCACTCCGCTAAATGTCTGTAACTGAATTTTAAAGCTGAGCCTAATAACAAGTTGAAGTTTAGTTCTTATTAAAATGACTGTGTGTGTAAATCTGAAGCATCTCAATTCCTGCTTTATTCCCTTCATCGTCGTTGTTACAATCATCTGATCAGGAGGATTCAGCATCATGTGAATCACTTTAGGGCTAAAAATAAAAACATATGTAATTTAACAGAACAGGAGGATTAATGATTATCATCCGGCCATCAGGGCTTTTAATGCAGCACTTAATCTCTAAAGACTCTAAATATATTTGAGCTTTGTTGAGAAAAACAACATGTTTGGATATGTGGATATGGCATGAGTTTATATTACAGATGTATACATTATTATTCAGCTTTATAGCACAGCTTATAGCTTATTACACAGACATCCTCGCTGGTATTGTAAACTTTCTTCCATTTGATTCATGCTGATGATTGAATTATGATATTTTACCATTTACTCTAATTATCTGATTATGGTTACTAACTCATTTTGTTTATCAAATCTCATTATGATCTGTTATATTGATTTGTTTCTAATGCAAAATTCCTGGAAAGCATGCTGAGCTGCATTTACATGTATGGAACAAGGAAATATGCTTAAAATAAAATAAAGTGATTACTAACAGCCCACAGTGTTAATTACTATTATTATTATTGTCACAAATGTAATTCTACAACCGTTGAGCATCTTAATTAACATCCACAAACACAACAGGAGCTGTTTCACAGGTAAAAGATATAAAGGTTTGGTAATGAAGCTAGTATCACCAAAGTCTCAAATCACTCTGATAACTGTGTTTTCACTCTGCTGCATCTGGTAAGCGCTTCCGATGCCTGATGGCTAAAACTGAGAGACTCAGGAGGAGCTTCTTCCCCCAGGCCATCAGACTCCTGAACTCAAACTCAGCCTCTTAACAACACCATGACTTCACTTATTAATCACTCACAATCAGTAAGATATTCATTATTCTCTACCTCATACTGACAGTGTCATTTGCACACATCACTTTCTGTGTTTTGGTATCTTATTTTTTTTATTTATTTTTTTCTGAAATTGCTGCTTCATGTCAACCATGCACAACCTATTTGCACATTCCTATCTTGTACAGTCATGCTTATCTTAATATTTAAGTCTACAGTATACTATCATGCACAGTATTTTATATTTTGTTCTTTATATCTATTTTTTTTTATTCATTTAATTTCATGTATACTTCTTTGTGTTGTTTTTATAATATTGCACTGTCCATGGAGCGGACCTGACTCACATTTCACTGCTGGTTAATACTCTCTATATAATCGTGTATGTGACAAATAAATCGTGAACTAGAACTAGTAAAGAGTAAATATTGCTGAAGTGCTCTGTGGTAATTAATATAGGCTACACCAGGGTAATTAGTGGAGCAGTTGGTTTATTAATAAGCTGGTGAGGTGGAGAGAACCAGAACTAGAACCAGTGTTGCATACTAACTTTCATAGAAAGCTGCTGAAGGAAGGTCGATTTGTTGCTAAAAGTTGCAAAATGACGTTATGATGTCATTGCGTGATGATGTCATTGCCTAATCACGATGCAACATATTTTATATTTGTATGCAAAATATAATATTAAAATATAAATAACTGTATTTTTAAGGATGCACTTACACATTTTTGCATGATTACAATTTAAGTTGTTTTTTTAATAGCTAGTTAACTAGTAAAACTACACATTCTCAACAGTTATGCTTTCAGCAGTGTATTAGTAGTTAGTTGGTGTGCTACACACCAAGATAAGACTGTAAAAATAGGGCATAATCTATTATGTTAATATGAAGGAATTTACCATATTGGTTTTTACATGCATTTAAAATTATGCTTTGTGTTTTCAGATTACAGGGTGATTATGGATATTGGATAATATCCTGGAAAATTATTACCATCTTTTCCATTTTTCTTACAGTGTACTAACTGATCAACAATCACAGCTACTAAGAAAGTGTGTCATAAATGAACAATTATTCAATTATTATTATTAAATTGAACAATTGCAAATAGCAGCTAACTTAATTCACGTGATGTGTGTAGTGCTGGTGTCCTCTTTTTGTGTAATTTAGATGGAAAATGTATGCTTTTTATTGTCTGAGTCACTTATCAAAAGTTGCTAAAAGTTGCCAAATAAATTTTAAAAATTGCTAAATTTGTTGCTAGGTGCTTTTGGAAAATATAGTTGCTAGGGTAGTCTGAAAAGTTGCTAAATTTAGCAACAAAATTGCTTTGTTAGCAACACTGTGTGACTGAGAAGTGAAATGTTCATAGGAACGACTTCTGATTTGACCTGCACTCACTTCTGAAGCACCACATACATCTTTAACAGAAATCAGGGTGTATTTCAACTAATTAGATTAGATTAATAAACTGTTAAGATAATTATTGGATTAAAAACAGCCCAGACTTCTGTACAGTGTATGACAGTTTTGTGCTTGCAATGGAAAGACTTCAATACAGCATCAGTTTTTTATTATTATTATTATTATTTGCTTCTTTCAGCATCTCTGAGTCTCATGTGTGATTTACAATTTTTTCGGGAATCCCGTGGGATGGGAAACAAAATCGCTACGAATCACGTGATTGGGACGGGACAGAAAAAAAAATCAAATAGAAAACGTGTGTGTTAGCATGGATGATTTACATTAAATTTAATCTGTGCAATGTACACTGTGCATAAACTGGCTTTCAGTTCAATATAATAACAAAAAAATACATTTTGGGTTTTTATTCAACTAAGGTGCACTGTAAAAAAAAAAAAGTTGGGCTACCTTAAAATTTTAAGTCAACCAGATTTTTGAGTTTTCTCAACTTCTTGTTTTAAGTTTATACAACAAAAAGTTGAGAAACTTCCTAAAAAATAAGTTGTGAAAACTCAAAAAGCTGCTTTAGCTGGTTGACTTAAAATTTTAAGGTAGCCCAACTTATTTTTTATTTTTTTACAGTGTTGGCACGCTGTGATCTGAACTATATTTTGACTGTAACTGACAGATTTCGGCCAAAAAAAAACACAACACGGGAGTGTTGAACGGGTACGGGACGGGATTTTCCCCCAGTTTTTTCGTGGGATTGGGATGGGAAGAGATTATTTTGTGTGGAAGTGGGACGGGAGAGGTTTGAAAATCCACTTCAGTGTCACCCTCTATGTAAAAGACCCTCTTACGACTTATTAACTCTTCTGTTAAAAGCAATATGTCTTGTCCTTTTAATACACGACAGAAGTAGATGTTTTTCACGCCTACATTACATGTACAAGAGAAACATTACGTATCATTAAGGTGCATTTGATGCATCATAAATGGCTAGGTGTAAAAATAATAGCATGTTATATACAGTGGTGCTTGAAAGTTTGTGACCCCTTTAGAATTATAACATTATACGGAACATTTTCTTTTAATAACAACAGAGAAATATCATTTAAAGAATGACAAATGTTTCATGATGTCAGTAATCAGTGTTGGGGGTAACGCATTACAAGTAACGCGAGTTACGTAATAATATTAACTAGTAATTAACTAGACTTTTTTCAAGTAACTAGTAAAGTAACGCATTACTTTTTAATTTACATGAAAATATCTGTTACTTTTTCCCATTTATTGACTGACAGTGCTGTGTGAACATCTTACTGTAGTTCTAGACTAAAGCCCCGTTCACACCAAGCACGATAACGATAACTATAACTATATTATAACTATAATGTCTGTAAAACTGGTTGTATGATTGGGAATACTTTAGTGAATCATATTATGTATGCAGATGATCTTGTGGTGTTTAGTCCTAGCAGTGCTGGTCTTCAACAGCTTTTGAACTTGTGTTCTGATTATGGTCTTGAACATGATATTTTATATAATCCTGATAAGAGTGTGGTTATGATTTGCAGAACTAAGGAGGATAAAAGTATACATTTTCCAGTTTTTAAGTTGTCTAAAATGAGTCTCACTGTGTGTGCGAAAGTAAAATACCTTGGACATATTATCACTGAACGCATGACGGATGATGAGGATATTGAAAGGCAACGGCGTATGATGTATATGCAGGCAAATATACTCTTACGTAAGTTTAGTTTCTGTTCAGATGAGGTGAAGGTGTCACTTTTTAAAGCATATTGTACAACACTTTATACTGCCCATTTGTGGTGTAACTACAGAGCATCTAGTTTACAGAAGCTGCAAGTAGCTTATAATGATGCAATGAGAATCTTATTAAGGAGACCTAGATGGCATAGTGCAAGTGAAATGTTTGTGTGTGCTAGAGTAATCACTTTTAAAGCACTGTTACGAAATCTTATGTATAGATTTATCTGTCGGCTTAATGCTTCTAAAAATGAAATTATTGTGGGTTTATCAAATATAAGGGTTAGTACTACCCGGTATCAGTCAAAGCTGTGGAGACACTGGTACTGCTGTATTTTGTAACTCTTAATAGTTGCAATGGATCCTATGGGTTGTATATGTTGTTTATTGTCTTTTTTAAAATCTGGACCTTGAGTCTGTAATAAAAGTTTGATTGATTGATTGATTTGCGTCTGTTTATTCTAAGCCACGCGCGTCGGCCTCTTTAAATTCTCGTGCACACTATAGCAGGATGGATTCTGATTGGCTGTCAGTGTTTGTATCGTTCATCAGCTGGAAAAAAAATCGTTCTGGAAGTGATTCCAACGATATTGTTTCTCTGTGTCTTTATCGTTATAGTTGTGGTGTGGACGCTGCTATTCTTTAATACTGAGAACGATTTTTAGAACTATATGTTTATCGTTATAGTTATCGTGCTTGGTGTGAACGGGCCTTAAATGTAAACATGCATTAATTCATCTCACTTGCAAAAGATTTAATATTCATCAAAATGAAAATGCAAACTCAGAATATGACCTAAACCTGCAATAATTAAATATGTTAAATAACACAAATGTATCTAATCCCATTTTATTAACCAATGTCTTTGCTGCTGATCTTTGATGATCCAGTTCAATCATACTAATAACCAAAAATGACTTTAGATAAACTAACAATTGTTGTTTTATTGCTGAAGAGTGTTGATCCTTCTTCTCCTGCACTCTCCTCTTCACACCTGAATTACTTCAGGTTTATTCATTACACTTTTAGGTGTGAAAGGGCTTTACATTTGCTATAAATACAATTTATATTAAAAACAATCAAGCCCTGCTCATATTTAAAAAGTAACGCAAAAGTAACATAACGCATTACTTTCCATAAAAAGTAGCTAAGTAACGTAATTAGTTACTTTTTTAGGGAGTAACACAATATTGTAATGCATTACTTTTAAAAGTAACTTTCCCCAACACTGTCAGTAACATACACTATGGACAAAAGTACATTCCAAGAAAACATGCCCTACTGTTTCCATATTCCCACATTCACATAATCCAGAAATATGCTTTCCTCCAATGTACAAAAAGTAATTTAACCCACAGTGCCCCAACCTCAATCTACACAGATTAACTGAGTCCCTGCGGGATGGACAAGTACAAAAACATCTTTTCTAACTTTAGGTTGAATAGAAAAATAATGTCTACCCTTGATTTTCCCATCCTCTCTGTTATTCTTTAATTAAACCCTCTTTAACTCTTTCCCTCAGTTCCACCCTCCTCAGGGATACATTTACATTTATGCATTTAGCAGACGCTTTTATCCAAAGCGACTTACATTGCATTCAAGTTACAGTTTTTAGATTTTTTTGCTTTTTTGCTTTCTTGCTTTTTTGCTTTCTTGCTTTCCCTGGGAATCGAACCCATGATCTTGGCGTTGCTAGCGCCATGCTCTACTATTTGAGCTATAGGAAAACAATACATGGATATCTATTTCTCTTCACTATATAATCTGCCTGCTCATGCCCTATCACAGCATGCCCAGGAACAGAAAGTGATATTACAAACAAACCCAACTCTAATAAACACACTCAAGATGTCGTTTACAATATCAGGTCGAACTTTAGATTTTCCTGCTCTTAGAGTTTCCAGAGCTGCTGCGGAGTCAAGCAAATTTTGAAAATACGAAATTATTTCATCTACAGTATTTGTGTAATTCTAGCTAATTTGCTGTCCGGTGATTTATGGTTATTATGGTAAAATATGCACAATTAAAAGCTAAATATTTAGCCATTTTTAGCCCAGGAGTGTGTATCGGTGGAGGTCTCTGTTGTTTTCTTCCTAGGGTTCACTAGAGGGAGCTCATCCTCAGCTTTCCATTCTTTAGGAACCACAGCCTCATTCTATATATAATCATACAAATCCAGTCATTTCTTTAATATTTGATCATTTATCACATCCCGTCCTGGTACAGTATTCTGTGAGTTGTTGATAGCTACTCTTCAAACTCATCGTTCAAGCCACAGTTATTTTAGTTTCCCTTCCAGCAGAATTGCAGAAGTTTGTCCAAGCTTGCCTTTCATACTTCTGATGATTTTGTTAACATAAGCTGTTTTCCTCTGATAATCTCTGACTGCTTCTTGAGTCATTGCTCCTTTTAGACAACTTGACATGCCTTGTTCCTTTCTCTCATTGCTCTGAATATAATGTAATAAATATACAATAACAGATGTTTATAATATATTTGTATATAACATAGAATTATATAAAATATAAAGATATTTGAATTAGAATAGAATATGATAGAATAGAATAGAATAGAATAGAATAGAATAGAATATGATATAATAGAATAGAATAGAATATGATATGATATAATACAATAGAATATGATAGAATAGACTAGAATAGAATATGATATAATAGCATAGAATAGAATATGATAGAATAGAATATGATATAATAGCATAGAATATGATAGAATAGAATAGAATAGAATAGAATATGATAGAATAGAATAGAACAGAATAGAATATGATAGAATAGACTAGAATAGAATATGATATAATAGACTAGAATATAATATAATATAATAGCATAGAATAGAATATGATAGAATAGAATATGATATAATAGCATGGAATATGATAGAATAGAATAGAATAGAATATGATACAATAGAATAGAATATTATATAATAGAATAGAATATGATAGAATAGAATATTATATAATAGAATAGAATATGATAGAATAGAATAGAATATGATAGAATAGAATATGATATAATAGCATAGAATATGATAGAATAGAATAGAATAGAATAGAATATGATAGAATAGAATAGAATATGATATTATAGAATAGAATATGATATAATAGAATAGAATATTATATAATAGAATAGAATATGATAGAATAGAATATAATATGATATAATAGAATAGAATAGAATAGAATATGATATAATAGAATAGAATATGATATAATATAATAGAATAGAATAGAATATGATAGAATAGAATAGAATAGAATATGATATAATAGAATAGAATAGAATATGATAGAATAGAATAGAATATGATATAATAGAATAGAATATAATAGAATAGACTAGAATAGAATATGATATAATAGACTAGAATATAATATAATATAATAGCATAGAATAGAATATGATAGAATAGAATATGATATAATAGAATAGAATAGACTAGAATATGATAGAATAGAATATGATAGAATATGATATAATAGCATAGAATAGAAAAGAATATGATAGAATAGACTAGAATAGAATATGATAGAATAGAATATGATATAATAGAATAGAATATTATATAATAGAATAGAATATGATATAATAGAATAGAATAGAATATGATATAATAGAATAGAATATGATATAATAGAATAGAATATGATAGAATAGAATATAATAGAATAGAATATGATCGAATAGAATATTATCGAATAGAATATGATAGAATAGAATAGAATATGATAGAATAGAATATGATATAATGGAATAGAATATGATAGAATGGAATAGAATATGATAGAATAGAATATGATAGAATAGAATAGAATAGAATATGATAAAATGGAATAGAATATGATAGAATAGAATATGATATAATAGAATAGAATATGATAGAGTAAAATAGAATATGATATAATAGAATAGAATAGAACATGATATAATATAATATAATAGAATATGATATAATAGAATAGAATAGAATAGAATATGATAGTCTTTGGTAAGCAAACGTCATGTCTGGAGTTTGTTCAGGGAGGGATAATGAAGTTAAACAGTGTAAGTGCAGCCACTGCTTCATTCATAAAACAGCATCTTTAACTTGTGTTCAGTCCAGTGTTGCCAACTCATTTTCAGGGGAAGCTGCTGAAGGAAGGCGGATTTGTTGCTAAAAGTCGCTAAATGACGTCATCATGTAATTATGATGCAAAATTGTGTCACTACATCAAATCTCAGCAAAAAAAAAAAGTCAATTTTAGATTTGTTTGTAAAATCATATAAATGCATAATATAATAATAAAATATAAGTAGCCTAACTGTATTTTTTAATACAACATTGAATTATTGAAAAATTACAATGTTTTTTTTTTATTAGCTATAAAGTAAATCTACACATTGTGAACAGTTATAGTTTTAAGCAGTGTATTAGTAGTTAGTGCTACGCTCTTAAGAAAAGTCTGTAAAATAGTCTGCTATGTTAATATGAAGGAATTTTCCGTATTAATTTTTCACAGGATTTTACCTGCATTTTAAATTATGCATTGTATTTTGTGTTTTCAGGTTACAGGGTTATAATGGATAATGTCCTGTACAATTACTAGCACCTTTACCATTTTTCAAGATATTATCTTGACCAGCACCGGGTCTGTGCAGCCGAACACACCGAATTATTATTGAACAATTACAAATAGCTTAATTCACCTGATCTTTGGCATCTTTGGTTTTTTGTGTAATTTAAATAAAAAAATAAAAAAACATGTGCTTTTGATCATTTGAGTGACTTATCAAAAGTTGCCAAATAAATTTGAATTGGCAACACTGTGACCACAACGCTACTGAATGCTGAAGCGTTCCATTCTGACGCAGTGACAGGCGCACAGCTGCTCGAACCCAGGTGGGTGAAGTATAAGAGGGGAAATCGTGAATCACCTGTTTTAAATGAACTCTATTTTAGTGCACCTTTCCCAGGATTCTGACGAAGCAAGCATGCATGTTGTATTTTTAAAGTCGTATTAAGTGCATGTGGTGCTGAAGGGTCTCCCCGCTCGCGGAGGCGCAGTGGTTCAGTCCAGGATCGCGGAAGTTCTGACGGCAGACTGTAGAGAAGAGTTTGTGTTGATACATATGTAACGACTCAGAAGCGCCATCAGAGACTCCGAGATGCGGCGGAAGCAGAAGAGACTGCTTCAGATCGCGCTGCTGCTTCTGCTGGCCTTTCTGTTCCTGCCGAGCGTCGGCTTGTGGTCCGCGTCTCTGGAGCGAATGTTTGACAGCTCCGCGAACGACGCCGGAGTCTCGCAGCTACAGGTACGACAGCGTTCATAAGCGTTCATAAAGCGCTCATACAACGTTCATAAAGCGCTCATACACTCTGTGTCCACACTATCGCAGCAGAAACTCTTAACTCAGTGTTAACGTGGCTAGAAGAGTCTTTGTGATTCTTTATGTTCTGCCTGAGGAACGCGACGCGACTAGAACGCGTTGTAGTTTTGTCGCGTCGCTCGCGCTTATCAACGTAAGTTATTGTTTGATTAGTAATTATATGGTTCTTTTGAACAAAGTTCACAGACCGATAACAAATTGACTTTTGACGTTATTGGAGTAATATGATGTGTAATTCTGTCATGGACATTAAAACACATAGACCGAGTCAGTGTTGGGTAGTAACTAATTAGTAACTTAGTTACTGTAATAATATTGCTTTTTGCAGTAACTAGTAGTGTAACTAATTACTAATACGATTTTAGTATTACAGTTACTATCCATAAAATAGCTTAGTTACTTTTGATGCTGATTTAAAATCTAACAATCAAATAATTTCTAGATTTATGTTCATAATTTGCATGAGATGTCCCCAGTGCAGCAGGCGAGCTTGGAATATAGAAATGTTTACATTCAGCAGATAGAAATATTGCACTATTGATTTTGTCAGGAAATAAGATGATCTGAACACTGTTGTGTAAGTTGTGGCTTTACTTTACTCTGCATTACATCCCTCTGATCATTATATTACTATAATTAAACATATTTTGGAAAATTAAACCGTTTTTTACAAGCTTATGTGATTTGATAAAATACATAACGAAATATAATTGTATATATGGGTAACGGAAAAATTACTTCAAGCTACACATGACAATTAATGAGATTAATACAACACTTCTTGAATGTCACTATTAATCACTATTGAGTGTTTGTAATAACTAATAATGTGGATTCTGGTCAAATAATGAGGCAGAAATATGTTATTAGTAACATTTATGTGGAAGATACACTGTTACAACTTCTGTGTGTCGTGAAGAAACAATGTAACTAATTACTGCTGCCAGAAAGTAACTGTTACTTTTGAAAGGAGTAACTAGTAATGAGTGATATATTACATTCTGTGAGTAACGAGCCCAACACTGGACCTAGTACATACAGTATTCTTCACATTCATACAAAACAAGCATTAAACTCAATCACTTCTTTATGGTTCTTGGGTTAAATAGAATTATCAATATAAACCTGAATGAAATCTAAAGAAAAGCATAATTTAGCTCTCTCAATGGTTGTTAAGCACTATTGTCAGCTTTAGAGTAATATAGTATCTTAATCTTAACGACAAATAAAAGCCATTCATTTGATTTTGGGGATAAATAAATAAATAAAACCACATAACTAGATGATATTTTTGCATACTTGTTTGTGTTGTAATGGACCTGTCATAAAAAGAATTAGCATTGTGATGCCAGTTCTTTTAGGAAATTTGAATGAATTTTAAAATGACAGTTTTTGATTTATAAGTAAGTTAAAGCTATCGTTTACACAGAAATGTGACTCGCTGTGTCTTTTTCCTTATTTCTTAATGAATATCTAATTGAGTTAATTCAGTATAGCGTCAAATCGTAACTCTTGAAATGACAGCTGAGAGTGTCGTCAGAAGGTGATGTGGAGATATCAGTGAGTGTCAGGTGTCCGTTAAACTGAGGTTGTGACTCTATGTGGTCATAAAACATCCCAGCACGTCTCCTGATCTTCTGGTGTTATGTGCATGGTGTGTGTGTGATGGGCAGATGTGTGTTGGGTGCATGTATGTTGGATGGGTGTGTGTTGGGTGGATGTGTGTTTTGGGTGGATGTATGTTGGATGGGTGTGTGTTGGGTAGATGTGTGATGGGCGGGTGTGTGTTGGGTGGATGTATGTTGGATGGGTGTGTGTTGGGTAGATGTGTGATGGACGGGTGTGTGTTGGGTGGATGTATGTTGGATGGGTGTGTGTTGGGTAGATGTGTGATGGACGGGTGTGTGTTGGGTGGATGTATGTTGGATGGGTGTGTGTTGGGTAGATGTGTGATGGGCGGGTGTGTGTTGGGTGGATGTATGTTGGATGGGTGTGTGTTGGGTAGATGTGTGATGGGCGGGTGTGTGTTGGGTGGATGTATGTTGGATGGGTGTGTGTTGGGTAGATGTGTGATGGACGGGTGTGTGTTGGGTGGATGTATGTTGGATGGGTGTGTGTTGGGTAGATGTGTGATGGGCGGGTGTGTGTTGGGTGGATGTATGTTGGATGGGTGTGTGTTGGGTAGATGTGTGATGGGCGGGTGTGTGTTGGGTGGATGTATGTTGGATGGGTGTGTGTTGGGTGGATGTATGATGGGTGGATGAGTTTTGGGATCATGTATGTTGGGTGTATGTGTGTGTTGGGTAGATGTGTGTTGGGTGGATGTATGTTGGGTGGATGTGTGTGTTGGGTAGATGTGTGATGGGTGGGTGTGTGTTGGGTGGATGTATGTTGGATGGGTGTGTGTCGGGTGGATGTATGATGGGTGGATGTATGTTGGATGGGTGTGTGTTGGGTAGATGTGTGATGGGCGGGTGTGTGTTGGGTGGATGTTTGTTGGATGGACGTGTGTTGGGTAGATGTGTGATGGGCGGGTGTGTGTTGGGTGGATGTATGTTGGATGGGTGTGTGTTGGGTAGATGTGTGATGTGTGATCTGCAGGTGTTTGTTGGGATCAAATTATGTATTTAAGTATTTTGTATTATGAAAATACAATAAGTATTTTGGCAATATGAAAATATTGCCAAAATACTTTTGTCAATATTGCCAAAAGTATTGGCGCCCCCTTATAATGATATTCTAGTAAATTGTGTGCTTCTAATATTATAGCAACAGTTTGGACTCTTTTCTATTCTAACATGACAATGTCTCTGTGTATAAGACAAGGTTCAAAAAGAAAATGATTGATTGAGTCAGTGTGGAAGAACTTGACTGGTCTGCATAAAACCAAGTCCTAATCCCAGTTTAACACCTCTGGTGTGACTGTAAATGCACAAAAACTCATCACCAAACACCGCAAATCGCATTTAAAAGCAGTTTCAATGTCAGGCATAATAGCGGCTCCCTGATGCCCGCATTTATATACAGTACAGTATAATTACCCAACGATATAACTGCGAGAGAAAGTACTGAAATATGTATTTTCCTCCCATCTAGTATTTATTCCCTTTATTGTTGGGGGGGGGGGGGGGGGTCACGATGTCGGCTCAACATTGCGATGTCTATCAGCCATCGGCGATGGATGATGGCATCGTCTATCGGCCCAGCCCTATTAAGTACATTATGGAAGTGTACTTTTTTTTAACCTGAGAGACATCAGCAGTCTGATCTGTAGTGTGTACAGTCAAAACATATCGTGCTGTGAAAGGCTTTCCCTGTGCTAAATTCCCTCACTATCGCCATACGTTTGGAATGACATGAGGATTACAAATGTAATATATGTGTTCCTCTAGTGCTGCTGTCAGGATGAACATGACGGCATGAGATGGTGTTCATAGGGAAGGCTGTACGTGGTGTTGTTGAAAGGCGGCGTTGTTGAGGCTCTCGGCTGGCTGTGTTCCAGGCCACTGGTCTGATAGCATCTCTGTTTCCCGATGCAAAAGCCTGAGCTTCAGCAGGTGCATCGATCCCTCACACACATTCACTGCTAGCATCGCTTCACACACACACACACTGTTACACCTGGAAGAATGGTTGCATGTCACCTCGTGCACACGAACAGCTTTTCCGTTCCGGATCATTCATTCATCCGATTCTGCTCTGCTTCATTGCCAAGGTTTTGGGACGTGCTTGTTTTTAAAAGAGGTGTGAACAGTGTTTGCATTTAAAAATCAGACACGTCCCAATTCACCTACTTACACTACGCCCTGGCCTGAAGTATGTACTCGTAGACCCTTGTGAGTGTGTAGAAGAAGAGTAGAAACTACCAGCTCAGAAAGACTACCAGCTTTACAGCTCCACTGATGAATCATCTTACTTTATACTTCACCAGAACAGATATAACAAACCAGACATCATTTTCAGTCACGCTAAGGGTTTCATACAGACTCTTAATACAGTTCTGGCCCTAACTACATGTTGCATAGTTTTATTCATTCATTCATCATCGGTTCTGTTGTTTTGTATAAGGTGGTTTGTTTGCTTCCCATGTTTAGACACAAGGGTTGGTCTTTATCTCCGTCCTCTTGTACTGCTTCACAACTAATGCATTACAAAGACTAGCACACAGTCATAACATCACATGCTTTATGTGTTTACAGAGAATAAACAGACACAAAGAGCAGAACGACGGCGTGCGGAAAAAGGACTGGCATGACTATGCTGTGATGAAGAGCGAAGCTGCGCGTTCAGGTGCGTCACGTGATGCATGAAGCGTAATAGAGCTGGACTGCAGGTGAATATGATGGTAACGCTGTGGTGTGTTGAAGGTGTGGGCGAGCAGGGCAGGCCGTATCCGCTGACCGACTCGGACCGTGTGGACCAGGCCTACAGAGAGAACGGATTCAACATATACGTCAGCAATCGCATCGCTCTCAACAGATCCCTGCCTGACATCAGACACCCGAAGTGAGCCGCTCTCTTCTTTCTCTTCAATCTAAACCCTACGATTCCTGCAGTCTCCAGTAGTACGTTATGACTACAACAACAGGCCAACAATGTCTTTGCTGTATATATATAAATTCCTGAAAAACATAGATATAACTGTGATATTTAGGCCTGGAGAAGTCGCTGTGAGACGTCTGATGTGTGACTTGTCAAATACGATTCCGGTTCCACGTCAGAATATATTTACGCAGTAGTGGACAAACCAGTTTAACCAGACAGTTAGTGAAGGGTTGGGAAAAAAGAACTGGCAGCATTTTTTATGACCAGGGCCCTCGTTCTTCATGCCTCACCTCTCGACACTGAGTCCTCCCCAATCACTACAAATGGCTAAAATTATCCAAAAAATGTCATATTCTTGATGCTTTTGAAGTTTTAGGCTGGCCTGCCTCAGTCTAACAGTGCTCGTCAATGTCAGAATGATTGTGACTGATGTTTTTGATAGGGATGCGCTGAATGTTCGGTAACCGAAATTGGCCGAATAAGCGAAAAAACCGAATAAATTGTATCGAACAATGACGTGACACGATCACACAGAGGCGTGCACTAATGCAGCAAACACGTCTGCAGTGTGAAAGTATTTAAAACTGTCAGAGAAAGACGCAAAAATCATTAAAAGCACGAAGCACCGACAGCGAGAGACTGTTTAGTGCTGCATCTCATGTCTCCGATGAGAAGAGATTAGTAAATAAACTGCAGAATGTTATGTTTTCTAATAAACACACGGACTGCATGTATTCAAACAGTGCTGCAGGAGCTCCAGGGTTCAGAGTCCAAAGCGTGAGGAAAATCTGCGCTAAAACACTGTTACTCGTCATTTGCTCAGTAACATTTTTATCATTTATTTAAAGCCATATGACAATGTGATACTTGCGTCAAACATCTTCCCAAATTCGTAATGAGAATCATTTAAATATCTGCATGCTGTTGGCAACAAAAAGAAGCACTGAGATCTTCCTGCGGGTTTCTGACAAAATAAAATCTAAGAAAAAGCAACAACTCCATCAACATTCATAAATGTTAGTATTGTAATTTTACTGTTGTTCTGTAAAATAAAATAAAAAAATAAGAAAATAATAATGATAATAATAATTACCCTGCAACAGCTCTATACATTTATTATAGACACATAGTGTATAACATTCACACATAGTGTTCAAATTGGGATCTGTAATATATTCTAATGTTTTAAAAGAAGTCTCTTCTGCTCAGCAAGGCTATATTTATTTGTACTGTAAAAAAATACATGTTTCATGATTCAAGAAGAGGGTCTCAAAAATGGCCAAAAAATATTATTTTAGTAACTTATTAATTTTAAGTTAAATTGTGCTTTGTTGGTATAATGTCTGATAGAATGTTAAACAATGTTCAGTGTTAAGTAAATATTTTTAAGTTGTTTTGTAATAGATTTTTTTTTATTTGAAAAGCAGGGCAAAAACAGTAAAAAGCACATTTTGGCTATTTAATTTATGCAATGGTGAAAAGAAAATGGCAAAATAGGCCTACATGGGGGGAAAAATGCGAAAAACCGCATTCGGTCTTCGGCCCAGTGTTTTATTTTGTTTAGTTTCGGCTTCAGCCAAGAATTTTCATTTCGGTGCATCCTTACTTTCTGATTAGACTGTCGCCACACGTGATCACAGTGTGCTATAGATTTAATGCAGGAGTTTGTATCATTAATATCGGTAACTTCAGTGTGGCAATAATTGAAAATAGTTCCAAAGGAAAGCATAGCATCAGGCTGTGACTGTATGTCCATCATGAGTGTGACTGCAGCTGTGTTTGTGTGTCGCAGCTGTAAGACTAAGCTATACACAGAAGATCTTCCCAACACCAGCATCATCATCCCCTTCCATAACGAGGGCTGGTCGTCTCTGCTGCGCACCGTTCACAGCATCCTCAACCGCTCGCCGCCGCAGCTCATCGCCGAGATCATCCTCGTGGACGACTTCAGCGACAAAGGTACGAGGTTCATTCAGAGTGAGTCTGAACAGCGCAGGAGGATCATCATCAGAAACACGATCAGTCTTAACCTGTCATCTGGTGTAAGTCAGCTAGCGTATTTGATTTGTGTGACAGATTGTGAGCTGCTGTTTCTGGGATGATCCTGGCTTGTCCCCGCGTCTGTGCTGTGTCACATGTTTGCATAAGCATCTGATTATGACGGCCGTAATCCTCTCTCCGTGAGTCCGCTTATGAGGGCTGTTTCTTGTTTTAATCAGGCATGAAAACACATTTCAGTATTTGGGTTACGTCTCACTCGTCCACACTATATTCGTGTCTGGATCTGATGCGGGTCCCATCACTGAAGTCAGGACCGGCCCGGACAAACACTGAAACACTGGCACCACAAATACTGCAGAAAAACTACATTTATTTATAACATAGATATATGGACTGAATCATCTGTGATGATAGCACATTTGATGAATAACATGTTTGTATGTACAGTATTAAGGCATCACAATATATCACAGTTCATCACATTACATCACAATGCATCACAATATATCACAATACATCACAATACATCACATTACATCACAATACATCACAATGCATCACAATATATCACAATGCATCACATTACATCACAATATATCACAATGTATCACAATGCATCACAATATATCACAATGCATCACAATATATCACAGTTCATCACATTACATCACAATGCATCACAATATATCACAATATATCACAATGCATCACAATATATCACAATGCATCACATTACATCACAATATATCACAATGCATCACAATATATCACAATGCATCACATTACATCACAATATATCACAATGCATCACAATATATCACAATGCATCACATTACATCACAATATATCACAATGTATCACAATGCATCACAATATATCACAATGCATCACAATATATCACTATGCATCACAATACATCACAATATATCACAAATATATTACAAATCACTGATATCCAAGCCACTTTTCGGGATTCCTCTAGTCAAATGATTGCCTCAAAATGAGGAAAAATATTGTGCTGTATCTGACTGAAATAAGCCATATAAGAATCATGAAAGAGAACTCTATCACAGCTTATGTTTTATGATCGAATCACATCTGAAGTGTTTTCATCGGTGGATTGAACATTGAAAAAGGAAGAGGGTTCAATATTGTAAGCTCTATCGACCGTCTTCAAAGGTCACACGATGGTTTTATGTGAGGAACAGAACTTGTGCAACACATTTCAGTTTGCTGCATCACGACGGTTCACGTGAGAACCGACAGCATCCGGCGCTGTAATGTCACACAAGCTGAATGAATGAAGCTGCTGAAGAATAAAAGCCGACAAAAACACTGAAGGCACGAGCTTCTGTGAAGACCATACACCCGTGTGATTGTGATTTCTCTGTTTAATACTGTAAAGCTGCTCTGACACATTCTGCACTGGAAAAAGCGCTATATAAATAACAGTGACTTGACTCTCTGTGTGCTCTAGAGCATCTGAAGGCTCCTCTGGAGGAGTACATGGTGCGGCTGCCGAAGGTTCGAATCCTGCGCACTAAGAAGCGCGAGGGACTGATCCGGACTCGACTGCTGGGTGCCGCGGCTGCGAAGGGTCAGGTCATCACGTTCCTGGACTCACACTGCGAGGCCAACGTCAACTGGCTGCCGCCGTTACTGGGTGAGAACATTAATTATCATCCTGTTTATTAGCGTGAAGATGCTCTGAAGCAGTCTGTCCCGCAGCGCTGTAGAGATCTGACTTTGATTGTTCAGCTCCTGAAGCTGTTATTTGATGGCAGTGAATGATTGGTTTTCAGATCGCATCGCAGACAACCGGAAAACGATCGTGTGTCCGATGATCGATGTGATCGACCACGATAACTTCGCCTACGAGACGCAGGCCGGCGATGCCATGCGAGGGGCTTTCGACTGGGAGATGTACTACAAACGCATCCCTATCCCAGCTCAGCTGCAGAAATCAGACCCCAGCGAGCCATTTGAGTGAGTGTGTGTGTGAGAGAGTGTGTGAGAGTGTGTGTGTGTGAGTGTGTGTGTGAGTGTGAGAGAGAGAGTGTGTGTGTGAGTGTGTGTGTGTGTGTGTGAGTGTGTGTGTGAGTGTGTGTGTGTGTGTGTGTGTGTGTGTGAGAGAGAGAGAGAGAGTGTGTGTGTGAGTGTGTGTGTGTGTGTGTGAGTGTGAGTGTGTGTGTGTGAGTGTGTGTGTGAGTGTGTGTGTGTGTGTGTGAGTGTGTGTGTGTGTGTGTGTGTGAGAGAGTGTGTGTGTGTGTGTGAGAGAGTGTGTGTGTGTGTGTGAGAGTGTGTGTGTGTGTGTGTGTGTGAGTGTGTGTGTGTGTGTGTGAGAGTGTGTGTGTGTGTGTCTGTGTGAGTGTGTGCATGCGTGTGTGCGTGTGTCTGTGAGTGTGTGAGAGAGACTCGGTGTGTGTGTGTGTTACTGCATGCAGTTTTTTCTCCATAAAATACTTTATTTCTGACATTCTGGAGGGAAGATATTTTGAATATTCACACTTCACTTCCTGCATCGAGCAATCGTGTCGTCATCTGACACATTTAATTGACACTAAATGTCAAATGTCTCATCAAAACCGATATAAATCCAGTCATTGATATCCACGCTATCCACGACTTCACAAACAGCATCAGATGTTACATGTTGTGTCATCAGTGATATATTTTATAAATGATTCCGGCTCTAGCATTTATGATATGATTTATGATTACGTCGTTAGATCGGTGTTGTCTGTGTGAGACGTGTGTTACAGTAGTGCTGTGCATCTGGCTAGCAGTAAAACACGCTCACACCTTTATTTATTACTCTTTAGGGAGGTGAAAATATCCATCTGTGGCTTGAGCAAGCAGATCCGTCTATTCACAGCAGTCAGTGAAACACAAGTGTGAACAGGCTCCCCATTGACCTTCATACAATGAAAGTCAATGGGGAAAGACAGAAAGTGACACAAAATAACTACATGTATTTACTACTCTTGTGCCAAATACATGAACTGATCGAGTCATTAAAGGTGTATTTCTGTGATCTGTGTTGAGCGGCTGTGTTTCTGTGTTGTTAGTTTAGTTTGAGCCGTGTTTCTGTCTCCTCTGAGGTCTCCGGTGATGGCAGGCGGTCTCTTCGCTGTGGACAGGAAGTGGTTCTGGGAGCTGGGAGGATATGACATGGGTCTGGAGATCTGGGGAGGGGAGCAGTACGAGATCTCCTTCAAGGTGATGGTTATGGCCTGATATATACCTGCTTACACTCGCCATCAGCACACGATCACAGCGCAAATACGACGGTTGCACCGGCAACAGTTGCTATGTCATTATCCTGGGCAATACAATAGCATTAATTAATGTATAGACGTCGATGCACATTAAGCTTTTCTTGAGATCTTGCTGCTTTACATTTCAAGCCGTTGCTGTGATAACGAACAACAATAGAAAAAAGCACCATGCATCTGAAACAGAGAATAAAACCAGCATTATATTTCTGTGTTGATTCAGATCATGTATATTATTCACATATGTGACCCTGGACCACAAAACCAGTCATAAGGGTCAATTTTTCGATTTATGCATCATCTGAAAGCTGAATAAATAGCTTTCCATTGATGTATGGTTTGTTATGATAGGACAATATTTGTAAATCTGGAATCTGAGGGTGCAAAAAAATCTAAATATTGAGAAAATCATCTTTAAAGTTGTTCAAATGTAGTTCTTAGCAATGCATATTACTAATCAAAAATTAAGTTTTGATATATTTACTGAAGAAAACTTACTAAATATCTTCATGGAACATGATCTTAATATCCTAATGATTTTTGGCATAAAAGAAAAATGTATAATTTTGACTCATACAATGTATTGTTGTCTATTGCTACAAATATACCTGTGTTACTGATGACTGCTTTTGTGCTCCAGAGACACATGTCTCAGTCGCTGTGTTCACAGTAAAGTCAGATACAGCGTCCTCTAGTGGTTTCAGGAAAACACGCTCTGTTTCTAAGATCTGTCACAGTTTAGCAGTGCTTCAGTGTGACACACATTCAGTCATATTTCATCTCTAATCATACACATAATTACAACAGAACTGCAGAAGCACACAGTGTGATGTGAGTCTGCAGCAGTACTTCTTCTGAAAGCCTGTTCTCTTGCTCTCTGAGGTGTGGATGTGTGGTGGCCGGATGGAGGACATACCCTGCTCTCGAGTCGGTCACATCTATAGGAAATACGTGCCTTATAAAGTGCCGGGCGGAGTGAGTCTCGCCAGGGTGAGTTTGAGCATCAGATCCGGGTCAGTCTGATCCGGGTTACTGCACTGAAGCTGTTTCACGGGACAGAGTCTGGTGAAATATACAGTGCTGCTTGAAAGTTTGTGAGTAATTTGAACAAAATAAGAGATAAGATCATACAAAATGCATGTTATTTTTTATTTAGTACTGTCCTGAGTAAGATATTTTGCATAAAAGATGTTTACGTTTAGTCCACAAGACAAAAAAATAGCTGAAATTATTAAAATAAACCCGTTCAAAAGTTTGTGAACCCTTGGTTCTTAATACAGTGTGTGGTTAGCTGAATGAGCCACGAGTGTTTTTATGTTTAGTGATAGTTGTTCATGAGTCTCTTGTTTGTTCTGAACAGTTAAACTGAGCTGTTCTTCAGAAAAATCCTGCAGATTCTTCAGTTTTCCAGCATCTTTTGCATATTTGAACCCTTTCCAGCAGTGACTGTATGATTTTGAGATCCATCTTTTCACACTGAAGACAACTGAGGGACTCAAACACAACGGTTCAAACGCTCACAGATGCTCCGGAAGGAGACACGATGCATTAAGAGCCGGGGGCGTGAAAACTTTTGAATTTGAAGATCAAGGTAAATTGTACTTAATTTCTCTTCCGGGAAACCTGCAAGTATCTTCTGTTGCTTCCGAAGGGCAGTACTAAATGAAAAAATATATATATTTCTACAAAATAAGAAATTTCATCCTGTTCAAAAGTTTTCACGCCCCGACTTTTAATGCATCTTGTTTCCTTCTGGAGCATCAGTGAACGTTTGAACTGTTTATTTTTGTTTTGTTTTTTTCCATACATAACATAACATCCAAAAAATAACAAAACAAAACAACAGACACATACTCAATATCTCAAAGTCCAGTCAAAAGGGAGGGAGAGAGGGAAGGACAAGAAAAATACAAAAGTCACTCCTTTATACAGTCACGTATATCAAAGAGAAAACACTGCCAAGCATCAATGGTAGAAGGCTTGGCTCCATTGATTCGTGCTGTTGTACGTAATAAGTCATAAGTCACTATTTGCAGGAGGCTACGGATCCAATATGTTTTTCTACACATGTGTGGTGTAAACCAGTTCTGTATTATTGTCTTCTTCGCAGCTGTAAAACCAGCAAACAACATTCTCTTTTGCATTGAACTAATACAGAGACCTGAATCATCATTAAGAAGACACAAACTTGGGTTAACAGACCAATCAATTCACAGTAATGATGACAAAACCAGGTTTACATGTGTCCATAGACTGATGACGACAGGACATTCCCAAAACATATGCAGAAAAGTGCCTGATGATGCAGTGTTACATATATGGCGGTTCAAATTTGGTTGTAGTTTCATTTTAAATCTTTTGTAAGGAGTTATGTTCATTTGAACTGTTTTTAATAGTTGTGTTTGAGTCCCTCAGCTGTCCTCAGTGTGAAAAGATGGATCTCAAAATCATAGTCATTGCTGGAAAGGGTTCAAATATGCAAAAGATGCTGAAAAACCAAAGAATTTGTGGGAGCTGAAGGATTTTTCTGAAGAACAGCAGCAGTTTAACTGTTCAGAACAAACAAGAGACTCATGAACAACTATCACTAAACACAAACACAGCTGTGGATCATTCAGATAACAACACAGTGTTAAGAACCAAGGGTGTGTAAACTTTTGAACGGGGTCATTTTAATAATTTCAGCTATTTGTTTGTATTGTGGACTAAATGTAAACATCTTTTATGTGAAATATCTTCCTCAGGACAGTACTAAATAACAAATAATATGCATTTTGTATGATCTTATCTCTTATTTTGTTCAAATTACTCACATTTTCACAGATTCTACAAAGGGTTCACAAACTTTCGAGCAGCAATGTATTGTGATTATTTCTGCAGATCTGGGGTGTTTTTCGGACGGAAAGCTGCGTCTGTAGAGTCCGGCTCTTCTGAGGCTGTACTATGAATGTTTTACAAATCTTTATAATAACTGACTTTCTATTAATGCAGTTCAGTGAGTGACAACCGTCTGCATCTCCAGTGGTTTAGCATCACGTGATCAAGTTACGAGAATTTTTAAATTTTTCATCCACTTTTGAAGTTTATGATGAATTAGGATAAGCTCAGCGCTGATTCATTTTCTGCTCGTTCTTTTTGTGTGAATTGTGGGTGATAGTGAGGGATGTGGCCAGTGTTGCCAACTTAGCAATTTTGTTGCTAAATTTAGCAACTTTTCACACTACCTTAGCAACTATGTTTTCCAAAAGCACCTAGCAACAAATGTAGCAATTTTTTTAATTTATTTAGCAACTTTTGATAAGTGACTCAGACAATAAAAAGCATGCATTTCCATCTAAATTACACAAAAAGAGGACACCAGCACTACACACATCACGTTAATTAATTTAGCTGCTATTTGCAATTTAATAATAATAATTGAATAATTGTTCATTTATGACACACTTTGTTAGTAGCTGTGATTGTTGATCAGTTAGTACACTGTAAGCAAAATGGAAAAGATGCTAGTAATTTTCCAGGATATTATTCATTATCCATAATCACCCTGTAATCTGAAAACACAAAGCATAATTTAAAATGCATGTAAAAATCAATTCGGAAAATTAACATAATAGATTATGCTCTATTTTTACAGTCTTATCTTGGCGTGTAGCACACTAACTAACTACTAATACACTGCTTAAACCATAACTGTTCAGAATGTGTAGTTATACTAGTTATTAAAAAACTTAAATTGTAATCATGCAAAAATGTGTACGTTTTCAGTAATTCAATGTATTTAAAAATACAGTTATTAATATTTTAATATTATATTTTGCATATTATATTATTATTTTTTGTTGAGATTTGATGTTTTGACAATTTTGCGTCGTGATTACGCGATGACGTCATAACGTCATTTAGTAACTTTTAGCAACAAACCGACCTTCCTTTAGCAACTTTCTCTGAACGTTAGTGTGCAACACTGTCAGTGGTCTTCAGAGTCTGATGACGCAGCTTTAGATTGAGAAGCACTCGTTGTGTAATCAAAGACTATAGAATACTCAAGACATGTCACAGGTGTAGTGTTGAACGGGGAAAAATGCAACGCTCAATCGCAGGAAGCCCCGCCTTCTGAATGAAAGAGCCAATCGCTGATCGGTAAAGTCAGTGCATCACTGCAGCTGCCGTTAGAAGTCCCGGTTGCTATAGAAACAGTCAGCGCTCTGAGACGCGCACTGGCTGATCTAGCCTGAGAAATAAGCTCTTTATAAGCTATTTGAGCAAAAGAAACAACATTTATGACACAGCTGTTGTCAGATTTCATTGGTGATTTCAAATATGAAGCTTAATCGTAAGCTTAGTGAACAGTTTTGGAGAATTTGATGTTTCCCCATACAAAGTGATAGCAGCTGCACTTGGATGCCCGAGAGGCGTTTCAAAGCTGGCTGCCGAGTGACACGACTTGTCTTAAAGAGACTTTGGTGTAATCCGCTGCAGAATCTGAAGCGCGTGGCCGAGGTGTGGATGGACGAGTACGCAGAGTTTATCTACCAGCGACGGCCGGAGTACCGGCACCTGTCCGCCGGAGACGTGTCGGCGCAGAAGGAGCTGAGGAGCCGGCTGAGCTGCAGGAGCTTCCGCTGGTTCATGACGGAGGTGGCTTGGGATCTGCCCAAACACTATCCTCCGGTGGAGCCTCCGGCCGCTGCGTGGGGAGAGGTGCGTGACACAGAACCAGCAGTTAAAGCTCGGACACTACAGAGTAAAGCTCGGACACTACAGAGCGGTCTGAACAGGTTTAAAGATGGGTTAGAGTTCTGCTGAAACCAGTCTTAAGCTCCGGACACAGCAAGCCAGACATTCACCGTGTGAGTGAGTGTGTGTGTGAGAGAGTGAGAGAGTGAGTGTGTGAGTGTGTGAGTGTGTGAGTGTGTGTGAGAGAGTGAGAGAGTGAGAGAGTGAGTGTGTGAGTGTGTGAGTGTGTGAGTGTGTGAGTGTGTGAGTGTGTGAGTGAGAGAGTGAGTGTGTGAGTGAGAGAGTGAGAGAGTGTGTGAGTGAGTGAGAGTGTGAGTGTGTGTGAGAGTGAGAGTGAGAGTGAGTGAGAGTGAGAGTGTGAGAGAGTGAGAGAGAGAGTGTGTAAGTGTGTGAGTGAGAGAGTGAGTGTGTGAGTGTGTGAGTGTGTGAGTGTGTGAGTGTGTGAGTGTGTGAGTGTGTGAGTGTGTGAGTGAGTGTGTGAGTGTGTGAGTGTGTGAGTGAGAGAGTGAGTGTGTGAGTGTGTGAGTGAGAGAGTGTGTGAGTGAGTGAGAGTGTGAGTGTGTGAGTGTGTGAGTGTGTGAGTGAGAGAGTGAGAGAGTGTGTGAGTGAGTGAGTGTGTGAGTGTGTGAGTGTGTGAGTGTGTGAGTGTGTGAGTGTGTGAGTGTGTGAGTGTGTGAGTGAGAGAGTGAGTGTGTGAGTGTGTGAGTGAGAGAGTGAGAGAGTGTGTGAGTGAGTGAGAGTGTGAGTGTGTGTGAGAGTGAGAGTGAGAGTGAGTGAGAGTGAGAGTGTGAGAGAGTGAGAGAGTGAGTGTGTAAGTGTGTGAGTGAGAGTGAGAGTGTGTGAGTGTGTGTGTGAGAGAGTGAGAGTGTGAGAGAGTGAGAGAGTGTGTGAGTGAGAGAGTGAGTGTGTGAGTGAGAGAGTGAGAGAGTGTGTGAGTGAGTGAGAGAGTGAGAGAGTGTGTGAGAGTGAGAGTGAGTGTGTGAGTGTGTGAGTGTGTGAGTGAGAGAGTGAGTGTGTGAGTGAGAGAGTGAGAGAGTGTGAGTGTGTGTGAGAGTGAGTGTGTGAGTGAGTGAGAGTGAGAGTGTGAGTTTGAGTGTGAGAGTCTGAGTGTGAGAGTGTGTGTGAGTGAGTGAGAGTGTGAGTTTGAGTGTGAGAGTGTGTGTGTGTGTGTGAGAGTGTGAGTGAGTGAGAGTGTGTGTGAGAGTGTGAGTGTGAGTGTGTGTGTGTGTGTGTGTGTGTGTGAGTGTGTGTGAGAGTGAGAGTGTGAGTGAGAGTGAGAGTGAGAGTGAGAGTGTGAGTGTGAGTGTGTGAGTGTGTGTGAGAGTGTGAGTGAGTGAGAGTGTGTGTGTGTGTGTGAGTGTGTGTGAGAGTGTGAGTGAGTGAGAGTGTGAGTTTGAGTGTGAGAGTGTGTGTGTGTGATGGTAAAACCTGAAATTTTTGACATTGTGGGGAGCGGCCTGCGGTCCCCACGAGAGAAAACAACAACAAAAAACAATTAGTAAATTATGTTTATCTGTAAGAATGCAAACAGGTTTTCTGTAAGGGGTAGGTTTAGGTTTAGGGGATAGAAAATATAATTTGGTCATTATAAAAGTAATAAGTCTATGGAAAGTCCCCACAATTCACAGAAACAAACGTGTGTATGTGTATGTGTGTGTCTCTGTGTGTGTGTGTGTGTGTGTGTGTGTGTGTGTCTCTGTGTGTGTGTGTCTCTGTGTGTGTGTGTCTCTGTGTGTGTGTATGTGTATGTGTATGTGTGTGTGTGTGTGTCTCTGTGTGTGTCTCTCTGTGTGTGTGTGTGTGTGTGTCTCTGTGTGTGTGTCTCTGTGTGTGTGTGTGTCTCTGTGTGTGTGTGTGTGTGTCTCTGTGTGTGTGTGTCTCTGTGTGTGTGTGTGTGTGTGTGTGTCTGTGTGTGTGTGTGTGTGTCTCTGTGTGTGTGTGTGTGTGTGTGTGTGTGTTTCAGCTGCGTAACGTCGGCTCCGGTCTCTGCATGGAGAGCAAACACTTCTCCTCTGGCTCCCCGATGCGTCTGGAGACGTGTCTGAAGGGACGAGGCGAGCCGACCTGGAGTCACGGTCAGGTGAGAGACTCGGATTGAGTCCCAGAGGATTGTGTCTAAAGCTGAAGGTAGATTCTGTGTTTCTGGATGATGTTTATGCAGTGCTGCTGTGTGTGTCGTGCAGGTCTTCACGTTCGGCTGGAGAGAAGACATCCGAGTCGGAGACCCGCTGCACACTAAGAAGGTGTGCTTCGACGCCGTGTCTCACAGCAGCCCTGTGACTCTCTACGACTGTCACGGGATGAAGGGGAACCAGCTGTGGGCCTACAGGAAGGTACTGAGCTCATCTCAAACATTCGTCATGCTTCACCTTCTCTACTGTCATTCTCCCCTCTAGCCACGCCCACATCACAACATCCAATCAACAACCGATGCTCTGAACCAAGTCCCGCCCTACAAATAGAGAGAGGTTAATAAAGGCAGTCAGAAGAGAAAACGATTAGAATTAGATTAGAACAGGGCGGAGTGGGACTCATTTTCAGCCCTGGAGTTCATGCCCACTTTGTTTTTTTGTACTGGCCTTTTCAGTGCCACCTTTGTGCTTTCTATTATACATTTTTTATCTATAATTTTTTGCTCGCATATCTCCAACAATGACTTTTTTTATTTTTTGCCAAAAAAGGTGCCGCTGTCAGGGGAGTCAAAAGATAATTACGTCATCATTGCCAATTAACTTCAGAAATGGAAAATAAGGGACAATTGAGATTCTTTGTCTTATTCTTTTGGAAAGTAGTGTTTATTCTTGAAGAAAATAACTAAGGGACAGAATAAAGGACGTTCCAAAGTTGTACTGTACCATAATGTAGGCCTAAGTCTGCCTGCAGTTAAAAAGTTCTCAGAAATAATCACAATTGAGCTATCGGTAAGCCCCTCCCATCGAACGTTGATGAGCCAATAGCAGTCGAGTATCAGTTGCACGGGGACCGGAACTCAGTCATCTTTAGGTTTCAGCCCATTGAAAAGCATTGGAAAATCACGAGTTCTCATCAGTTTTGTGGTGATTGTGCCGCAAAAATGGTAAAACGATGTGCCTGGGGCATACTCTCTCATTAAGTTACAATTTTCATCTGCTCAAGCAGAATGTTAATGTAATCTGGCTAAAACTAGCTAACGTTAAAGTTAGTGAGTCCATACTAATGTGCAAACCGCTAACTATTCTCACGTCATGTACAGTGTAGGTCAAAAACACATAAACGAAGGTCTACATTTCAATGCCTCTACATATTAAACTAGTTAAATATTGATTAATTTAATCGTACCCTGCAGTACATGAACAGTGATCCTGGATGCTGTCATCTGCGATCGTGACGAGCGTAACATGAGGCTTCTCCCGCTTCCAAATTAATCTTGTTACCCACTAGGCTCTGACCTGCACTGCACTGTATCTACCTGACTTTGACATGGTTTCTTCTCCGAGAAACCTTGAATGTATTGCTGCTGTTGTCCCCTTTTCATTTTTTACACAAAATTCTGTCTAAAAATAAAAAATTCTAACTTA